>ML686139.1:396040-450176 GCA_007922175.1 Pelusios castaneus | reverse complement strand
CCCCGCTAGGCAAGGAACTCTCGAGGGGCTGATTTCCCCATAACAATAGGAAGTATGATCTAATCATGTAACCAGCATATTAAGGACAGTAAATCCATGTAGGGATTTAGGCATGATGTAACCTGTTGTATTATGCATGCATCTGTTGCATTATGTATATTATATTTAGCATGTTAGAAGCTGCGGACCCTGTGTTCTGGGCTTACTTATAGGGACCAAGTGGGGTTGTGGCTACACCGTGTTAGGTTGGATGTGTAAGGGGAACAAGTATTGTGTTTAAAGGCACCAGATACTCGTTCTGCTCCTGAGTGGACCTGATTCTTCTTCTTCCAACACATCTTTGAACTGGGTCCTTGGTCTGAGCACTGCAGATGGCAAAGGCAGCCCTTGCTCTGTGGATCGCATTTTACAACAACAGGAGCACTTGGTTCTGTGGGTGGCCTTCTTCATGCCACAAGATGATCTTGGGCTATTTCTGACTGCTGGTGTGAGGCGAGCCATGTGGTTGCTTAAGTCTTCACAGAAGGCTTATGGGAGCAGCAATGCACGGTACCAGCCCAATTTTGTGTAGCCATGGAAACATGTTCCTCACCCCAAGGAATGTCCACAGTTCACCTGATATCCCAGGTTACTAACGATTGCTTTGTTACCTGTACTGCGGAAAATCTATACATGTGGCTAGGGATGTGTTGATCCACTTACTTAGCCTCTCCACCTCTGAGGTGTTTCTGCAACTCTATTGTTCCACCAACAGTTTGTACTAGCTTTATTTGTGCAACATGGCCATTACTCCAATACATTTAGAGACTGTGTCAGTGGCAATGCTTAGCACTAAATAGCACTTCACAGGTGCAAAGCAACATATAGACATTAACCAAGTGAAAACACCACTGGGGGATTATGGACCGTAAGTTAAAAGTGCTCAGATTCTGGACCAGACCAAACATGATCAGTCGTCATTTCTGCTGCTTATCTCAGATATGTCAGACAGATCCGACAGGAAGATTTTGCACTTAGGGTGTGTCTACACTGGCGCCTGAGGTCAACCTAAGGATGCTTCAGTTGACCTACAGAACGCTACATCCACGCTGGGCACTTGTTAAATCGACTTAAGAGCTTCCTTAAGTCAACTTAATAATACCACCTCTGGAGGTCGATTTAAGTCAAGTTAAAGCCAGTGTAGACTGATATGTCTACACTACAGGCTCCGTTAAGTCAACTTAACAAGGTCAACTGTAAGTCGACTTAAAGTCGACCTTGTTAAGTCAACTTAACACAGTTGATTTAACTTAACAAGTGTAGACATAGCCTTAGAGCCTGTACTTTGTTCTCAAACACAGCAGTTAGATTACAGCAAGGCTAAGATTAGCCGTTTAACAGACCACATCTCAAGAGTACGTTCTGAAGCGGAGTATCCCTCTATATTTGTGGATAGCAGCCGTAGCTGGCAATTCCACACTGGTTTCCATTGTTCCTCGACATTCGAATGTACCCTTTGTCACCAAAATATGTGCTCCAGCTGTTGGAAAGAGAAATAACACAGAATTAAACACCTTTTTAAAAAAGCGGGGTTCCATCCCCTATTTTCTCATAGACTCATAGACTTTAAGGTCAGAAGGGACCAGTACGATCATCTAGTCTGACCTCCTGCAAAATGCAGGCCTCAAGACCTCACCCACCCACTCCTGCACTAGGCCACCAACCTATGACTGAGTTATTTACCTGAGTTATTTATCATGATTTAAGGACTTAAGATACAGAGAATTCACTGGTAGGTGAACCATGCCCTGTGCTACAGAGGAAGGCGAAAAACCCCCAGAGCCCAGGCCAATCAGCCCTGGGGGAAAATTCCTTCCCGACCCCAAATATGGCGATCAGTTAAACCCTGAGCACGTGGGCAAGTCTCAACAGCCAGTTATCCAAGAAACAATTCTCTGTAATAACTCAGAACCCACCCCACGTACTCACCCCTCTTAGGCCACTTGTAAATCCACCACACGTAGCCAAATATCAGTTAATTTCCAAAATAGGCTAATCATACCATCCCCTCCATAAATTTATCAAGCTCAGATTTGAAAGCAGTTATGGTTTTTGCCCCCACAACTCCCCTTGGAAGGTTATTCCAGAACTTTACACCTCTAATGGTTAGAAACCTGCATCTAATTTCAAGCCTAAATTTCTTGATGGACAGTTTATAACCATTTGTTCTGGTGTCCACATTGGTGCTGTACTCAAATAATTCCTCTCCCTCCCTGATGTTAATCCCTCTGATGTATTTATAGAGAGCAATCATATCCCCCCTCAGCCTTCTTTTGGTTAAGCTAAACAAGCCAAGCTTCTTGAGTCTCCACTCATAAGGCAGGTTTTCCACTCCACAGACCATCCTTGTAGCCCTTCTCTGCACCTGTTCCAATTTGAATTCATCCTTTTTAAACATTGGGGACCAGAACTGCACACAATAGTCCAGATGGGGTCTCACCAGTGCCTTGTACAGCGGCACTAACACCTCCCTGTCTCTACTTGAAATACCTCTCCTGATACATCCTAGAACCGCATTAGCTTTTTTCACAGCCACATCACATTGGCGGCTCATAGTCATCCTATGATCAACCAGTACTCCCAGATCCTTCTCCTCCTCAGTCTGTTCCAAATGATGCATCCCCAACTTATAGGAAAAATGCTTGTTGTTTGTCCCTAAATGCATGACCTTGCACTTCCCATTATTAAATTTCATCCTGTTCCTGATACTCCAGTTTACAAGGTCATCCAGATCTTCCTGTATGGTATCCCGATCCTTCTCTGTATCGGCAATACCTCCCAACTTGGTGTCATCCGCAAACTTTATTAGCACATTCCCGCTTTTTGTGCCAAGGTCAGTAACAAAAAGGTTGAACAAGATCGGTCCCAAGACAGATCCCTGAGGGACTCCACTGGTAACCTCCCTCCAGCTTGACAGTTCACCCTTCAGTATGACCCGCTGTAGTCTCCCTTTTAACCAGTTCCTTATCCACCTTACTATATTCATATTAATCCCCATCTTCTGTAACTTAACTAATAACTCTCTATGTGGAACTGTATCAAATGCCTTGCTGAAATCTAAGTAAATTAGGTCCACTGCATTCCCTTTATCTAAGAAATCTGTTATCCTTTCAAAAAAGGAGATCAGGTTGGTCTGGCAAGATCTCCCTTTTGTAAAGCCATGTTGTATTTTATCACAGTTACCGTTATCCTCTATAGCCTTAAGTACTTTCTCCTTCAAAATTTTCTCCAAGACTTTGCATACTACTGAGGTCAAACTAACAGGCCGGTAGTTACCCGGATCATTTTTATTCCCTTTCTTGAAAATAGGAACTACATTAGCAATTCTCCAGTCATACGGTACAACCCCCGAATTTACAGATTCATTAAAAATCCTCGTTAAAGGGCTGGCAATTTCATGAGCCAGTTCCTTTAGTATCCTTGGATGGAGATTGTCCGGACCCCCCGATTTAGTCACATCCAGCAGCTCAAGTTTGGCTTCTACCTCAGGTATGATAATTTCCACATTCATGATCTCGTTCTCATTAGCTTCCCTACCTCTACCCCCCCAGCTCAACTTCACTCTCATTGAAAACAGATGCAAAGTACTTATTTAGACATTGAGCCATGCCTAGATTATCCTTGACCTCCACCCCATCCTCAGTTTTTAGCGGTCCCACTTCTTCTTTCTTTGTTTTTTTCCAATTTATATGGCTAAAGAACCTTTTACTATTGGTTTTAATTCCCTTCGCAAGGTCCAGCTCAGCTTGACTTTTTGCCTTTCTCACTCTCTCTCTACATGTTCTGACCTCCAAAAGGTAGCTTTCCTTGCTGATCCCTCCCCTTTTCCACTCTTTGTAGGCTCTGTGCTTCTTCCTAATCATCTTTCTGAGATGCTTACACAGCCAGCTTGGTCCACAGCTCTTGCCTATGAATTTTTTCCCCTTCCTGGGAATGTAGGCTTCAGATAGCTCATGCAACTTTGATTTGAAGCGATTCCAAGCCTCTTCTACATTTACATTCCTGAGTTCTTCTATCCATATTCTATCTATTCTTCTATCTATCTATTCTCATGTGTTTCAAAATGTTTAATCAAGTACAGTCCAACTCACACTAGTACAGAGACATACGTGAACAGCTCTACACAACTTATTTATAGAAGCCGATAATTATATAGATAAATAGGGCTCAGTGATGGATTTTCTTTTACCTGTTTTTCACAAGCCAAAAGTCCTTCCCATTCAGTGTGCCATAACCAATAACTAGAACTGCGTGATTCACATCATGAGTGCACAGGGGATCATCATAGACTCCTGGAAGGAAAGAATATGCAATCACATGGGAGGGGAATAAAACCAGGAGGGATTTCTCTGCTCAATAAAGATGTTGTGAACAACAGCATCTACATGGTATCAATGTGCCTCTGACTTGGATCCCCTATAAGGGGGTATTATAATAATAATAATCTCTCACACTTTTTATAAGTAGATCACAAAGGGGGTCAGTCTTGCTATCTCCATTCTACAGATGGGGAAACTGAGGCACAGACAGGCAGTGACCTGCCCTGGAAATAGAACACAGCTTTCCTAAGCCCCAGTCCAGTGTTATCTACTGGGAAGTTTCGTTTCCATGACCTGAACAATCGTTGGCTCTCCTGCTAAGGTGGTCAACTTGGTTTATGTGAGGTGTTCACCTGCCCCCAAGAACTGGACACAGACCCTCTGTAGACCATCAAAGAGATGTCAGCTAGAAAAAGACAGCTGACTGGCAGAGCTGAACTGCTGCCCTGGCAACAAAAGGCTTCATTATCCCACCCGTCCCTTGAGCTATTTCAGTATCTCATCTCCCAGGCACCATGCATCTCCCATTCCCATGAGGGAATCCTCCTCCCCTTATCATCCCTTTTTTCACAACGTTACCTTAAAAGCACCAAATCCACCCAGGGGAGAATTCCCACAGCACTGGGACTGAGTAAGACAGACACAACTGTGTTTGGAAGCCCCCTTCCAAAAGGGGACATGCCAGCCAGGATTACGGCCTACAGCAATTCTGCGTGGGGCTGCCTCCAATAGGTTTGGCTTGGGCTGCCATAACTTAGGCAAGAAACAGGGCTGCCTAAATTACTATCTAAGCTGTCGCAACCCCACAACTAAACTGAAGGCCATTTCAGAGTTGCCCTGGGCAGAGCGTGGTGCAGCACAAAATTGCTCCCACAATGTTTGATGGAACCCCCCTGGCTTGAAGTGGTTCCCATCATATACATGATTTACAGTTTGCTTCAATGGCTCTCAGCACCCTGCTATGCAAATTGTTGCAGTGTCCCTGGATGGCGCCTGTTAGGGCAAGGCAAATGCAACCCAGACAAAATCAATCAAAAAAGCACAGGTTAATATAAGCCATGGAGACTTGGTCTGGAGTCTGGGCCATAGATGGGTTGATGATGTGGCATACAGCCTTGGCTGTAAGAGGTTGGGTCTCTCAGTTCAAGCAGGAGAAGCTTATGCATTAAGATTCAGAAATGCCACGTTCACTCCCCACCGCCCACGCAGGCGCACTGCCATCACATCAACATGAGTGAAGCTCTATCCGGGGTTCTACTTTAATGACACCCTGTAAGCACCTGCAGGAATTGAACCTGGGGTCGTTAGCCCTTGAAGCACCTCTTGAGCTAATGGAACATCCCTGGATATTTATTATTAATATGTCTTACACTAGCACCTACCAGCCCTAGACATAGGCCAGGTCTCCATGGTGTTAGGCACTGTACAGACACAGAACAAAGATATAGTCTGTGCCCCAAAGGGTATGTCCACACTACGCACTCCTTATGGCAATGTGTAGACTACATACATCATACATGCACACACACTCCCAGCACAGGTATAAATAGCAGTGTAGATGGCTTTAGTGAGCAAAGACATACCTGAACCCTCAGGGTATATGCCCTACCCGGCTGTCTCCATATACAAGTAGGGCCTCCCCCCATTTACACTGCTACTTTTAGCACCATCATATGATGCTATCTCCCTACTGCTGCAGTCTTTTTCTTCCATAGGGAAAGACTCCAGCAGCAGGAGGTAGTGAGGAACTACTCCAACAGCTCCCATTGCCTCCACTCTCCAAGAGCCTTTCACTCCTGTACATAGCTACACAGCTCAGTGCAGAAGCGGCCTGCTTTTCACAGCTGTGTGTAACTAAACCTGCTCTACATGCAGTCTCCAGTGGTATGCAGTCTAGACATACCACCTGTACAGAACAAGACACATTAGCTTCTAGCAGTAGTAGGCTTTTATCCCCTAGCCAGCTGCTAGAGGGAGACATGTAATACTCATTGGCTATGTCTACACTTGAAAATTTAGGTTGACTTTAGCTAAGTCGACTTAGGGAGTCTACACCTAAATTTTAAGTCGACTTTGGGGGGAACTTACAAAGTTGACCTAGAGTGTCCACACTGGATGCCTAGGTCGACTTCTAGGGGCTAGGGGGACCTAGGGCAGGTCTACAGGGGCATGGGGGGCAACCCTTGCCCAGTGCCAGGGGGCACAGCCTTTGCCCCATTGTACATAGGTACAATGGGGCAAAGGGGGACAGGGAACCTGGCAGGGCATAGGGGCATAGTGGCATAGTGGGTGGGACATGCCAGGTTCCCCCTGTACCTCCCTCCCGGCAGAGAGGGCAGTGGTGCAGTCCTGGGGTAGCCCTAAGTTGACTTAGGGCTACCCCAGGTCTACACTGGCTTAAGTCGACTTGAAAAAGTCGACTTAAGCCTTAAGTTGTACTAAATTGAGGTTTAATAAAGTCGACTTAATTTTCATTAAGTCGACTTTATTTTCCTTGAGTTGACTTAAGCAACTTGCTTAACTTGGCTTAAGGAAACTGTAGTGTAGATGCAGGGTAAATTAAGTCAACTTAAGCAAGCTTAAGACGACTTAATTTACAAGTGTAGATGCACCTATTGAACCCAGAGTTCCATGATGGTGTCACTCACAAAGAGCAAAACGTGCTTTGAGCTGCCTAAGGCTTTTTGTTTTATAATTACTGTAATTTATTGAGAGTCCACAAGATTACAGGAAAAAACAAGAAAACAAAAGCCAGATCTCCATGGGAAGAGCACAATGTGTGTGTCTCCCCAGTAACATGCTGTAGAACAAATGGCAACTGCCTTCACATTCCTCTTTACATTTAGAGCAGTGGTGTCAAACTCATTTGCTGTGGCAAGCCAGATTTGACTTAAATGTACTTCAAGTGGTCCATATATACCATAAATCGAAATACTAGGCACTCTTGTGACATTGTGAAGCGCTGTGTATGCGAGACTGCATTCTGTAATACCACTCTCTCTCTGGGTGTGTCTATACTTACAAATTAAGTCGTCTTAAGCTTGCTTAAATCGACTTAATTTAATCTGCATCTACACTACAATTTCCTTAAGTCAATTTAAGTTGCTGCTTAAATCGACTTAAGGAAATTTAAAGTCGACTTTATAAAACCTCATTTAAAGTGGACTTTACTGGCTAAGTCAATTTTATAAAGTCGACTTAGCCAGTGTGGACGCAGATTAGCCCTAAATCGACTTAAAGCTGACTTAAAGGGCTCCAGGGCTCCCCCACTGCCCTCCCTGCCAGGGTGGCTGGCATAGCCAGAACCTGATGTGCCCCCCCCCACAGGGCAGGACATAGCCCTGCCCACCCCACTACTATGCCCTGCCAGTGTCCCTGTCCTGCTCAGCCCTCATTGTACCCAGGTACAATGGGGCAAATGCTGAGCCCCCTGGCACATGGCAAGGGGTGCCCTCCCTGCCACCGCGGACCATTCCCAGGTCCACCTAGCTTCTAGAAGTCAACTTAGGCATCCAGTGTGGATGCTCTAAATCGATTTGGCAAGGTCCCCTTTAAGTCGACTTAATTTTTGAGTGTGGACATGCTAAGTCCACTTAACAAAGTCAACTTAAAGTCGACTTTGTTAAGTCGACTTAGCAAACAACTTATTTGGCCAGTGTCCACATAGCCTCTATTAAGGAGAGAGTGTGGTCCCATGGAGCACAGTCATGGGCCAAATGGAAGGGTTCGCGGGCTGTATCCAGAATGCAGGCTGTATGTTTGACACCCCTGATTTAGAGACAGACACAAAAATAAAAGACAACACTGCTTCAAATTACGTACAGCACTGGTGTGAGGTGTTCTAGCCTAGGTTAGAGAACGTACCTGATTTATATAGGAAAAATGTAGGCTGTTTTGCATCTATGATGACGGCCACAGGTCCAATATTGGCTATGGCATCCTTCAGGGCTGCTTCATCAGCGTACGGGAGTTCAATGACCTTGGAGCAGGTGGCAGCTCGCGTGGCAGGGTTATAGTGACACGTTCCGTTCTGGCAGAAGCAAAGATCAGATGAAGCGAGGACATTTCAGCCTCCAGCAGGAACATCTGACCGACTCATAACATATCTGTTTTCATCTCCCTTTTATTTGTCTCTGTTGTATGAATTCCCATATTTCTTAGACCCTTGCATCTCCCGCTGGGGCTTTCCTTCTGTCTCTGTGCATCAAGATTACAGCTGAGTGACTATTGATTTTTCAGTTCAGTGACTTAACTGGAAAAAAAAACCTTTTTGTTTCAAAACCAGGCAGAATGTTTTTCATTTTTTCCCCACTGAAATGAAAAATTGAAAAAAAATTCATTCAGTTCAAATGAAACATTTCAAAATTTCATTTCAAACATACATTTTATTTCAGAATGAGCAGTCAAAAGATTTGTTTTGGAAATGCCAGCACAAATTTTGACATTTCCAGAGGCAAAAAAGTCAAGGTTTTATCAAAAATATTTGTTGAATTTGGGTCAAATCCATAGTATCAGTGCCCTGAAAAATGCATTTTTAAGCAAACTTATTAGTTGCCAATTGTTTTAAATTGAGGTGCCCTGGTGCCAGAATAACTCCTTTCCCATCTCTCAGGTAAGAAGAGTATTGCCAACTGGATTTAGCAACTTTTTTATTTCCCTAGGGAGAAAATAAGCATCAAAGTGACCAGTGATAAATCTAGTCACTTTCATTGCTGATTACAGGTGATGTTCAGAGAAAGAAGCTTCCAGATTGTATTGTCACAAAATCATTGATGTACCAATGGGGAGGGGGAGAGTCAGAGGGGGCCAGACCCCTGGGCTCAGGCCTGGGGGAGGGGTGCCAGCCAGGTCTTACATGATGCTCTGGGTGTGGGTGGCACAGGAGGCTCTGAGGGACAGTGGGATGGAGCCCAGGGGCAGACCGGAAGCAGGGAACAGTGGGTGACCATGACCAGGAGGAGGAATTCCTTCCCCCACTACCCCTGGCTTGGGGGGTGAGGCTGCCTCACTCAGTAGGGTGAGCTGGTGCCAGATTGATCGCACTGTGGGACTGGAGTGGGAGAGGCGGCTGTCGCATGACAGGTGAGCGTGAGTGGGGGGTTGTGGTGGAGCCCAGGCCCCTCCGTGAGCACTAGTTCAAACCCTGGGCTTACGGCGCAGTATAGACATACCCAGTGTTTCCAAGCCCTGAGTCAGGACCTGGGCTTAGTTGCAGTGTAGACGTATCCTCTATGTGTACATCTTAAACCTGGATACCAACCTGAGCTGTGTATGGATAGGAAGCATCGGAATCAATGCCATTATTATTAATGATGTACTGGAAGGCTCGGGTCATATATCCACCCTTGCAGCCATAGTTCCCGTATAGAGTGGAGCAATCGACTAGGTTCTGTGCACTGAGAGACACCAGCTTTCCAGTTTTCAGCTTCACCTGGGCTTCCAGGGCACCAACAGCGCTGAAAGCCCAGCAGGCACCGCAGGCCCCCTGAAAAAGCCAGAGAGATGTGCTCAGCCACCGAGGTGATAGGCACCAATGTGAGTAAGGGAAGAGGTGAGCCTCGCACCTGACTTTTCACATCAGTCACACATCCTTTGTCCCTCCAGTCCATGGAGTCAGGCACGTTGCTGCTTGGAGGCGGCCTGCAGGTGGAATTCTGCTCAGGTCGGTGGGGAATTTTCACTCCAGTTAACAAAACAGCCACTTCCTCGCTCGTCTAGTTATTAGAACACACACATTCTCCTTCAGAGTGCTATAGAGGCTGGCCCCAGGCACTGGGGAAATTCAGATACAGACTCTTGTTCAGCTCAACATGTTCAACTATTGTGCACTGATACCTTGTTTGGCCGATACATCAGCACATGCTGTAGCTTTGTTTACTAGAAATTTTCATATATTAATCATCCTACCACATGACATTAGTGAGTATAGGAGCCAGGATAGTACCGTGGGAACATTTTCAGACAACACTTTTTTTTTTGGCTGAAAAAATGCCCATTTGGGCCAAGTGAAACATCATGTGACTTCATGTTGAATTTGCCAAATTGTTTCTGCTGGAAAATTTGTTTTTTCAAAAATTAGATTTTTTTCTTTTCAAATTTTGCTTCCATTTTATTTAAAAACCATGTAAAAGGTAAATTAACCTTGAAAACTAAATAAACTGTTTGATCCTAAATGAATTGTTTTCCTCCCTTTCGTTTTACCAGAGCAATTTCAGCTTCACTTGAAACTAAGTTTTTTTAATTTTATTCTTTGGCTCAGCCACCAAACCAAAAAAAAAAATAAAAAAAAAATCTCTTCTTAATATAGTTCTACTCAGGAGCATCAATGTTACCAAAGCTCATGATTTTATTGAGTGAATCACAATGTCTGGCATTTTCCTTAAAAGAACCAATGTGGGGGAGGGTCTTGAGATTGCACAAGAATCTCAGCTTTTTTTTTTTTTTTAATTTCCATCTCTTGGATAGCTGTGGAGAACAATAAGAAGACATAACCCTTAAAAGTGTAAACCCCAAAGGCAAATAAAGAGCCCCCAAAAGTACACTTTTTTTAAAATTCAAGGATTTTTAAGACGTCTGTGATTTTAGGGGCCTGACTCCTGAATTTTGAATGCTTGGCACTGACAATAATAGGATATGAAGCACAAACCTCTGCAATTTCAGTTAAAGAAGAAACTTCCTTAACCAGCAGCAGCCTAGCAGCCAGGTTTGTGTTATTCCATGCATGACATTCCTCATGGATGTAAGAGTGGGTGCAGGAACCTGCAGAAATGGTATTCCCACCCTTCTGAGCATTTCTGACCTCACATGCATTTTATGTGTAAGACCACAGTGCTTGGAGGATAACATTTAATACAGAAACACTCTGTGGCCATGTCTACATTTGAAAAGTTAAGTCGACTTTATAAAGTCAACTTAATAAGGTCCACTTTAAGTCGACTTAAAGTGGACCTTATTAAGACGACTTAACAGAAGTGGACTTAACTTTTCAAGTGTGGACGTGGCCCCTTTTCGTCCTTATTAAGTCGACTTAATGTTTTAAGTCAACTTAAAAAGGTCCACCTAGGCACTACTCCGCGTCTCCACTGGCTTAAGTCGACTTAATAAAGTCGACTTCAGCGCTAGTTCGAATTAAAAGGAGCAGCTTAAGTCGAATTAAGGAAAGCCCAGTGTAGACGTGGAGTAAATTAAGTCGACTTAAGCCTCCTTAAGTCGACTTAATTTGTAAGTGTAGATGCACCCTGTGTGTGGAGGGGTCACACCGGCAGGGGTCGGGCAAGGGCAGAGTACCTGCACTTAAAAAACCAGGACTACTTTCCTGGTGACAGATTTCTCACTGAGCCAGAACAGATTTGTACAGCTCCAGGAGCTCTGAGTGGGACAGGTTGCTGCTGGAGGATGCATAAGGGTGCTGTGTTTTGCAGAGCTACCTCTGTTGGGCTCATACTGACCCTTGATGGGTTGGAGCTTGGTCTGTCCATGATTCAGTTACATTCTTGGGTCACTGCACACCCAGGGAAACAGGTAATTCCAAGATATTCAATCACCTAAACTGTAGCGATATTCTTTTAACTTACCATGTCTCCTAGGTGGTTCATGCCTAGCTCATAGGAATGCAGGCCCTGTGAGTGCTCAAGGTTATGCAGCATAACAAGCTTGAGGTTCTTTTCCCACGTCACACGCCGTTTCCCTTCCTCTTTCTGAAATCAAAGGACAGCCCCCATATTGTTATGCAGTAGTCCAGAGGAAACCATCATCACTAAAAATGGATGATATTTCACAGCAATATTTCATCTCTCAGGAACCCTAAGTGCTTTGCAAATGTTGCTCAGATTCTGAAACACTCTCTCAAGCTGAACGAACAAGGAGAACTCCCTAGGAAATCAAGAGGAGTCTTAACAAGGAAAGCATGGCAGGCCCTTCAGCTAAGCCAAAGCAATGAAGGAGCTGCTCATACAAATAGGAGGCAAGGCACTACCAATAATCAAACATTCACAGTGCATCCTAGAGCTGTGCAAATAACTGGCTTTTCTGGGTCTGAAAGCCAAACCAAAGAAATATTTTAAAGCTGGGTTGAATATTTTTTTATTTGGGTCAAATGTTTTGTTTCATCCGGAGCTTTTAAAACCTATTTATTTATTTTCAATAGACCTGATGGAAATTCACACACAAAATGGCTTTCCAAAAGGAAAATTGAAATGGTTCATTTACTAACATTAAAATGAACCTTTTCCACATTTCCTTTTTTTTTTTAATTCGACTGAAACAATTTGCCAAAATCAAACCAAATCCGCCAGTTGTTTTGGTCAACCTGAATCTGCATTTCTGCACCCCAAAAAACCTAGTTGTGTGAAAAATGTCACTGGCTGGCTCTTCTATATCCCAAACAAAACACTCTTTAAAAAATAAGCTAACCCCTTGGGGTGGTTTAGGTAAGGGGAAGGGTACACACGGGCCCAGTTGATTGAAACAGAACATACCTCTGAAAGCAGGGAGGTCTTTGCAATGGAAGAAGTGGGGGAGGCAGCGTTTTTAGTCACAGCAAGCATAGGGGTAGCATGCTAAGTTCCTGAATACCTGCTAACCTGAGGGCAGATGATAATGGAACCCCCCATGCCCTCCTCCCCCATACTTTAAACCCATAGCTACTCAAACTCCACCTTGTGGCTGTATTGCTTGCCATAGGTTTTCTTCCAGAGCTCCCAGTGGTTATCCAGCATCGGGTCTGTGTGTAGATGTGCAGTAGCAGCAGCAAGAGCCAAGAAGATACAAGCCAACAGCTTCATTCTGCTCAGCTATTCAGAAAGAGTACACCGGTGAAAGATAATATCTACACGGCAGGAGTGTTGCTGCATAGGAAAAAGATCTGGGACACAGGGCCCAACTCCCCCACATCCCCAGCTTTGCCCAGCTTCCAACCCCCTCCCCCCTCCGCCGCTATTTCCCCCACCTTGCCTGGCTTCAGAACTCTCTACTCTCCCCAAGTCCAAGGCTGCCCCCTCCCAGCTTCTCCACCATGTAAAGGCGAGGCGGAGAGGGCTGCCACGTGCCACCCAAAGCCCATGCCAGGCTCCTGATTCCAGCGCACCCCCCCAACACCCTCTAGACTGGGCATCTGGCACCCCTCACTGCATTGCCCCAGGAATGGATGCCACAGCAACCCCTAAACTCTCCTGCCCCCCTTCATTTCCAAGTTACTTAGCTACACACCAGAGACCCTGTGATATACCCCCGAGCTGACAGCCCATACATCTTCCCCTTACAAATCCCAGTTGTCCAGATTTTCTATGTACACTCCTGCTAGTGTGGACCATCTCATCAGCCCCCATGGATACCCTAGAAACAACCCCCCACAACAGAGCCCATTTGAATCAGGTCCAGCCTCCACCCCCAGACTTCCCCCCCAGCTACCTCTACTTCCCTCTCACCATAAATGAAACCTCTCGCTCCCAGCTCCCATAGTCCCCCACTCCTCATTTACTCCCTCCCCCACAGACCCCTATGTATAACATAGGGAGGCATATATTTTAGCTCTACATATACCCCCAAACCCCAAGTTTCCTCTCTCAGCTCTATATCCTAATAACCAAAACTTCTCTCCCATCAGGTTCCTCTGTGAATGCCCTTGCCCCATCTTCCCCCAGAGATCCCCAAATTAAACCTTCCCATTCCTCCCCCATTTGCCTTTTACCCTGCTCCCTTCCTTCAGCTATCCCATCCCCCTGGGAAGGCCACCCCTACATCACTGCCCCCCCATCTGTCCCTCCTTCCTCCAAAGTATCCCCATTCCTTGGTTAGCCTAACATTTCCACATTTGGAAACTGACCCAGAGTTGCCAACCTTGCATTTTAGTTTTTACTGATATGAAGAGCTGAAGTTGATTTTTTTTAAAACTGACATGTGTAAGGATGTAAGCAAGGTTAGGAATCTGAGAGCCTCTCTTGCTTAGCAGCTAAGTAGGGAGGGGGGTCACTGATTTACCTGTGCTTGGTATTTGCATGACACTCAGCATAATTTCACCCAGAGGCTGGGCATGATGGGAGTTGGTATGTGTGACTGGTTCAAATCCTCTAAATCTGGTGTTTTATCAGAAGGGGGAAAGGAAATATTGTTCTTTCATGATATGCTACTCTTTGATTGTATATCTGTTATTGACCAAGCAGCTGATGGAAACGTCACCATCAGCAATAGAGAACTTGGAAAAGTGAGCAACCCTAGTTTTCAGAATTGTAAAACCAGGTGGGGAGGGGTGTGAGCACTAGCTCTGCTGGAGCTGTGCCTTAAGTCAACACCTATTTCCCCACCCATTGTTAAAGAATAGACCTAAAGATTCCTTGTAGAGGCTCTATTGTTACTTTGATTGAGCTGGAATCACCAGGGAAGCAGACACTTCCCAGCGAGCTGAAATCACCAGGGAAGCAGACACTTTCCAGCAAGCTGAAATCACCAAGAGTGGACAGCAGGCGGAACCAGCAGACAGCGGGTGTGACCAGTGGGTGGTCCAGCAGACAGCAGGTGTGAGCAGTGGGCGGAGCCAGCAGGCAGAGCCAGTGGACACGAGGTGTGACCAGCGGGCGGTGCGGTGGAGCCAGCAAACAGCAGGCAGAGCCAGCGGACAGCAGGTGTGACCAGCGGGCGGTGTAGTGGAGCCAGCGGACAGCAGGTGTGACCAGAGGCCAGTGGCAGAGCCGGCGGACCAGGACAGCGGGTGTGAGTGGCCAGTGGGTGGTGTGAGCAGACCTTGAGGTGGCAGAGGACAATTGGAGGGGAGGACTGAGGGCTGACTCCCCCTCCTCCCCTTACTGGTGGAATGAGTTCTGTCTATTGGGTTTTGTGGGAATCTTTGCACTGTATCCCAACCAGTGCTGCATTTTGATGTTGCCTTTATATAGTCTTTATTAAACCTTTTATGTGCTACACTCAGACTGGTGCTTGCGAGCGGGGAAGTATTGCCCTTCTAGGGCACCCAGGGGGTGATGTGTAATTTCCCAGAAGACTGGGTGGGGTCTCGAGCCAATTGTTGGTGTAACATTATTTGGGAACCCCTAGAAACAGAACCCGGTCCTTTGCTGCTGCCGTCATGGCTCGGCAAACGGGTTACACATGGTAAACTTTATACTGACATCACTAAAAACAACATAAATAATACAACAACATCATTATATCTTAATGTTGCTCTTTGGGTGCGTCTACACTTACAAATTAAGTCAACTTAAACTTGCTTAAATCAACTTAATTTAATCTGCGTCTACACTACATTTTCCTTAATTCGACTTAAGCTGCTCCTTAAATCGAATTAAGGAAAAGTTAGTTCAAATTAATAACACCTCGTTTTAATTCGATCTAACATTTAAGTCAACTTTATTAAGTCAACTGAAGCCAGTGTGGATGTGGATTAGCGCTTCAGGGCTTCAGGGCTCCCCCACTGCCCTCTCTGTCAGGGTGGCTGGCACAGGCAGAGACTGGCGTACCCCCCCACAGGGCAGGACAGAGCCTTGCCCACCCCGCTCCTATGCCCTGCCAGTGTCCTTGTCCTGCTCAGCCCCCATTGTACCCAGGTACAATGGGGCAAATGCTGAGCCCCCTGGCACTTGGCAAGGGGTGCCCCCCTGCCACCGTGGACCAGTCCCAGGTCCACCTAGCCCCTACAGGTCGACTTAGGCATCCAGTGTGGACGTTCTAAATCGATTTGGCAAAGTTCCCCTTTAAGTCGACTTAATTTTTGAGTGTGGACATGCTAAGTCGACTTAAATTAACAAATGTAAGCATAGCCTTTGGGACACACAGTGGGAAGAAATGGGGAAGGCTGGGGAATGGTAGGTTTGACACTGTCTGGATTTAGGGAACCATTTATGATATTATTTTGTATTAATATCTCATAATTGCTATAATCCATAGGAATTATGCCATGTTTGGTATCAATAGAAAGGTAGCAATTTGTTGGGAATGATCATATAGTTTATGTGTAGGAATTGTATTTGTATTAGAAGTTAGGAATATGGTTGTTATATAAGGGGTTCTATAAGTATATCAGCAACAAGAAAAGGATCAGAGGTGGTGTAGGTCCCTTACTGAATGGGGCAGTCATCCTCGTGGAGGATGATGCGGAAAAGGCTGAAGTACTCAATGCTTTTTTTACTTCAGTCTTCACAGGGCAGGCCAGCTCCCAGGCTACTACACGGGGTAACGCGGACTGGAGAGAAGAGTGGCCCTCGGTGATGGAAAGTCAGGTTAGGGAACACTTAATGAAATTGGATGTGCACAAGTCCATGGGGCCGGATGAACTGCATCCGAGGGTGCTGAGGGAGTTGGGGGAAGTGATTGCAGAGCCGCTGGCCATTATCTTTGAGAACTCGTGGCGAACGGGGGAGCTCCCGGAGGACTGGAAAAAGGCAAATATAGTACCTATCTTTAAGAAAGGGAAAAAGGAGGATCCGGGGAACTACAGACCGGTCAGCCTCACCTCAATCCCTGGGAAAATCATGGAGCAGGTCCTCAAGGAATCCATCCTGAAACACTTGGAGGAAAATAGAGTGATCAGGAACAGTCAACATGGATTCACCAAGGGCAAATCGTGCCTGACCAACCTGATTTCCTTCTATGATGAGATGACTAGATTTGTGGATGCGGGAAGAGCCGTTGACGTGATATACCTTGACTTTAGCAAGGCTTTTGATACAGTTTCCCACAGCATTCTCGTCGGCAAGTTAAGGAAGTATGGGTTCGACGAGTGGACCGTAAGGTGGATCGAAAACTGGTTAGATCAACGGGCTCAGCGGGTAGGAATCAATGGCTCGATGTCTGGTTGGCCCCCAGTAACGAGTGGAGTGCCCCAGGGGTTGGTCCTGGGGCCGGTTCTATTCAACATCTCCATTAATGATCTTGATGATGGAATAGACTGCGTGCTTAGTAAGTTTGCGGATGACACCAAGTTGGGGGGAATGGTAGACACTCTGGAGGGCAGGGACAGGATCCAGAGAGACTTGGACAAATTGGAACACTGGGCCGAAAGAAACCTCATGAGGTTCAACAAAGACAAGTGCAAAGTCCTGCACTTAGGACGGAAAAATCCCATGCACTGCTACAGGCTGGGAACTGATCAGCTAAGTAGCAGCGCTGTAGAAAAGGACCTGGGAGTTATGGTGGATGGGAAGATGAATATGAGCCAACAGTGTGCCCTTGTTGCCAAAAAGGCCAATGGCTTATTAGGCTGCATCAGTAGGAGTATTGCCAGCAGATCGAGGGATGTGATAATTCCCCTCTATTCGACACTGGTCAGGCCGCATCTGGAGTACTGTGTCCAGTTTTGGGCTCCCCACTACAGAAAGGATGTGGACAAATTAGAAAGAGTCCAGCGGAGGGCAACAAAAATGATTAGGGGGCTGGGGCACATGACTTATGAGGAGAGACTGAAGGAACTAGGCTTATTTAGTCTACAGAAGAGAAGACTGAGGGGAGATTTGATAGCAACCTTCAACTACTTGAAGGGTTGCTCCAAAGAGGAGGGAGCTAGGCTGTTCTCGAGGGTAACAGAGGACAGAACAAGGAGCAATGGTTTCAAATTACAGCTGGGGAGGTCAAGGTTGGATATTAGGAAAAACTTTCTCACTAGGAGGGTGGTGAAGCATTGGAATGGGCTATCTAGGGAGGTGGTAGAATCTT
This sequence comes from Pelusios castaneus, assembly GCA_007922175.1. Taxonomy (NCBI): domain Eukaryota; kingdom Metazoa; phylum Chordata; order Testudines; family Pelomedusidae; genus Pelusios; species Pelusios castaneus. The sequence goes on along the minus strand of ML686139.1, from coordinate 432,159 downwards.
CATCTTTGGAGAGTTTTAAGGCTCGGTTAGACAAAACCCTGGCTGGGATAATTTAGGCGGAGTGGTCCTGCTTTTTAGCAGGGGGTTGGACTAGATGACCTCGTGAGGTCCCTTCCAACCCTATTATTCTATGATTCTATATATACTTTAACTTGTGTGAGTCTGTGGAAACTCCCCAGACCAAATGTCTACCCAGCCATTGTTCCCTTAATGGCCCATTAAGAAAGCTCCCCGGTACAATGGGCTAAGGGAGAAACCTGTTGAGCCACTAGGACTTGAACATGTGACACAATTGATTGGAAAGAACTGCACACAGCATGGAGAAGGCCAGAGGTGATAAAAGGCAGCAGCCCCGATTCTATCTTGTCTCAAGTCCCCAGTCTACAGCCAACACCCATCTGTGGAACAATTCCTCTGAGACTGGACAAAGGATTGATGCCCACCCAGGTGCTGGATGTTTACCAGAGGAACAAGCCTGCAAACTCCAGAGGAACAAGCCTGAAAACTGCTCTACATGAACTTTAAATCATTTGTATGTATGTGTCACTTTGTCTTTTTTTGCAAGTCATTTTTTTAAGTGTCCACCCATCCAGGAGCCTGCAGGGGATTTAAAAACAACCTACCACCAGCTCCCAGCATGTGAGCACTTACCAGAGAGAGCACAGAGCAGTGTCCTTGAGTTCAGCTTGGCTAACGTGTTGCAGACAGGGAGGCTGAGCTCAGGGCTCTGGGCAAAACAATCGGGGTACAAGCCCTGTTGGCGCAACGTCAGTGACACCCCTACTGCACGGTTAAATCGTCTCTATTTATCATCTCCATTTCCTCCACTCAGCAATGTTGCAAAAGTTCAGTGACTGACTTGAGGCAATTTTTTCATTTTCTCTGCAGTGAGCAAAGTGTCATGCAAACACTGATGCTGCAGGAGCTCCTCCTCTTACCCATCGGGCTGCTGGTACCTCTTGGGAGGGAGAGGGCAGGGTCTTCCTGAAGCTCCATGTGACAAAAACAGACTTGAAAGGAAAACAGAACTGGGTCAAAGGACAGTATCACCCACCTACTTCTACAGCTCCTGAACTGGATGTTGTACCTGTACATGGGCATCAGAGCTTGGTGCTAAGGTGCTACAGAGGAGGAAGGAGGAGCTAGAGAAAGTCAGAGACATTCCCAGTCGGGGTGGGATTTGATGTAGGTTCACTGAAGTCAATGGGCATAATCCCTTACCTGGTATAAATTAGTATCACTCCACTATGGTTACTAGAGCAAAGCTGATTTACACCACCTGAGGATCTGGCCCAAAGAGATTTATGTGAACAGGACTTGGATTTTCAAAAGAGCCTGAACAATTTTCAAGGGAGTTAGGCACCCAAATCCCATTGACTTTCGCCTAACTCCCTTAGGTGCCTTTGAAAATTCCAGCCTAGCAACGAAGAGAGATAGAAGGGTGTATAAGAAGAGAAAGGGAGAGAAAGAGAGAGAGAGAGGTGTGTGTAGAGGGATGGAAAGATAACACTGACACGCTGGTGTCTGTAGATTCAAACTCTCTACAAGCAAAATACAAAATGCCATTTCTTGGTTTTACTTCCTTAAACACATTGTTCCAAACATGACAAAGAGGAGGTTTGAAGTTCAAGGGAAGAAGCAAAAGCTAAACATACCTGATGGGTGTTCACCCGGTGGAGATTTCTAGGCAGGAATTTGGAGCTGATCAGCAGACAAAAAGAATTCCCGCAATTCTCCTGCTGAGCGTAACACCTGAGTGAATCCTAGCACCCTTCCTGCCCTGACTGAATGCTGAAAAGGAGAACTTAGGTTTACCCTGCTACGCTTGTCACATGAGATGATGAATGAGGAAATGGCAGGACCTCTGGTTTCAATTTTACTGTGACTGTATCAAAATAGGGATGGTCCCTGCGATTGCCCGCTGATTTCACTCCCCAGCCCCCAGAACACTAACGCCAGGTGTTTTTCTGGAGAGTTAAAAAAATAAATTAGTAGGCTCAACACATTCAGAAGTGTAGAAGGGCCGAAACAATCACTGGGGCCTCCATTTTGGGGTTTAAGTTATTATCAGTATTAGGGTAACAGCTACAAACCCCAGACCTCTTGTGCAGAGTTCTGTATGAACACGGAGCCTGCTCCAACGAGCTCAAAAGCAAAACAGACAAAGGGCAGGAGGGGAAACTGAGACACAGATCAGGGATGCAATTTGCCCAAGTCACACAGTAGGGCAGTAGTGGACAGGGACTAGAATCCAGATCTCCTAGGCCCCAGTCCAGGACCTGCTTCATTGGCAATTAAGCACCCTGCATGGCTTCTAAGTTGGTGTCTGATTGACTCTCAACTTCCTGAGCACTGAACACTGAGTGGGATTTTTAGAGACATCCATGCAATTTCCTGGGTGCACAGAAATTAGCAGAAATGTCCTCTCGATGCATATTAATATATGGATATTGGCACTTTGAATAGGTTAATGAAACATAGAGCCCCAATAGCAAACTGCATAAGAGCAGGGTGTCATCTTCTCGCCAACCTCCTCCACTGTTTGCTGCATTAGGATGGGGCAGTGTTAGCTGCCACATGATTAGAACTAGCTGAAAAATCCTCTGTAAGAAAATTTTCCATTGGAAAAGGTTGTTTGGATGAAATCAAAATGTTTTGTAGGAACATGATGATTTCTAAGAAATTTTCAGTGGAAGAGTTTCAAAACATTTTGTTTTGACTTGCTCATTTATAAATATAATATCAAAAGTAAGCATTGTATATACTGGGCTGATGTGGCTACAACCACATTGAAATATAGACATTTTGATTTTTCCAAATCAGAATATTCCTTACTGTACAAAATGTAGCCAGTGCAGTCTAAAAGTATATTTAGAAAAAGAATCTCTTTTTGCCCCTCTGAAATGGCCAACAGTGGCAGACTTGTTTTCAAATTCAGCAGATTTGGTTTGGCACACATTTTTTTTTATGACTAAAATGTTATAAAATGCCCTATAGATAAACACTCCTGATGTATAACCAACATTCTAGGATGGACACATGAGGAGCAAAAGCACTGTCAATAGGGCTGTTTGGTCCAAAAACCCAGGAGTGAAGTGCCTATAAAAATTAGTGAACCCCTGGAAGGGTTGCAGCTATTTGATGTTTCATGGGACCACCCAGGTCTGAACAGTGTCCATCTTCCTAGTGCCCATTCCGAGGTCTTCAGAGAAAAAGATGCAACCTCCAAACTCCATGGGGTACTAGTCAGCAGTTTGTTTCTTCAACTTTACATATAGGCAATGTTAATAGATCCAGTCCAGAGCTGACTGGTTGTCACTGGAGGCTTTCTGAGAAAAAAATATATCATTGAGACAGACTATGATATATTGTCTAGGTAAGTGGTTTTAAATTTTTTTCAATTGCTGTCCCCTAACAACTTTCGAATGGAGTTGTGACCCCCGTAGTTTGTGGATTCCCCGAGGACAGCAGACCGCAGGTTGACAATCACTGTTCTATGGTAATGACAAGCATTCATGTACTCCGTAGACAAAGTCTGCGGACACCCAGAGGTTCACAGACCACAGCTTGAAAACATTGGTTTAGGATATCATGAAATATCTCATTCATGAAGTGGTGGACTGGTGCTTGGGTGTTTGTAAGACCAAATAGCACTACCAAGTATTTGCAATGGCTGTATCAGGTTTGAAAGGCTGTTTTCCATGTATGCCCTCCACAGATCTTCACCAGCTTGTAGGCTTCTTCAAGTCAAGCTTAATAAACACCTTGGCTGCAGTCCAACAATTCCAGAATGAGTGGGAGAGGGTACTGGTTTCTTATGGATACCTTATTGAGGGGCTGGTAATCTACGCATAAATCCAGGATCCCTTCTTTCCTTTTAATGAAAAGAACTGAGGCTCTGGCAGGGGACCTGGATGGATGGATAAATCCCTTGGCCAAATTTTCCTGAAGAGAGGATCACAGAGCATCCAGCTGTGGGATGGGATAAATATGGGATAAATATGTCTGAAAGGTATCTTGGTACCAGGCTGCAGCTCAGTCAGACAGCCATAGTCCCGGGGTGGGGATCATCTGCACTCTTCTCAAAGACATTTGTGTAGTCATAGTAGTTGGTGGGAAGAGCAGGTGTTAGTTTGTAGCAGATGTCCCAGCTGACCCACAGGCAAACTTGCTGCCAGAGTGGAAACTGCTGTCCACTGCTGCCAGAGTGGAAACTGACTATTTTTCACACCAAAGGATGAGACACAAACTTAGAATTATGGGGAAATGATAAGTTCAGTTCCAAAGGGGTAGCTGTGTTAGTCTAGTTCAGCAAAACAAACAAGCAGTCATGTGACACTTTTAGAGACTAATAAATTTATTTTTCACATGAGCTTTCATGGCCAAAGTCTCACTTTGTCAGATGCCAGAAAGTGGAAAAAACTTACATTGAAAGAAAACTTACAGTATGGGAGGGAAGATAAATCCTGTGATTACATTTCACTGCATCAGGTCAGATTACTTCAGCGAATCAAACAAGTTGTATAAATGCAAACAGTGTGTAACAACATATTAGAAAGTGGTGAGGTTGAGAGAGGTGAGAATCACTGTTTGTAATGAAAAACAAAGGAGTCCTGTGGCACTTTTAAAGACTATTGTTTGTAGTGAGAAAGCCAATTCAAGTCCCTATTCACACCCGAGCTGATGGTATCAAATTTGTGTATGAATTCTAACTCCCAAGTCTTTCTTTGAAGCCTTGACCTAGAATAAATTTGTTTAAAGATAACCACAGATAATTCCATTATAGGGTGGCCCAGAAGATTAAAGTGATTTTCCTATTGGTTTTTGAACATTCTTATGTCTGATGTCAGATTTGTGACCATTTATTCTTTTGTGCAGAGACAGACCAATTTGTCCGAAATATAAGGCGGAGGAGCATTGTTGGCACATGAGACAATATATCACATTGGTGGATGAACAGGTAAAATGAGCTTCTGATGGAGTAGCTGGTTTGATTAGGTCCTATAATGGTGTCATTAGTGTTGATATGTGGGCAGAGCTGGCAGCAGGGTTTGTTGCAGGATACGTGTTTGCCTTACTGTTCCTATTGTATGGTCTGTAGTTGCTGGTGAGTATCAGTTTAAGGTTGGGGGGGCTGTCTGTATGGGTGAGTCTACACTTACAAGTTAGGTCAACTGAATTGGTTCCTTAATTATTTGCTTTGTTACTTTTCCTGGTACAGAAGTAAAGTTGACTGGTCTGTAATTCCCTGGGTTGTCCTTATATTCCTTTTTATAGATGGGCACCGTATTTGCTCTTTTCCAGTCTTCTGGGATCTCTCCAGTCATCCATGATATTTCAAAGATAATAGCCAATGGCTCAGATATCTCCTGAGTCAGCTCCTTGAGTATTCTAGGGTGCATATAATCAGGTCCTGGTGACGCGAAGACATCTAATTTGTTTAAATATTTTTAACTTGTTCTTCCCTTATTTTAGCTTCTGATCCTATCCCATTTTTATTGCCCTTCGGTATGTCAAACGTCCAGTCATCACCAACCTTCTTGGTGAAGACCGAAACAAAGAAGTCATTTAGTTCCTCTGCCATTTCTACATTTTCTGTTATTGTTTTCTCCTCTTTATTGAGTGTTGGTCCTACGCTGTCCTTGGTCTCCCTCTTGATTCCTATGTATTTGAAAAATGTTTTCTTGTTACCCTTTATGCTTTCAGCTAGTTTGATCTAGGTTTGTGTCTTGGCCTTTCTGATTTTTCCCCTACATAATTGTATTATTTATTTATAGTCATCCTTTGTAATTTCACCTAGTTTCCACTTTTTGTAGGACTCTTTCTTTATTTTTAGATTGTTGAAAATCTCCTGGTTAAGCCAGGATGGTCTCTTGCCATACTTCCTATCCTTCCTATGCAGAGGAATAGTTTGCTCTTGTATCCTTAATAATGTCTCTTTGAAAAACTGCCAACTGTCTTCAGTTGTTTTTCCTTTTAGACATACTTCCCAAGTTATTCTACCTCCCAACCCCCTGAGTGTGCTGAAGCTGCTTTCTTGAAATCCATCATCTTTCTTTTGGTCTTCTCCCTCATGCCATTCCTTGGAATTGTGAACTCTACTATTTCGTGATCACTTTCACTCAAGCTACATTCCACTTTTAAATTCTCAACCAGTTCTTCTCTGTTTGTCAAAATCAAATCGAAAACAGCCTCTCCCCTAATAGCTTTTTCCACATTCTGAAATAAAAAAATTGTCTCTTATACCTTCCAAGAACTGCTTGGATAATCTGTGCCTTGTTGTGTTATTTTCCCAACAGATGCCTGGGTAGTTGAAATCCCCCATCACTACCAAGGTCTGTGCTTTGGGTGATTTGTTAATTGTTGGAAAAAAGCCTCATCCACCTCTTCTTCCTGGGTAGGTGGTCCGCAGCAGACCCCTGCCATGTCATTCTCATTGGTTTTTACTCCTTTTATCTTTACCCAGAGACTTTCAACATATCTGTCTCCTATTTCCTCCTCAACCTCAGTCCAAGTATATATATTTTGAATATATAAGGCAACACTTCCTCCCTTTTCCCTGCCTATCTTTCCTAAGCAAGCTGTACCCTGCTATATTAAAAGTCCAGTCACGTGCATTATCCCACCAAGTCTCTGTGATGACAACTGTGTCATAGTAGTGTTTAGCTAGTAGCATTTTGAGTTCTTCCTGCTTATTCTGCATACTTCTCGCATTAATATACATACACTTAAGATACTGATTTCATCCCCCCCCCCCCCAGCTTTGTCTTGCCTCTCTTTTGTCTCTGCTATTTCAGACCAGGCTCCCACCAAGTTTCAGCCCTTCCCCCAGGTCACCCTTTTTTTATTTACTTGCGGGCTTTGGTCACCTGCCCCCTTCAAACCTAATTTAAAGCCCCCCTCACTAGGTTAGCCATTTATGTCCAAATATGCTCTTCCTATACTTCCTTGATAGGTGGACTACATCTCTGCCTAACTGTCCCCTATGTGCCAAGGGGGTCTGGAAAATTCTGTTCAAATAGGAAGAAAGAAATATAGTACCTCAGGGCTTACTCCTTTAGCAATGGCAGGAGACACAAGAAAAGTGAAGGTAAACCAGAGGGAGCAAGAGGAGGATGGCTGGATGCTCAGTGTCTCAGTCATGCTGACACATGGGGGGAAAAGGGAGAGAGAGATGAAATATAAATAGCAAATATAAAGAAGAGGCAACATCAGAGAGAGGTGCCCAGGTGAGTCGCTGCAAGGTGTTAAATGGCCTTCTTAATGAAGCTTGTGGGGGGAGATGCCAGGGTGAGCAGGGAAGAGTTTCCAGTGCACTGTTGTTTTTGGCTGCGGGATTGGGTGTTTATACTAGAATCCTAGAACCACAGGGTTTGAAGGGACTGCAAGGATCATCTAGTCTAACCCTTGAAAGATGCAGGATTTGTTGCGTCTAAAAACCATCCAAGACAAACGTCTATCTAACCTCCTTTTGGCAGTGCTGGTCCATGGGGGGAGCGAAGCCCAGGGCCAACTGGCCTAGGCAGGGCCCCGCCCTCTCCCCCCGCCTCCCCATGCTGGAGAGCGGAGAGGCTGAGGCCACTGGCAGGGAGCCGGCTCTGGGCCTGGCCCCGGAAGCGGGGGCTGCCGGTGGAGGGAGCCGGCGGCTGCTGCGGCTAGTGCCACAGCCGGGGACTTGAGGCAGCAGCAGCCACAGAGGTGTGCCCTGGCCACCTGCTCCGCCCTGCGGGTGGGGAGGGCTAGCCCAGAGGCTAAGAAGAGTGTGGCCGTAGGGGGGCCATGTAGCCCGCATAACCGCTGGGCCCGGGGCGATCTCCCCATTCGCCCTCCCCAGGGACGGCCCTACCTTTTGGAAACTTCCAGTGAAGGAGCTTCAACAACCTCCCTAGGCAGTCTGATTCATTGTCCTATTCTTCCTACAGTTAGGAGGTTTTTCCTGAGATTTAATCATAATCAGCTGTGCTATGCATGGGCGGATTTTATTTTAGGTGGGGGCGGGGGCTATGTCTTGCCAAAATCTTTTCCTAGCACTCCAAAAATCTTTCCCTGCCTCCTGGGAAAGCATTAGGCATGGCCTAGCTTTGTGTCACCTGAAAACTTGATCAGTGTTCATTCTATTCTTACATCCACGTCATTATCAAAGATGTTAAACAACACTAGGCCCAGAACAAATCCTTGTGGAAGCCCGCTTGAGACCTCCCTCCAATCTGACTGTCATGTGATGCACATCTGTGCACTCCTGGGCTATAAGACTTTCCTGTTCACTTTTGCAATGTGATTGTATGATTTGATGCCAATTATGCCATGCAAGGTGCCCTTTTGAATGCTTTACGGTGTTGTTATGGTATCATGTTCCATGCATGTATATGTACAGAGCTGAAGCATGTTACATAGCTCAGATCCTCAGGACTCCCTCTCTGAGCCTGGAGATTTACATGACAAAAGCAATGTAAATTGCCCTTCCTAGCTCAGGTAGAAGTAAGAAAATCACCCCAGCCCAGTAGGAAGGAGGGCTGAGGGGGTTTAGAAACAAAGGGAGACACTTTGAGCTGCTCCAGGCTTTTGGCCAGAGACTCTCCATATTAAAACATCTACAAGAAGAATTGGGCCCTGTCCAGAAACAGGAGTGAGGTGTTACCAAGAGAAAATAACTGATATAACATACATGCTGTTCTACTAACACTATTACAATTATGCTCATCTCATCCCTCCGGTCCGGCTGTGATTGTTTGCAGTCCTTCTCTGCCTGTTTCTGAGCAGGGTCCAATTCTTCTTGTAGAATGTAGATGTTTCAAACAATCACAGCCAGAGCAGATCAATGAGATGAGCATAATTGGGAGGGTTATGCATAATGTAATATAACAACATTCAACAGGTTACAGATTACTGAATTTATATCTGAGTGAATTAGCACACAAACTTTGAAATTCATGCATAAGTGAATTTGTCCTATTGTTATGACCTGAGCAGGTCTTCCAGTGTCCCAATGTTCTTGCCTGATGTATGTACCCAGTGGGCATTAATAATTATGGATATATGCTGGAATTACAATTCAAGTGTGTGCAACCCAGGTGTGGTAAGTGGGTCTGCCCTAGACATAGGAATGTGCTTTCCCCGTGTGGGAGTTACTTTCAAAGTACTTTGAAAGACAAAGAGAATGTCCTTTTCTTTCAAAGCACAAGGCTATGTCTACACAGGCAATTTAAGTCGACTTAAGGAGGCTTAAGTCGACATAAATTAAGCCACATTCACACTAGGCTTTCATTAAGTCGACTTAAGAAATTCCTTAAGTCGACTTAATGAAAGCTTAAGTCGACTTTGTTACTACCACTCATTAAGTCAACTTAACTCTTAAATTGACTCCTTAAGTTGACTTAAGGACAGTGTGGACATGGAGTAACCCTTAAGTTGACTTTATTAAGTCAACTTAAGGGTGGTTAAGTCAACTTAACAAAGTGGACTAAGTCGACTTAAAGCTAAGTCAACTTAGTCCACTTTGTTAAGTCAACTTTAGTAAGGTCGACTTTAAGTCGACCTTATTAAAGTCGACTTAACAAAGTCGACTTAACTTTTCTAGTGTAGACATAGCCACAGTGTCCATGGGATTGGATGCAATGCATCCAAAGGTGCTAAGGGAGTTGGCCGATGTGACGGCCGTGCCATTGGACATTACCTATGAAACCTCATGGCAACTGGGGGAAGTCCTGGATGATTGGAAAAAGACAAATACAGTGCCCATCTCCAAAAAAGGGAAGAAGGAGGATTCAGAGAACTACAGACCAGTCAGCCTCACCTCAGTCCCCAGAAAAATCATGGAGTGGGTCAAAAAGGTACCCATTTTATTTTACTATTCATTCTCTCTATTCAGCACTGGTGAGGACATATTTGGAATATTATGTCCAGTTTTGGGTCCCCCATTACATAAAGGATGTGAACAAATTGGAAAGAGTCCAGTGGAGGGCAACAAAAATTAATAGGGAGTTGGAACACATTACTTAGAGGAGAGGCTGAGGGCACTATGCTTGTTTAGTCTGCAGAAGAGAAGAATGAGGGAGGATTTGATAGTAGCCTTAATTACCTGAAAGGGGGTTCCAGGGAGGATGGAGCTAGGCTGTTTTCAGTGGTAGCAGATGACAGAAATGGGAGCAACATTTCAAGTTGCAGTGAGAGAGATCTAGGTTGGATATTGGGAAACGCTTTTTCCCTAGAAGGATGGTGAAGCACTGGAATGGGTCACCTAGGGAGGTGGTGGAATCTCAATCCTTAAACGTTTTTAAGGTGTCTTGAGAAAGCCCTGGTTGGGATAATTTAGTTTGGGGCTGGTCCTGCTTTGAGCAGGGGGTTGGACTAGATGACCTCCTGAGGTCCTTTCCAACCCTAATCTTCAATGATTCTATTCTATAAATTTATTTACATATAGAATAAATAGACCCATCAAGATAACAAGGGGTGCACCTACACTTACAAATTAAGTTGATTTAAGGAGGCTTAAGTTGACTTAATTTATTCCACGTCTATATTGGGCTTTCCTTAATTCGACTTAAACTGCTCCCTAAATTGAATTAAGGAAAAGTTAGTTTGAATTAATAACACCTAGTTTTAATTCAACCTAGCTTTTAAATTGACTTTATTAAGTTGATTTAAGACAGTGGAGATGGGGATTAGCACCTCGGTGGAGCTTATTAAATCGATTTAAAACATTAAATTGACTTAAGGTCTAAATGGGGCCATGTCTACACTTGTAAACTTAAGTCGACTTTTGTTAAGTCAAGTTCATAAAGTCGACTTAAGTTTTCAAGTGTAGACATAGCTAAGGAGTGGAGACAAATCTCATGATAACATGTGGGGATGGAGACTGCATGGGATCTACAGGAGAGAGAAGCTTAATCTGAGTTTTACTTTTCAAAGAATACATTGCAAAGATTTACTGGTCTGTAAAGATGGGAGCTGTACCTCCAGTGATAAGCAACTGAATCACCTGGTTGTATACACTACTGCTGTATGATAAAAAGGTATAGAGTGAGGTCTTTTCTGAAAGTAAATAACACTGATGACGAATATCACTGTGAGATGTCTGTATTAATACTGTATGAGGAAATATGGATATTAAATATTGTGCTTTAAAGTATATGGCTAAGTAGGGAGAAACATGCTCTGACTCAGACAAGAGGGAAGGCAGCTATCTACCTGTCTCCTATGTCAATTAAGTATGATGGAATCAAAAGAAAAAAAATATGAGGCTCTATTTCCATACAGAGTTTGGGAAGCCCTCAGGAAGGGGAGAATAGCATAAGGTCATCATATACAACAGAACAGAGCTCTTCAAAGCTGAGAAAGAGGAGGCCTTCATCCAATGTGGGGCTGAAGTCTATGGCTGTGTCTACACAACAAAAAGTTAGGTCAACTTTGTTAAGTCGTCCTAAAGTTGACCTTATTAGGTCGACTTAACAAAGTGGTTTCCCTGAACGGGGACTTAGTAAGTCAACCTAACTGCCCTTAGGTCGACCTAATAAAGTGGACTTAAGTGTCCCCACTGTGCTTAGGTCGACCTAAGGAGTCGACTTAAGGGTTAGGTCGACCTAACCAACGGTTGTTATTAAGTCGACCTAAGCTTTCATGAAGTCAACTTAAGGAATTTCTTAAGTCGACTTAATGAAAGCCTGATGTGGACAGGGACTAAGTTAGATCGACTTAAACCTCCTTAAGTCGACCTAGCTTGCAAGTGTAGACATAGCCTATGAAACTGGATATAGGTGAGAAACCTGCTTAGGCAAAGACTGTACCTTGTTAAATTAAGTTTTAGAATTTTAGGTGACTGTTTTCACTTTTATTTGCTTGTAACCATTCCTAACTATCTTACACTTGAATTCACTTAAAATCCTATCCTTTTTGTTAATCAATTTGTTTTACTATTAATCCATACCTGCAGTACTGTTTGAATTAAAGTGAATGTTAACTCTATTTATTGTTGCAAGCCGGTGGCTTTTGTGTCTTTAGCAGAACAAATAGCCCTGATCACTTCTCTGAACTGTACAGCAGGGGCTGGACTTTACACAGCACACGGGCTGGGGAAAATTCAGAATTGAGAATGTGTTGGGGCCACCTTGCTTGTTGTAACCAAGTCTGGTAAAAGCCAAAGTCTGGCTTTCAGACAGGCTGCTGGGAGCAAAGCTGTTGAACCAGTGCTGCCTAGCACACAGATACTTAGGGTTTCACCTGCATGTTTGGCAAGCTGTGAGCACCCCAGACTGAGCAAAGTGTTAGCATTAAGGCTATGGTTAGGGCTAGGGTTACAGTGGATGTGTGGTAAGGTTGCAATGAGCAAATTAGAAACCAACAGAAACCAGATGGTCACACTGAACATAATCCCTGTTTCATACATAATCATGCAGAGAAGAAGCACTTAAATGTAAGCTAAAATTATAGCTAAGAGAGTAACAGCACCAACTATCTTAAACAAATAGAACTTTGAGGTGTGGTGGGTATAATCACCCACTGCCCTGGTTTTCAGAGGTTTAATGACCCTCTCTGTCTGGGTCAAGATGGCATTTCTGGCTCCATCCCACTTCCCTGGCCCTTGCAGGCGGTACTGGTACGGCGTGCAGGGGCCGAAGAGAACCTCCAATGCAAGCTTTGGATCCGTGAGTAAGAGAGACGGTATACTGGGCTTGACCCCTGCCAGGCAAGCGAGTTCATCCATGTATTCGATGTAATCCACTTGGATAGTGTGGCGTGGGCTTTTCACATACCTGAAATAAGAGAGAGATGCTCTTGGAACATAATGAAATGGAGACTGTACTGATCAGGAAACTGGCATTTCTGAGGGGCACCAAATTTGGAGAATTTCCTCCTCTGGATTTAATACTTACTATAACTGGAATGAAAAGAGAAGCTGGGTCACAGATTCCATGAGAAATCATGACCCATGCCAGTTAAGGCTGGAAATACCTGTCCCTTTACAAGAAAGTTGATGACACATAGAATGTAGGTTCGATAATTATGGAAACTCAAGACATTCTCAGTGAAAGACTCTTTCCCAGCATGCCCAATAATTACTGCTTCATTTAAAGGTTCTTACCGTTTTGCCATTTGCTCTTTTTTCTGCATAATATTGGCCATCATGTCACTTGCTGGGGGCAACTTGATCAGCCCTAGGAAGGAAAAGCCAGAGTGTGACTAGAGATGTATCTGGCTCCATTAGGAGGGGATCAGCCTTTCCCTGGGAGAGCTGTGTGTGAGAGAAATGGGGAAGCTGGTGCTTCCTACAGGAAGCACTGTGCCCTCGGTTGTGAAGGCCTTGATGACTTTATGTCCCCCAAATTGCAGAGATTGGAGCTCCTGGAGCCCAGTGGGTTGCTTGATCCACTGAGAAACATGGGGGTTTGACACTATATTTGTCTCAGACTGCTTGGAGTTGAGCTGCCTTCCCCACAATTTTGCTACCTCCTGTAATTCCTCTTCCCCGTTTCCTGGGATTACAACACTTCCATGCTTCCAAAATTGGAGGAGTAAAGGCCCAACCACCTAGGGAAGGGAAAAGGTTGTTGCTATGGCCACCCTGGAATACCTGGGATTGAAACAGCAATATGGTGGAGGAGAAAATGGGCTGGCTTATCATCATGGCACTCACGTGTGTACTGTCTGCCACCCAACGCCAGTCCAGGGACTACACAGCTCTGCTGAATTCATAGAATCATAGGGATGGAAGGGACCTCATGAGGTCATCAAGTCCATACCCTGCTAAAAAGCAGGACCACTCCCACTAAATCACCCCAACCAGTGTTATGTCTAACTGGGCCTTAAAAATCTCCAAAGATGGAGATTCTACCACCTCCCTAGGTAACCCATTCCAATGCTTCACCACCCCCTAGTGAGAAAGTTTTTCCTAGTATCCAACCTTGACCTCCCCAGCTGTAATTTGAAACCATTGCTCCTTGTTCTGTCCTCTGTTACCATCGAGAACAGCCTAGCTCCCTCTTCTTTGGAGCACCCCTTCAAGTAGTTGAAGGTTGCTATCAAATCTCCCCTCAGTCTTCTCTTCTCTAGACTAAATAAGCCTAGTTCCTTCAGTCTCTCCTCATAAGTCATGTGCCCCAGCCCCCTAATCATTTTTGTTGCCCTCCACTGGACTCTTTCTAATTTGTCCACATCCTTTCTGTAGTGGGAAGTCCAAAACTGGACACAGTATTCCAGATGCGGCCTGACCAGTGTCGAATAGAGGGAAATTATCACATCCTTCGATCTGCTGGCAATACTCCTACTGATGCAGCCTAATATGCCATTGGCCTTTTTGGCAACAAGGGCACACTGTTGGCTCATATTCATCTTCCCGTCCACCATAACCCCCAGGTCCTTTTCTACAACACTGCTACTTAGCCGATCTGTCCCCAGCTAGTACCATGCCAACCCATCAAGGCCCTGTACTAACACAGGCTTCTGTTTCAGAAAGCTCTATAATCCACACACTCCAGTCCAGATGGAACTGGGTTATTTCCTGCATTTTGGATCACGTACCCTTGAACACTTTTGTGACCCAACGACTCTGAAGTTCTGAAAGGGGCATGATGGCCCCCAGTGGCTGGATGAGACCAATGAAAGCCAGAGTTGGCTTCTCCAGGTGAGGGGGGAAGACATATTTATACAGGGAGACCTGGTTTTCAACCACTTTGACACAATCCACAAGGAAGGGGAAAGAGAAGCTGTATCCTGTAGCAAAGAAAACAGCATCAATGTCCTCCTCTCTGGTGTTATCTTCAAAGATGGCACCAGTTTCGGTGAACTCCCTGATGTTTGGTTTCACCAGCACTTTGCCAGAGATGATGCGGTTTGGCAGGTCGTCATTGATGGTTGGGTGCTGGCTCGTAATCCTGCATGGCAGAGAGAAGGTGTGTCAAGTTCTAACTGGACAGGTGGAGTGACTCTGAAAGGAGGGAAGGATAAATGGGATTGCCAGATCTCATCTCCTCTATTACTAGGCCCAATGTTAGAATTCATGCAAAAGGCTATTTATGCATGTGTGCAGAAGCAGCACAAATGCAAAAGGCTATTTGAAGATGCCTGGTGACTACTGTGGCTCTGATCGCATAACAGGCTCTTAAAGGTGGCAGAAATAACCCACTGAGATTACCCGCAGGGAAGTACTGCCCTACTGCCATTCTTTGCTCTCCGATGGCCCAGGAAGGAGGGAGTAACCTCTGATGATGCTCTAACTTGCAGCTGGGCAGGACCCACCTTAGTGCCAGAACATAGGACCCACAAAATCACCCTCCCACTCTGCCCCAAGTGCAATGATAGGTGGAAGGAAAAGTCAGGACCCAGGTCTTTTATATCTAACTGTTACGATTCACCATCCTGCCCCCGCAGACAGAGGGGAGTACTTTCTCTCTTTAAAAGCACCTGTGCTGAGGCTTCAGACCATAGTGCGCATGGTTGAATCTTGCATTTAATCTGTTCTCCGCCCACTTGTTAAGCATAGAGGTTGTCATCAGCTGCTTGAGAAAGGCTTTAAAACGGGTGGTTAACACTATGTCAACAGGATACCCTTCATCTCCCACACGATTCAGCACCCACGCCCCACGCCTGGTGCTTAGGAAGACCTAGATAGTGGAGAAAGACAGCCCTCTTGGACATTGTCACAAATTGTACAGGGCCATGCCCCATGGAACTTCATGGCAATGGCAGGGATTACCAATATCATGAGCTATCATCTCCCATAGGATGAGCAATATAGGCCCCAGCTGAGATCAAAGTCCCAATATGCTGAACACTTGTACAGCTCCACTGTGAGGGACGTTGCTGCCCTGAAGAGCCGACAGCCTCAACAGACCAGAGAGATAAAGACTGGGAGGGAAATGGGCACTGAGAAGGTCTTGACATGTCAAAGATCATGCCGCAAGGATGGATCTCAGCCCATCTACTCCAAACTGATGGGGCAATGAGCAAACAGGAGACACTGGCCTCTCTATAGAGCTCTGGCTGGGTAGAGGGTGGGAGGAAAACCTGCCACAAATTCCTGCTGCAGGGACATGTAGGCACCGGGCTAAGACTCTGAGCTCCAGGCTGGGGGACAGCCCCAGGGAAACATCCTGAACATGTGCCCTGATGAGATCAGCCAGAGCCCAAGGGGAGGAGGCCCATTACTGCTGACCAAGGGGCTGATGTCTAGGGTGCTTTTGTGTGGGATGATCTGGGGGCTGTTGCTGAAAAAGCCATAACTGGTAATGATGATTTCTGGGTGAATTGCTGCCTCTCTAAAGGCAGCAGGAAAGGTCTCTGCCCCAAGATGATGGGGGGAATTCTGAGGCAAGGGAAGCCCCTCCACAACTGGCATTATGAGAAGGATTTGGGGAGTGTAAGCAGGAACAGTCACGACTGTGTCTAAGGACACTCCCCAACTGGCAGCAGGTCCCCCTGCAATGATGATCTCATACCACATGGGGCTGCCCTAGCCACCTTGGTGAATGGGGGCTTGGAAGCTTTCAGAGATAGCTGGAAGATGCTTTCCAACTCCAGAAGCCAATCAAGTACCTGAGAGTGGAGATCCTGCTGGGGGAACTGCCCTGGAGGAGTGAGGATGGGGCCAACAGACCAAAAAGATTCCACTGCAAAGGTTTTTCTGTAGTTGGGGAGACTTGGGGATCTCACCCTCATGAGTGGGAGACACAATCCTACTGAGATGCTCAGGGAACCTGCCACCAATCACCAGCAGACTCTGCAGGCCAGGAACCCATTGACCCAACAAGAACTTTTGGCAAAAATGTTTGGTTTGCTTTTGCTGAAATTTCTTGTGGGGAAGAAAATCCCTTTTCCTGATTAGCTCCAGCACAGACCCCATCCTCCGAGCAAGCAGAGAACCCTCCTTAGCAGTGTAGGGTGTAAATCAGACACCCCAGGAGCAGTTCTGATCTGGCTCAGCTGAGAGCAATAGTGCCTCATCTGGCTCTGGCAGACTAGACACCAGCTCATGCCAAGGTCCCCATGTCTCTACTGAAGACAGACAAGATAGAGCTGAAATCTGTCTAGGTTGCTTGTTGGTTAATGCAGAAATATGACCTTACCCCTGTGGGACCCTGTGCTCAGGTGCACCGTTGCCATAGGTGGTCTTAGCAGGGGGTCAGTGCAGGCAACTGCCCCGGGCCCCACTGCGCTAGGGGCCCCCAGTCCACAGCCACCACTGTTTTAAATTTTCTACTTGGTGGCGCATGTTCTTCAGGTGCGCTAGCCAGGGCAGGAGCCAGAGCAGCAGGTAGGTAGTTGTGTGTGTGTGGGGGGTGTTAAGGAGGGCTCTTGGGGGCTGGGGAGCAGGGTGGGTGTTTGGTGGGGGTCATGGGAATCCAGCCAGGGTTTGGGGGGCAGGGAGCCCTGGCTAGGGGTCAGCAGGGGAGGGAGGGGGAGCTGCAGCCAGGGTTTGGTGGGGGGTGGGACACAGGGAGCCACTGCTGGGGGTCAGCAGGGATCTGGCCAGGGTTCAGGGGGGAAGCTAGCCAGGGTTTGGGGGTAGGGATCCGCTGGGGCAGAGCCACAGCTGGGGGTCAAGGAGCCATAGCCAGGGGTCAGCAGGGATTTAACTGGGGGTTGGTAGGGACCTGGCCAGGGTTTGGGGGCAGGAATCTGGCTTGGGGTGGTGGTTGGGGATCTGGCTGGGGGTCAGCAGGGGGCATGGGGGTGGGGATCCAGCTGAGATTCAGCAGGAGGACAGGGAGGTGGAACCCCTTGGGAAATATGGGGGGCTGGCAGGGACCAGGGGGGCCAAAAGTCAAGTCCCCCCTATGTGGCATGGGAAGGCCCCCATCCTTGATTTTTGCCCCAGACCCTGGGATCTCTAAGACCACCCCTGACTGTTGCAGGGGACTTTGCCTCCTATGCTCACTCTGAAGGCCACTTCCTCAGTCTCCTGGATAAATGCTGGCTGCTCACTTCTCCGCACACTCTCCTGGTCACTTCCTAGGTCCTGTGGCTCACCCTCTGGACCGACTACACACAGTTCAATCCCCTTTTGGGGTAACTACAGGTCCAATTCAAAGTTCAAAATCAAATACTCCAAACTAATAACTCTTCTGCACCCTGTCAACTCCACCCACACTCTCTGTTTCTTCTCTGGCAGGATTTCCTGACTGTCCTCCTTCCCTAGGATTCCCTGCTACAAAGATTCTCCTATGATTCCAAGCTCTTCTGTCCCTCTGGGTATTGGCTTCACTCCTCTTCTTTTGTTAGGTCCTAGCACTTGGCTCCCCTACCAAAAACTACTCTGCTCCCTGTGCAGCGCTCTGTCTGTCTGTCTGTCTGTCTGTCTGTCTGTCTGTCTGTCTGTCTGTCCGTCCGTCCTAGGCTTAGTTCCTCTCTCCAGGATCTCTCCCCTCTCCATTGTTTTCCCAGCTGTATTTATGGCCTAACTGTGGCTCTGCTGGCCAGAAGGCAATTAATCAATCAGCCATGCCCTGGGTATGGAGCATGACTAAGTAGGGTCAATTTCTAATTAAGCCATCTTGAGGCCACTAATTAGCTCTTATTTGCCAGCTCACAAGACAAGTGGAGGGATAGCTGCTGAGTCATGGGCAACACAGCCCAGGTTGCCTCAAAGGAAGGCCAACCCAGGCCACAACAGTGTTATAATGATAAGAAAGTGTGTAGCGTGTTGAATGGTTGAGGTTTTTCTGCCAGCATTACTCACACTTCGTAATCTAAAACCCATGTTATAAATAAAGTTGGAGCAGGTGGAGTGTGAGCCTATGTGACTGTATGAATTGCCATACAGGAGACAGACATTAATTAGCATGAAGAGCTGCTCTCCCATAGAAATTGTTATGCCCTTCCCAAAATATAAGACCCATCGATACCAAACAAGCTCTGATTGACTCTTACTGCTGAAAATGCTCCACATCTAGATTGAGGACTTCGTCAATCAAAGAACTAAAGACTCTTAACAATTGCTCAATGTGCAGCAACAGTCAAAAAAGCTAACAGAATGTTAGAAATCATTAGGAAATTGATAGATAATGAGATAGAAAATATCAAAATGCCACTACACAAATCCATTGTATATCTTGAATACTCCATGCAGTTTTGGTCACCTATCACAAAAAAGATGTATTAGAATTAGAAAAGATACAGATAAGGACAACAAAAATGATTAAGGGTATGGAACAATTTCTCTATGAGGAAAGTTTAAAAAAACTGAGGCTGTTCAGCTTGGTAAAGAAATAACTAAGAGGGGAATATGATATGAATCTATAAAATGGTGACTGGTATAGGAAAAGTTAATAAAGAAGTGTTATTTACTCTTTCACATAACACAAGAAATAGGGGCCACCTAATAAAATTAATAGGCAGCACGTTTAAAACAAACATAAGGAAGTATTTCTTCACAGAATGCACATTCAAGCTGTGGAACTCATTGCCAGGGGATTTTGAGAAGGCCAAAACAATAACAGGGTTAAAATAATAATTAGATAAGTTTGGTCCCTGAGACTTGTCCACTTTATCTTTGGCTTCTATTTTAGATAAACAAGAGTCATTCCACCATAAAATGGAGGCTGAACCTCATACGCCATGAAAAACCAAACCAGTGGGAAAAGGTGCCAAATAGAAATTAGATAATAAAAAAATAATATAAAAAACATTTTTTTCCAGATGAGACGACCTTAAGGGAATGCACTGAAAGAAAATAATAAATACTTCACATTTGGTAAGACTTCTTATAAAAGGAATTTTAAAACACTTGAATGCTTTTGTTTGCAAAAGGTTGGATGGCCAGTGTAGAGAGTGTAATGTCATGGGCACAGTTATACTGGCCATTTACTGAGTCACTCCATTGTCATGAGTGTAGATGTATTAAGTGTACTTGTAGCTGTGTAGTGTGCTTTTTACTATGCCTCATTGACAATAAACCTGGCCTGGTGCCTTTGTTACTGAAACTAGAGCCATCCTGGGGGGGGGGGGGGGCAGGGCCCAGGGCCATCCAGCATGGCACTCCAGCAGCTGGGGAAGCCCCAGGGGCTCCCTAGCAGCTGGAGTACAGTCCTGAAAGGAGCCGCAGGGCTCTGTTCTGGCTGGGACCGCTTGGTCCCAGACAGAAAGGAGCTCCGTGCTCCCTTCTGGCTGGGACCACTGAGGTCCCAGCCAGAAGAGAGCCCTGTGGTCCCTTCTCCCCGGGATGTAAGCGGTCCCAGGAAGAAGTGAGCCGGGACGAGCCGCTAGCGGCTTCCTGGGGAGAAGGGATCAGGGGATCCCTTTTTCCCCTGCCCTAAGTCGACTTAGGGCCTCCACACTGCTTAAGTCAACTTAAGAAGTCGACTTAAGCATTAAAGTCGACTTAAAAGTAGGTCTGATTAAGTCGACTTTAAATTTCCTTAAGTCGACTTAAGGAAACTGTAGTATGGACGCAGAATAAATTAAGTTGACTTAAGCCTGCTTAAGTCCACTTAATTTACTAGTGTAGATGCACCCATAGACTCTAAGATCAGGAGGGACCAGTATGATCATCATTCTAGTCTGACCTCCTGCAAAATGCAGGTCTCAAAACCTCACCCAACCACTCCAGCAATAGGCCACTAACCTATGACTGAATTGTGAAATGCTCTGGTGGGCCGAGTGCAGCCCATGGGGCATAGGCTAGGTACCCCTGCACTATGGTAAGTGCAGATTGTCCATGCAGACCCTATGGTACTGACTCAGATGAACTTTCATATCATCTATTTGCCCTTAAGGGCTGTTCCAAAGCCAGGGGCTAAAGTAAGGGGGAACACACCGGAACGCAGTTCCGGGGCCCACAAATTTGAGGTGCCAGTGTTCTGGGGCCCCTAAAAATAGAAAATTCCGGTGGAACGCTTGCTCCGCCCTGTCCTGGCTGCTGGCAGGTCCTACTCCCCACTGTTGTTAATCACAATACTTATTGTGTGATGCAGTGTTTTCTAGTTTGTGACAATAATTGCTATAGATGTAAACGGCATATAAACTTATAAATATTTTTATGGAGCGATAACTGATGCACATGGTACTGAGAAGTGGTTGCAAATGCCTACCTGGGCTGGGGCCCGCACATGCGTGAAGAGGGTCCAGACAATATGGGAAGGGGGCCCCGGAGATTAGGAGGGTTCCGGGGCCCGTGAAATTATACTTTAACCACTGTCCAAAGGCCACTGAAGTCAATGGGAGTCTTTCTATTGACTCGAGCAGCAGCTGACTCAGGCCCTTTGTTTGGGCATTTCTAGGGTTTTTATGTCTGTGTCGTGTATTGGTCAGTGCTGCTGCCATTGTCCCAGTGAGGTGTGGGGTGCTGCACTGTGCTGTGAAAAACAGAGCTGTCCTTCTAGAATCAAACCTGATCAGCTTCATGGCTCAGCTCCACAGCCAGGTCCCCTCCTGAATTGCCGATGCCGATCACAACGACTCTTTTCCCCGAGAACTCTTGGGGGTTCTTGTAATCCCGGCTGTGGAAGTAGCGGCCTTTGAACTTTTCGATCCCTGCAAGGAGAGAATGGAATAGCTCAAGCTGCATGGGACACAGCGTGATAGGGACAAGCTAGTGTGTTTGGACTGTGTGTAAAATTGCTCACTTGAACACTGTGGTTTTGGAGTGCAACACAGAGAGTGAGGGGGATATACTCTGTTTAGGAGATACTGTGTGCAGGTGACATTCGGGACTGCACCGCTAAAAAGCATACCACAGACCCATCAGCCCAGGGGAAGGGTGGAGCTAAAAATGGACTAATTCCATAATTCCACAACCATAGGTTGGTGGCCTATTGCTGGAGTGGGTGGGTGAGGTCTTGAGGCCTGCATTTTGCAGGAGGTCAGATTAGATGATCGTACTGGTCCCTTCTGACCTTAAAGTCTATGAGTCTCTCTTGCACCCTTCTGAGCATGGGCTGCTCTGGGGGCGGGAGAGGCCTCTGGTCTAAGTTATGGCAGTTCCCCAAGTTCCATTATAAGCCACACTGCTGCATGCTACACCACCTACTGTCTGCCTGTCCCCAGCATGCCACCTAAGCAAAAGACTGCTTAGCCTCTTCTATGACAGTCATACAGCTGTCTTCTGCAGCAGAGGTATTTCAAGTAGAGATAGGGAGATGTTAATGCTGTTATATAACACATTGGTGAGACCTCATCTGGAATATTGCATGCAGTTCTGGTCCCCCATGTTTAAGATGAATTGAAACTGGAACATGTGCAGAGAAGAGCTACTGGGTTGATCCGTGGAATGGAAAACCTGCCTTGTGAGAGGAGACTTAAAGAGCTTGGCTTGTTTAGCCTAACCAAAAGAAGGTTGAGGGGAGATATGATTGCTCTTTATAAATACATCAGAGGGATAAATACCAGGGAGGGAGAGGAATTATTTGAGTACAGCACCAATGTGGACACAAGAACAAATGGTTACAAACCATCCATCAGTAAATTGAGCCTTGAAATTAGATGAAGGTTTCTAACAATCAGAGGAGTAAAGTTCTGGAATAGCCTTCCAAGGGGAGCTGTGGGGGCAAAAAATGTAAGTGCCTTCAAAACTGAGCTTGATAAATTTATGGAAGGGATGATATGATGGGACAGCTTAGTTTGGCAATTGACCGATCTTTGACTACTGGTGGTGGATATGCCAGTGGCCTAAGAAGGGAGGGTAGATGGGGTGGATTCTGAGTTATTACAGAAAATTCTTTCTTGGGTGAGTGGCTGGTGAGACTTGCCACATGCTCAGGGTTTAATTGATTGCCATATTTGAGGTCAGGGCGGAATTTTTCCCCAGGGCTGATTGGTTAAGGCTCTGGGGGTTTTTCACCTTTCTCTGTAGCATGGGGCATGGCTCATTTTCTGGTGGATTCCCTGTATCTTAACGTCTTTAAATCATGATTTGAGGACTTTAATAACTCAGTCATAGGTTAGAGGCTTATAGCAGGAGTGGGTGGGTGAGGTTTTGTGGCCTGCATTGTGCAGGAGCTCAGATTAGATGATCATATTGGTCCCTTCTGACCTTAGAGTCTCTGAGCATCTGCACCAGGGGAACTATCCCCCAGCTGGAATGGGGCTTTTGGGGCCCTCTACACTCCGTTGGCCATAGAAAGGAGCTGGCATATGGGTTGGAGACTTGCCTCTGATTAATAACGGAGTGAAAAAACCAAGGCCTTGCACACACTATGGCCTTACCACGCGGTAAGGCTGTGAGCGCACACACACAAATGTTGCTTGTTGCACGGCAACAGCCCTCTTGCCGCGTGACAGGTAAACCACCCAAACGAGGGTGGGTGGGCTTACAGCGGAACAGCGGTTCTGCCGTACAATATGTGTGGACAGTCCTTGCGCTTTTGACAGCCTCCAGAAATGTCCCAGAGTGCCAGTCGAGGCCACTCCGGGACACCGGAGCTGTCAAACTTGTCAATTTCACTGCTCTAGCAGGAACTCTGCTGAGCCCCAGGAACCCCAGGGGGATTCTCTGAAGCCGCCTGGCTTCCCAGCTCTCGGGACAGGGGGCGGCTGCTGCCCCGAAGCTGGGAGCCCAGCAACCAGCTGCCCAGGTTGCCGGCTTCAGGGCAGCAGCCGCAACCACCTCAGGAGCCGTGAAGCTGGGCAGCTTGAGGGAATCCCCGTGACAGCGGGGCTCTAGCCACCAAGAGCCCTGGTGGCTGGATCCTGGCTGCGGAGATTCCCTCAAGCCGCTCAGTTTCTGGGTGGCTTGAGGGACTCTCCATGGCAGCAGCTAGAGCCCCGCTGCCATGGGGAGTCCCTCAAGCTTCCCAGAACCAAGTGGCTTGAGGGAATCCCTGTAGCTGGGATCCAGTTGCTGACACTCCTGGCAGCTAGAGTACCGCTGTGGCTGGGGCTCCCCTGCTGCCGAGAGATCTTGGTGGCTAGGGAGCCCCGCTGCCAGCATAAAGGCTGGCTGGGCAGTGCATGGTGGGATAGGTGCCCACCATGCACTGCTCCTACTAACGAAAATGCAAAGGAGTGTGAGAATGCTTAAGGAAGTATGGGTTGGATGAGTGGACCATAAGGTGGATCGAAAACTGGCTAGATCAATGGGCTCAGCGGGTAGGAATCAATGGCTCGATGTCTGGTTGGCAACCGGTAACGAGTGGAGTGCCCAGGGGTCGGTCCTGGGGCCGGTTCTATTCAACATCTCCATTAATGATCTTGATGATGGAATAGACTGCGTGCTTAGTAAGTTTGCGGATGACACCAAGTTGTGGGGAATGGTAGATACTCTGGAGGGCAGGAACAGGATCCAGGGAGACTTGGACAAATTGGAACACTGGGCCGAAAGAAACCTCATGAGGTTCAACAAAGACAAGTGCAAAGTCCTGCACTTAGGACGGAAAAATCCCATGCACTGCTACAGGCTGGGGACCGATCAGCTAAGTAGCAGCGCTGTAGAAAAGGACCTGGAGGTTATGGTGGAAGGGAAGATGAATATGAGCCAACAGTGTGCCCTTGTTGCCAAAAAGGCCAATGGCATATTGGGCTGCATCAGTAGGAGTATTGCCAGCAGATCGAGGGATGTGATAATTCCCCTCTATTCAACACTGGTGAGGCCACATCTGGAATACTGTGTCCAGTTTTGGGCTCCCCACTACCGAAAGGATGTGGACAAATTAGAAAGAGTCCAGCGGAGGGCAACAAAAATGATTAGGGGGCTGGGGAACATGACTTATGAGGAGAGACTGAAGGAACTAGGCTTATTTAGTCTACGGAAGAGAAGACTGAGGGGAGATTTGATAGCAACCTTCAACTACTTGAAGGGGTGCTCCAAAGAAGAGGGAGCTAGGCTGTTCTCGATGGTAACAGAGGACAGAACAAGGAGCTATGGTTTCAAATTACAGCTGGAGAGGTCAAGATTGGATATTAGGAAAAACTTTCTCACTAGGAGGGTGGTGAAGCATTGGAATGTGTTACCTAGGGAGGTGGTAGAATCTCCATCTTTGGAGATTTTTAAGGCCCGGTTAGACAAAACCCTGGCTGGGGTGATTTAGTGGGAGTGGGAGTGGTCCTGCTTTTTAGCAGGGGGTTGAACTAGATGACCTTGTGAAGTCCCTTCCATCCCTATTATTCTATGATTCTATGAATGCTCCTTTGCATTAAAAGGATTTCAGTGTGAACGGGGGGAAGCGTTACAGTTATAACACTTTGCTTGTCCCGCAACAATTTATTGCAGGACAAGTCTGCCTTGTGTACATAGCCCAAGAGAGGGGCTGTGGGGATGAAGAGCAGTGAAAGGAAAAAGGGGCGAGATAAACACAAGAGACTCCACTGTAGCAGCTAAGCTTCTAGGGGAGTCTTCCCATCTGCCCTCATGCATAGCAGGACACACTGGGAACTGAATAGCTGGGGTGGCAGCTGTGGAGGGGCTGGGGTCCAATGGATTTGTATTCAGGAAACATGTTTGCCAACCCAAAAAATCAGTTTGAGATGTTGTCAAAACCGTCCGGGGCTCAGTACGCCTAAAAAGAAGGAAAGAGTGTGTGCCATCAGAAACAGCAAAGGACAGTACCTTCTTCTGTCAAGAGAAGTCACGTAGCCATACAGCTTCGTGACAGCTGCCTCTGCTCCTCTCTCACCAATAGCCTGTTCCTGACCAGCTCTCTGTACCTGGTGTGCTGCTGGTGGCGCTGGAGGCTACGTAACCATTTGGGCGTTCTGTTCTGTATTGCACCTTTTATGTCGGAGCGGGTTGCTGGGCTGCCATCTGGTGCAGCTCCTTTGCTGTTCTGGCGCAAGGCATACTCCTGAAACAGGATACGTGCCAGGCAGCGGCTGGCATGCTTGGCAGCGGTTGTGTGGTTACAACAACTGGAATAGTTATGAGTGGATAATGATAGAATCCTAGGGCTGTAGGGCTGGAAGGGACCTTGAGACGCCCACGAGTCCAGCCCAGGACCAATGAGTGTCCCAGGACAGCCGCAGCTTTTAATGCCCAGGATGGAGCATATGCTCATTGCTTTTTCTCTGGTTTTTCCTTTGGAAAGTCACTATTCAGTGAAGGCCCTTCCCATCCCTTCCCATTCTGCAACATACCTGGGAAGGAGTCCAGTGGCAGATGGGCATTGGTGTGATGACCAGTGCAAACCATGACCCCATCAAAGATGGCTGACTCCTGCTTCTCCTCAGTCTCCGTGACAACGTCCCACTGACCCGTGGTGGGGAAATCCGGGCGCTTTGTCACACTGACCACGGAGGTCTGGAAGGAAAAGGGCAGCCACGGAGCTGGCTTCAGGGCATGGTCCATCTCCACAGAACAGAGCCCTGACACTGACCCACCACAACCCCTCATGCCTGAGACAGCATCCCAGCGAGCCAACACCAGGCCAAAACACACTTGGGATCAGCAGTGTGAGGGCACCTGGGCTCTGCTGGCCTTTACCTCACAGCCTCTCCAGGCTCACTGGCTCCCACAAGGAGTGGGGCTGCAGTGGCTTGCGGGAGTTGGGCCAAAACTTCCTCCCAGGCAGCCTCCAGATGAAAGGAGGGTCCCATAATAGCCCCTTCCCCCTCTCTGTTACATGAGTGTGAGACATTACCTCACTGGCGGGAGGGTGGGGTGGGGCGGGATTCTTTCACCCAGATCTTGCCCATGTGTGTGCGCGTGTATTCATTCGCTCAAGCACATATACAGAGTCCTACCCCTGTTCTCTGGGCCAGCTCTCCTCACCTTGAAGCGGATATATTTCAGAAGGTCAAAGTGCTTGGCGTACATGCGGAAATATGTCATGATTTTGGAGTTGTGCATGTAGTTGGGGAACTCGGCTGGGATTGGGAAGTCACTGAAGCACATCATCTCCTTGGAGGTGTTGATGATGACGGATTTGTAAATGCTAGCCCTGCCCTCTTCAGGATTCTCCTGCAGGAGGGGAGACACATGGACCATGCTTTGAATACTGACTCTGGAAAGTAACGCTGTAGAGATAAAGGTGGCATTAAGCCCCTGCCGACACAAGGCATTTCATTCCCTCTCCTTCACCCTCATCATGTGCACAGCCCCAGGGCCCTTCACCCCACTTCCTCACCTCCGGCCACCCACAAACACCCTCCATGCCCTTCATTGACACCACAATTGCCGCTTCTACTGACCTTTGCCAGGAGGTCCCTGTCTCCCTGTGACGGTGTGAATGACCCACCCCAAGGATGTGGCTGGGAGAGAAGTTGCAATCGATACATAGAGCCAGGCAGCCCTGTGATGGCCCAGAGAAGGTGAGCCAAGCCCCAGAAGCTCCCTTGGTCAGAAAAGGTTGGTGAAGAGGCCTATCATTACTGTGATTTCTTGCCTGCTAGTGGTGCCCCATGGACATCGGTGGATGTTTTGCCATTGAATTTAGTGGGCACGGGATGTGGCCCTGTGTCTGAAGGGCACCCGCAGATTCTGGCACCAGTTCTGTAGGGAGGATCTTTCTCTCACCTGTGGAAGGAACAGTGTCCCATTTCCAAATAAATCTGGTTTGTTCTTTGACCATCTAAAGGATTTGCTGTGAGCTGAAGCCCCTCTGCATTGACCTGTCCCTTGCTGCAAAGCACAGCGTGACATTTAGCCTCCTGACAAACCATATCCATACATCGGGAGCAAGGGCCTGATCCAAGGCCCATTGAAACTGACAGGGATCTTTCTTCTGACTTCAAAGTGCATTGGATCAGGCCCTAAACCTGAGTCATAATTTCACTCTAGGTAAGGTGACTGCATCCTCCAGATAGTTGGAAAAGCTCCTTGCCAGCACCTCTGTTTTCCTGCAGTCTACTCTGGGCAGAGAACTTGTTAAATATCTGCACTTGCCTATGATACTATCCATATAGTAAGATTCCAGGATTGTCAATATGAATCCTAGAATGTCTGTTGTGTCAGTGTGAAGTGATGGAAACAGCTACAAGCATGGCCGAGAGCTCTTTTTATTCACAGTGTCACCAAATTCAGTCTTCATTGAGACTGTTTGTTACCGTCCTGTTTTTAAGTTCTCAGCCACTTTTGACTTTTATACACACAGTACAAATCACAGCCGTGTGACCGCATGGTCTTTCACCTAGTAGAAAAAATAAGATTTGACAGTTAGATTGCAATCTCTTTCGAGCAGGGACTGTCCTTTTGTTCTGAATTTGTACAGCACCTGGCTCAATGGGGTCCTGATCCTAAACAGTGGCTACTTGGTGCTATTGAAATACAAATAATAAATATTATCTGTAATTAATAAAAGCACCCAAACTCATAACAAACTCAAACCCACCTTGAACCTCCAGAGTCCCCCAATATCTTCAGTTCTCTCAAAGCAGGTGGGCTCCAGCCCATCATCCAGACAGCATTTAATGGCACACAGTCCACTGGATCCACCACCTATGACCGCAATCTTCTTCTTGGCCATGGCCATCTGTTTCGGGAGGAGGTGTCAAGAATTTTTGGAGTGATCCTGAGGAAGTAAAACATGAGTCTTCCTTTCACATATTTTACAGCTTTACCTTGGGAAGAATCCCTACAAATGCTGCATGAGCTAACCAGTCCAGCAAAGGAATCCTTCCCACAGTCCCTGGTCAGGGCTTTGCTTTGCAAACTTTCTAACACTGATGCTGGATCAGCCTAAGATACTAAACCACAATAAGTGTTTGTCTAAATGGGGAAGTTATTCGGGAATAAGATAGGGTTGAATATAAGCATTATTCTCTGTGTGGACAACTGTATCTCAAAGTAAGACTGTTCACATGGGTAGTCACTTCGGAAGAGCTATATTAGAATAGCTATTCTGGGACAGTTATTCTGGGAAGTTTCCTTGTGTAAACAATCCTAAAGCTCTTTGATCTGGAATGAACATGGTAGATTGTAGACCGTTCCTGGCAGGAACTGTCCCCTATTTTATGTTTATACAGCACCTAGCACAATGAAGTGCACAAGGGATGTCCTGAGCACATCTGGGATTCTTAGATGCTGCTGCACAGGTGTAAGAACAAAATAATCTAAACTTCATCCTAATGTGACCATGGACACTCAATTCATTAGGAGAACAGCCACTGGCAAAATTTGGGACATGTTGGTGACCTTGATTTTCAGTGTAAGAAGGCAATACATGTAACAGAGAACAGAGTCGCTCTCTAGCTAGCTCTTTTAAAGCCTAACTAATGCAAGTCTCCATACAAAACATGCCATCTTCTTTGCAATCTTGCTAACGAAAGATTAAAAGAGCTAAATGTGGATTAAATAAGGCTGGGTCTGAGGGATGTGACAATACGTAATTAAGCATAAAGGGTACATCTATACTGCAGTCATGTGGTATTATTGTAGGGGTGCGCTAGCTGCCAGAGTATTTCCCCCGGTTCCCAGGCAGCTGTTGCCACAACTTCACAAGGCTAGTGCAGGTATGTCTGCACATGTTGCAGTAGAGACATACTCCATAATGAAGAAGATTTATTTAGTGGAATCCAGGTGTGTATAACAGGCAGGAAAGGAAAATGAGGTTAAATATAAGGACATATTCCTGGCACTGAGAATGACAAAATCACAAGCAAGAAAAATGATTGTAGTCTCATTTAAACTGGGCTGGAAAATACATAAAATTATAAATAAATTAATAAAATAATAAATAACTAGAATAAATAAATATTCTAAATATATAAATAACTAAATAACTAGAAAAGCACTACAGAAAAGTAATCTGACTCTGGTCTGGATTGGGAGAGAGCATGGAAGTCTGGACAAACTGATCTCCTGAGTCTTATTTCTGTCATTTGTAAGGAATACTATTGTGCAGGAAAAGTGCTCACCTGGAACAGAGTGAGTGCCAGTCCGAGAGATGACGCAGGCACATTCGGCAGGATACACTTTGCTACAACAAACAAGGAGGCCTGGGGCACTTTTAAAGACTAACACATTTATTTGTTGCATGAGCTTTCGTGGAAGAAAATCCCACTTCATCAGATGAACTTCTGACTTCCAGATAGTCCCAAGAAGGGCAGCACAGACCCTTTTAGGTGTGCCTTCTGCCTAAGGACTCTTGCTGATGCAGGGCAGGTTTTCACAGAGAAAAGCTGGATATGGGCTGGGCACAAGCAACAGGGTCCGCAACCTTGCAGGATACAATGATCATGGAACCTTGCTTAATTGGCACCTAGCCAATGTCTCGGGGAGTGCTGCTCCCCTCCCCTCCAAAGCAGGATTTGTTTAGAAAGCTCATTTTCAGTAGGAGATTTGTCTGAATAAGATGAAAGGCAGGGGCCAGTCCCAGAGCTGTCTGCTGGTGTGGAAACAAGTACTAATGGCATCTTTGATAGGCAAGAGACATGGGCCAAGGTTTTCAGAAGAAACTATTGATTCGGGAGGACCAGCTCAAGTCATCTTAAAAGAACGTGATGTTGAGAGAGTCCCCTTTAAGGTGTCTCTGGTCAGGCTCCCAAAATCAATAGTCGCTTTTGAAACTCTGGGCCAGTAGCACCCACTATCCTGATATAGGTGGAACAGCCACAGGTGCTAGGATTTTGCAATCCCTCTCTGCGATTCTGCAAAACTCCCACCATTTCCACTTACCTGTTCTCCCAAGAAGCTGCTGGCTCAGCAGTGCTGCCAAAGTCCATGAGGTCAATTTCTCTCTCCCACCCTTTATTCCCCATTATAGGAGGGAGCTGTACCTTTGGTGCTGTATAAGTTACACATTAACTCATCATCTGTCAATTGCTAACCTGAGATTTACCTCCCTGAGTTAAAAAATAATTTCCTGCCTTGCAAACACCAGAGACTTGCCAGACTAAACCTAACCTTTTGCTAACTCCTGGTAAATGAACAAAGGTGTTGGGTGATTTTACTCAGTGCACGTTCTGGGGGAATTTGGGGAAGGAAGAGTTGGGTGCTTAGTGGGGCAGAGTTAAAGCTGTGGGGTGCTGCCTGTGGTGTATGGCCAGTGGAGCAGTAGCAAGAACTGGGTGCCTCTTAGTGGAGCAGCAAAAGATGTGTACTGAGGAATGGACAAGGCCCTCCATGAAGTGTATCTGCCCTCAGATTATCAAATTTGTCTGCAACATTGGGATCCCCTGGGACTCTGCTGCCACACTCCCCAGGAAAGGCTGACCTGGCCAGGCAATAGCATCTCTTCCTCTTGCATCAGGGCTTGGCCCTGTTGACTTATAGATCTTTGAGCTCCTGGTTTAATTACAGCATGCTGAGGGATGAAACTGCTCCAAATGCAGCAGCCCACTTAGTTAGCAGTGCAGGCTGCCAAGATTATGTAACCCCAACGTTTCATTCCCTGTGCAGGGTCCCTGTTAAATACTGAGCCCAGTTGGAGACTAATCTTCAAAGCCTTTCATGGAAGTGACCCAAATTACATAAGGGACCACCTCTTAGAATGACTGTTACACTCCATGGAGCATTGCTACCTCTTGAGTGGGTCCAGGGAACATCAGAGATACATTCCCATGCTAGATGGCCCATAAGTCTGGAACAGAGACCAAAGTGGCGAGAAACCTGTCTACGCCCAGAACATCTGGAAGGCACTCTGCTTCGCCTTAACATTTCCATGGTAGCTACGTGCCAGAGGAATATGGTCGTCACATCGTGCAATGAACTTCCACTGTGCTCTGACCAAGAGCGTAGCTCTGCTGGCCCCATCTTCAAGCATGCCCATAGGGCCCCTCCCAAGTCCACAGCTCAGCCTCTCTTATAGATCCGTGTTGCATCTTGTGTTCCTTACACAATAGAAGCAATCGTTTCTTGCAGACAACTGTTTTATTGCATTAACTCCATTTTTCCCATGCTCCAGGATCACATAGAAAGAGCCCTCCTATGTGCTAACACTGTCACTGATTGAGGAACCTTCTTTATGAACTCCCTCCAGCTGGAAGAGGGTGGGAGGCTATTTGTTCATAGTGAGGGATTCTGCAAAGATTGGCTACTCAGATTGTGCGAGCGGTTGCTCTCAGTCACATGGTATGCTTCCTCTTCCCTAAGTGAGTAGGCTAACATTTATAAGCAGGAGCAGGACAGGTTAAAGGAGGAGCGATGTAGGAACGTTCCTGGGTCTAGATGATGGATGCTCCATTCATAATTTCACAATGCACAGAGCCCACTGGTATACACACACTTTGGCAGAGATTGGTGGGAGCCGGAGGGCACTGGTAATAAAGCTCAGGAAATGTTGGGACATTATCAATATTTTGTTCCAAGTACATTATATCTGGCCACATCCATGTTCCCAGACTTCTTCATAATAGCTCGGTTCTTTCCTGACTGAAAGAGGCAGAAGGACGGGAAAGCCAGATTTACTGGTTGTCTAGCATACGTTACTGTTGTGAGGCAATGTCCACTGCTGGGGTGGACCTCCCACAGTCTCTATGGCTATGTCTACACTTGTTAATTTAAGTCAACTTAACTAAGTCGACTTAACAAAGTTGACTTTAAGTTGACTTTGTTAAGTCAACTTAGCATGTCTACACTAAAAAATTAAGTCGACTTAACGGGGACCCTGCCAAATCGACTTAGAGCATCCACACTGGATGCCTAAGTCGACTTCTAGGGGCTTGGTGGACTTGGGACTGGTCCACAGTGGCAGGAGGCTCAGCATTTGCCCCATTGTACCTGGGTACAATGGGGGCTGAGCAGGACAGGGACACTGGCAGGGCATAGGAGCAGGGTGGGCAAGGCTCTGTCCTGCCCTGTGGGGGGGGGCACACCAGGCTCTGGCTGTGCCAGCCACCCTGGCACAGAGGGCAGTGTGGGAGCCCTGAAGCCCTTTAAGTCGACTTAGGGCTAATCTGCATCTACACTGGCTAAATTGACTTTAAATGAGCTTTTATAAAGTTGACTTTAATTTTCCTTAAGTTGACATAAGCTGCTGCTTACGTCAACTTAAGGAAAATGTAGTGTAGACGCAGATTAAATTAAGTCGACTTAAACCAGCTTAAATCGACTTAATTTGTAAGTGTAGATGCACCCTATGGCCCCCAGGTGGGGCCAGGCACACAGTCTCTATGGGTTGAGAATGGGGTTTGGGGGGTCCGCAGGTTGACTCTGCTTCCTCCGCTGCATCTCAGCCCAGGCCCCTATCTGAGGCTGGCCGGGGCCTGCAAGCTCAGGTGTTCAGACGTGCCCAGCAGCCTGTGTTATTTGCAGAATGGGTAGTCATTGCTTTTTTTTCATGATTGCCAGAGCTAAATCCATGGCAAGCAGCTCTAGGGGTTAACCTCTACAACTGGTGTAGGGATACTGGTGAAATCAAAGACAGTGCAGTGGCTGTGAGGTTCTCTGCTACCCAGTGAAATCACTAAGCACTGAAATCACTAAAGACCTGGGTTAATCTAAGGACAACGCATTGCAGAAGTTCCTCTTGACAATACAAAACAGAAAGTGCTTGAGCCCCCACTCAGTAGTATGGGAAAACTTAACATCACCCCTTGCTTGTAAGAGCCAATACTTCCTTTTTTGCAAGCACTGCATCTGTGTATAACAAAAGAGAACTTCTACTAAAGGGGAAAGGGAACCAAGTGTTGATTTATGGAAACATCACAACTATGTTCAAAAGCATGGGACCATAAGAAATCCTGACTACCCCATGTCCTTTGCCTCAGCTTACCTTGCCTTGGAACAGAGGTGGGCAAACTATGGCCACTCTCCCTCCTCCTTCCCAGTTCCCAGTTCCACCCCTTCCAACCACGGGCGGCCTAGCAGTGCTCTAGCCAGAGCATGGAGCAGCTGCTCCCCTCCTCCTGGCTCCATCCCTTCCTCCTGAGGGCCCAGCAGCTCCCTGCCAGAGTGCTGAAGCTGCTCCCTCCAGGGCCCAGCAGCGTCCTGGCCAGAGTGCAGTGACTGTTCCCCCCAGGGGCCAGAGCCCAGTGTGTCCTGCTCCACCCCACCCAGGTTCTTCCCCTCCGCCCCAGTACCAAAAAAAGTGTGTGTGAGGGGGAAACGAATAGTAAGAAAAAAGTGGGGAAAAAAAAACCCTCTCCTCTTCTCAGTTCCCTCTCTTCTCCCCATGGTACCAAAAAAAAGTGTAGAAAAAGAGAACAGTGAAAATGAATACAAAGAACAATGCAAAAAGAAAAGTGTACAGTTCTAGGTGTTCTAGATGTTCTAGGTCAGACAAAACTACTTCAGATTTGAAGATGATCTATGTCTTCAAGTCAGTGGCACAACTATGGGTACCCACATGGCCCCACAGTATGCCAACATTTTTATGGCTGACCCAGAACATTGCTTCCTTAAATCTCGTCCCCAAGTACCTCTCCTTTACCTATGCTACACTGATGACATTTTCACCATCTGGATCCAGTGGAAAGAGTCCCTTGAAGAATTCCACCTGGATTTCAACAATTTCCACCCCACCATCAAACTCAGACTGGACCAGTCCACACAAGAAATCCACTCCCTGGACACTAGAATACAAATAAGGGATGGTTATGTTAACACCAACCTATAACAAAAACCAGCTGACTGCAATACATACCTTCATGCCTCCAGCTTCCACCCTGGACACATCACATGATCCATTGTCTACAGTCAAGCCCTAAGATACAACCGCTTTTGCTCCAATCCCTCAAACAGAAACACCTACAGGATCTCTATTGAACATTCTTAAAACTACAGTACTCATCTGCGGAAGTGAAGAAACTGATCAACAGAGCCAGACAGATACCCATAAGTCATCTACTACAGGACAGACCCAACAAAGAAAATAATACAACACCACTGGGCCATCACCTACAGCCCCTAGCTAAAATCTCTCCAACACATCATTAAGGATCTTAACCTATCCTAGAAGATGATCTCTCACTTTCTCAAGCCTTGTGATGCAGGGCAACCCCCCAACCTGAAGCAAATATTCACTAGCAACCATACACCATTAGAACACTAATCCAAGAACCTATCCCTGCAACAAACCCCGTTGTCAACTCTGCCTGCACATCAACTCCAGTGACACCATCATTGATCCTAACCACATCAGTCACACCATCAGGAGCTCATTCACCTGCACATCTACTGATGTGATATATGCCATCGTGCCAGCAATGCCCCTCTGCCAGGTACATTGGCCAAACTGCACCGTCCCGATGCAAAAGAATAAATGGACACAAACCAGATATCAAAAATGGTAACATCCATAAACCAGTAGGAGAGCACTTCAGTCTCTCTGAACACTTGAAAGTTGCCATACTTCAACAAAAGAACTTCAAAAACAGGCTTCAGCATGAAAGTGCAGAGCTGGAACTCATCTGCAAACTTGACACAATCAGACTGGGTCTGAATAGGGACTTGGAATGGTTAGCACATTACAAAAAGTAATCGTCCCTCTTCACATATTCTCATCCTCTAATCAACTGTTGTGAATGGGCCTCATCTACCCTAACTGAGGCTATATACACATGATACCATTATTGCGGGTAAGGCAGCCTTACCGCGTGACAAGGCAGGGAGCTGTACACACAATAATCTTGCTTGTTGCGCGGCAACAGCCCCTGGCTGCGCAACAGGTAAACCACACAAAATGAAGATGGTTAGGCTTACCACGGAACAGTTGTTCCGTGGTAGAGCTCATGTGTACAATCTTTGCGGTTTTGACAGCCTCCGGAAGTGTCCCAGAGTGCCTGTCAAGGGCACTCTAGGACAGGGGAACTGTCAAATTTGTCAATTTCACTGCTCTAGAAGAGCAGTGAAATTGACAAAAAGCCTCAGCACTGGGACTTGGCTGCTGCCGGGGGGCTCCAGCTGCTGGGGTCAGCTGAGCCCTGCTGGGGAGCCCTGCCAGGCTGTGGGGCTCACCCAGCAGTTGAGCCCCAATGGGGCAGCAGGGCTTCAGCCACCCGGCTCAGCTGCAGCAGCGGGGCTTAGCTGAGCCCCAGCCGCTCAGGCCCCGCTCCTGCTGGGGTTCAGTTGAGCCCCGGCGGATCAAGCCCCTCCTCAGCGGCAGCAGTGGGGCTTGATCCACTGGGGCTCAGCTGAGCCCCGGCGGATCAAGCCCTGCTCTGCCGAGGCTCAGCTGAGCCTCGGCGACTCAACACCACTCCCGCGGGGGCTCAGCTGAGCCCTGGCAGCAGTGGGGGCTTAGCTCAGCCCTGGTAGCAGTGGGGCTTGATCCACTGGGGCTCTGCTGAGCCCCAGCAGCAGTGGGGCTTGATCCACCGGGGCTCTGCTGAGCCCCGGCAGATCAGATCTGGTGGATCAAGCCCCAATGCTGCCGGGGCTCAGC
>ML686139.1:371409-382590 GCA_007922175.1 Pelusios castaneus | reverse complement strand
GCTAAGGCCTTTGAAAACTGGTTCAGGCTTGGGCCTACCCTAACAAAATCCTATTTCTATAACTACATAAACTCAATAATATAAAATCCCATTCCTAAATCCACCTTCTACAGCCTCAAGGGCTATGTCTACACTAGAAAAAGTTAGGCTGACGTTCTTAGGTCAACTTAATAAGATCGACTTTAAGTCGATTTAAAGTCGACCTTATTAAGTTGTCTTAACAAAGTGGTTACCCTGAACGTGGACTTAGTAAATCGACCTAACTGCACTTAAGTCGACTTAAGGGTTAATCCATGTCCACATTGTGCTTAAGTCGACCTAAGGAGTTGACTTAAGGGGTAGGTCGATCTAACCGGCGGTTCTTACTAAGTCGACTTAAGCTTTCATTAAGTCGACTTAAGGAATTTCTTAAGTTGACTTAATGGAAGCGCAGTGTGGACGGGGAGTAATTTAGGTTGACTTAAGGCTCCTTAAGTCAACCTAAATTGCCAGTGTAGACATACCCAATGACCCTTCGATTTGCAGTCACCAGTGATTTTTTTACAAGATGTATATGAATTCCTACCACCTCACAATGCCTTGCTTCATCCAGCAGCCTCAGTGCAAAGCCTGCGCACTCCCTTCCACTGTCTCTCTCTGCCTTCTCTCTTGTGACATTCGCCCCCTTCAATCTGAACTGGTATATAGCTGTGTCACCCCAATTCTTCACTTCTGGGCCCAGATTTACCCCTCTTTGCTGTGTGAACCCCCACTCCTGGGGCAGCTCAATCCCAGCTTCCTGTGTGTAATTGGGCCCTCACCCAACAGGGCTGTCCCTGGGGGGGCGAACGGGGCGATCGCCCCGGGCTCCGCGCTGTCCTGCTCCCAGCGGGGCAGTGCGGGGCCTGTGCGCACTCCAGCCCCTCCTCCCACTGGTGGGGCAGGCCAGGAGGGCTATGCCTGGCCTCTGGGCTGGCCCTCCCCGCCCCCAGGATGGAGCAGGCACACCCAGGGGCGGAGGTCGTGGGGTCCGGTCTCTGGGCCGGCCTGCCCCACACTGCCGGCTCTCCCCCTCCGCAGGTGGCCTCCGGGGCTGAGACCGGAGCCAGCTCTCCCCTCCCCCCACAGGTGGCCTCGGTGGGGCGACGGCTAGTTCCCCCCTGCAGGCGGCCTCCCAGCCCGGTGCCAGAGCCGGGTCCCTCCACCCCCAACAGGCGGCCTCAGCCACTGGGGTCGGTCCTGGCTCCCCGTGCTGGCAGCCTCAGCCTCCCAGCCCAGGGCCAGCTCCCTGGGGGGTGGAGCGGGCCTGTCGGCCCCCCCATGTTCCCCTCCAGCATGGGGGGCAGGGCCCCACTTTGGCCAGTTGGCCCTGGGCCCCGCTCCCCCCATGGGATTGCCCTGTCACCCAGTGAAGGAACACTCTAGCTCGCCTCTCATGGGATAGACCCCCAGCAAACACCCCCAGTCCCAGAGGCAACCCTGGGAACTACTGTCTTGCAGGATTCAGTGCATTACACTTGTCCATCAATTTATCAAAGAAACTGATATGTACCAGCTCTGTTACTCCAAGTGAAGTCTCCACCTACACTGAATCCACGTGCACTGCTTTAGATGAAACAAACAAATCATTTTATTGATAACAGCAAAATTTTAATTGATTCCACGTCAGAATAGTATAAATCAAGAGATTAACAATAAAACAGGGAGTTTATCACGAATAACTAAAAAATAATTCAGATGCTAAACTAAGAATAATATTCCAGTCTCTTTCTATGATGTTGGCTTACACTGGCTGGTTTCAGGGCAGGGGTTGCAGCCTATTCTAGGCTGGACCCCTGGCAGTCAGAGCTGCAAGGGGCTAGAGAGGGATTGGGCCAGAGGGGAAAACAGGGATTTGAGGGGCTGGAGGAGGTGAAGGGGGATGAAAGGGGTAAGGGGTGGCTGGAGGGGGGTTGAGACAATGCAGGGAAATCAGGGGACAGGAAGGATAGGGGCTGGGGGAAGGAGGCTGGAGCAGAGGTGGATGTGAATGGGAGAGACACTGTGAAGGAAGGGGGGATATGGGGAGGAGAAGGGAGGCTGGAGGGAAATGTGAGCATAGGAGCCCCACTACCCAGGCTGTCAACCCTGAACGGGGAATAAGAAAGGACCCATGGAGAGCCTGTCATAGCTGCCTCACTGCCCCCACAGCAGGGGGAGAGTAGGATATGGGCCCACAGACTCTCTCCGACCCCACTGGGCACTGCACCTGATGCTGATGGGGTGGATGGAGAATGAGACATGGGCTCACAGACCCCTCCCATGGTGTGCTGCCACCGATGGAGGGGCACCAATGTACGTATGGCCCCCTGCGGGGCCAGAGACTCCATTCTCCTGCTCTCAGGCTGCCTAGGGGCTGGCCAGGAGCCACACAAAATCTTATATCCCTGGGTGCACCAGGGTGTTAATCTGGCCCTGAGCAAAGGCGTGAGTCCCTCCACTTGAGCCCAAGTGCTTGCAGGTGCTTAGGCCAGTCCATTGTTCCTGTGTGCATGCCTCCACTGGGTGTGGAAACACATCTTTGTGTTTCTCTGCATCTATCCCAGCCATGTGAGACACATATTTGGGGATACAGAGTTTTATATCTCTCCATATGTATGACATGCAGGAGACATGCTACCAGATCATATCAGGAATGTCATGACCATTCCAAAAACATTTTACAGGACATGCGTTGTCTCAGACAATACACAGTTACACTGAAAGGGTGAACATGAATGATACACAGATCACACCGTAAGGATGTACATGGGGTGCAGCACGTCACATCTCTTCCCTTCTGGGCCAGCATAAAACCCTGTGGGGCCAGTGGAGTAGCTGCTGCCTATTGACTGATCAAACCTGGGCAACTGCTCAGCCTGTGTAGGCTACAGCTGTCTCCCTTGAAATAATCAGGACACCGTCTGGCAGTCAGCTCTGCTGTCCCTCAGCTATAGAGGCTGGAGTGACAGGGGGCAGGCCAGGGGTCACTCCACACATTTTTAATAGGATTCTCTTGGCTTTTTGTGGACATCTGTTGCCTGATTCTGTTTTATGCTCCATATTTTTCTCTTCATGTGAAGCACTACAGATCTCCAGAAAATATTTGTGTTCACCGCTGGGAAACAGTGTGTGCTAAGTGCTTTTCTAAAAATGTTTGCAAAGTCTGTAAAAATGTTTGTAATATTTCTCTCCGACCCTGACAAACCACATTCAACCCTAGCATTTGACTCACATATATTGACAGAGGAGGAGATTCCAGGGACAGGCATGAGAAATTGCATTTGTTTGAAAACAACACCCAATTCTCTGACAGCAATGAGCTGGAGGACAATGCACAGAACTGGTGCACAGATTCAGGGCCCTGTGGACGCGGGAGTCTGCTGCCCAGTTTTCAGGGCAGAACTGGGGATGCAGGAAACATGGTGGCTCAACCAAAATCAGTGGTTATTGTGCCATTGACTTCACTGGAGCCCACTTTTCATCCCTCAAGTGTCCATTTCCAAGGGATTTCTCAAGGAACTGCAGACTGCTCATTTCCTATCCGTTAACGGAGTCCCCACTGGAGGTGATTCTGGGCTGGTCCTGTGGTCACTAATGTATCCATGAGAAATGATGCTATTACTGTTCCTGGTTCTATCACTGGCCTGCTGGGTGACTTTGATCTAGCCACTTCCTTGCTCTGTGCCTCAGTTTCCCCCCACGTAAAATGGTGATTATGACACAGACTCTTTTGAGATCTGCTGATGGAAAGTGTGAGATAGAACTAGGAATGGCTATTATCTACCTTTCTGCCTTCCTCTCAGCATTGACTGTCAAAGGAAACAATCCTGTCAGTCCCACATTTGTCCATCCTGGTTGAACTCGTCACCCACTGCTCCCTCGTCCTGGCTGAGCTGGGCAGTAGCTGAGGAGCCCCCCTTTCACAGCTCCATCTCTCAGGGCACTGGTTGGGGACCAGAGGGGGATGTGCCTCCCACAAAAGGGGGAGTGGCACAGCAGTGAGGGTGGAGACCCCTGTGTGAGCTGGGATCTGGGGTATGCCCCCGAGGGTGGTCTAGCTGATGTATAGTGCATGACTATAGGTGTGTCGCTTAATAGAGGGGTTGTAGGGAAAATATGCAGGAAGGACACAGAATGGCTCACAATTAGCCATGTCGGGACAAACACTTGTGGGCTGTTTAGAGACAATGGCAGGTCAGGAAAAGGTCTGTTTATAAAAGACTCTCCCTGCAGAGGGGTGGCTGTTTAGGTATTGTTGTTTGGGGGAACTGGTCTGACACCTGCACACTTGCTGGGGTGCTGAAGAAGTGAAGCCAGGCATGGCAAACAGCGAGGAGAGAGAGAGGTGGTTTAAATTCCTCTTTCTGCATGCTTTGCTTTACTGTTACATGACCATGCCATTGGGCTTAAGGCAGGCTGTTTGGTCGCTCTATTCCCCTTTGGGTACAGGCTCCCCAAAGGAAGAACTGCAGGTTCACATGGCATGAACACTGTTGGTACACAGGGTCTGAACCAAAGGTGGGAGAAATGCAGAATTCCACCCCAGCAGCAGTAAAGGCACCTAAGGGGTGAATGCAGAGGGACCAATGAGGACACAGGTGCAGTCGGCCCTGCAACCCTGACACACACTCTGTCAATACACAAATCACACTAAGAAAACATCACCCTGTGTCACTGACCTCTGCTTCAAATGGGAAGCTAACACACCAAGCCTCTCAAATCTGTGACCAAGGGGCCAAGGTACAAATCAGTTTCCTCTGGCCAAATCCAGCTGACCTGAGCTTACCCCGAAAAGGGACAGATCTCAGGAGTTGCCAGGGATCAAGCTTGCCACTGCCTCTCTTCCCAGCTGCCTCTAGATGTGTGTGAGGGGGATCTGGGGAGCTGTGTGCACTGCAAGAGACTGCATGAGTAGCAGTGTAGTTGGAGCATTGTGTAAAATGACAGTATTGGCCTCCAGCAGGTATCCCACAATGCTCCACTGTAAATGCCCTGGACATTTGCACTCTGCTGCACCATGTCCAGGTACACAGGAAAAGGGACTCCCACTGATCAAGTCCTGGGAAATTTTGATTTTCCATTTCCTGTTTGGTCAACATGGGGAACTTGCTAGCACAATTGATCATGGCGACTGCATGCCCCAAAGGCGCTCCACCCTGGAGTAGACCTGAGGGTTTGGATAGGATCAGTCTGTGGCCAGAACAGTCTGTTTAGACTCAGCTCTGATCCATCCAAAGAAATCTTGATAGCTACAAAAAGTTATCACGCAGCATGCTGGAGAAGGGATGCGCAGCAGCACCGCATTAAAATCAAAGCGCTGAGGCAAGCGTGTCAGAAAACAGGGGAGGCTAACAATTGTTCTGGCTTGTCAAAGACATGCTGTTTTTACAAGGTGCTTCACGTGGTTCTCAGCGATGACCCCACAACTGCCCCCGTAGATATTTCAGGGGACTCTGAGTCTAGGCTCAATGATGATGCGTCCATGGACAAGGAAGAGGAAGTAAATAGAGGGCAGGGAAATGAGGTATCCATTCTCCCTGAAAGCCAGGAGCTCTTAGTTACCTCAGAGCAGCCCAGCCAGATGCATGACAGCAGCATGAATGACTGAGATGCCAGGGAAGGCAAATTTGGTGAGTGAGTACTGCAAATCGCATTTCTAGGGTTACATCCCTAGACCAGGTACAAGTAAAAATTACTTGGCTAGGCTTCCTCACCAGTGCTCCAGTTAAGCAGAGGGTTGCCCTTGGAAAAGACTATTTATGTGCACAGGCATGGCCTGAGAATCTTCCAAGGATATCTCCAGGAAACTTTCATGCAGATATAAGAACATAAGAACATAAGAAAGGCCGTACTGGGTCAGACCAGAGGTCCATCTAGCCCAGTATCTGTCTACCGACAGTGGCCAGTGCCCAGGTGCCCCAGAGGGAGTGAACCTAACAGGCAATGATCAAGTGATCACTCTCCTGCCATCCGTCTCCATCCTCTGATAAACAGAGGCTAGGGACACCATTCTTAACCCCTTTCTGGCTAATAGCCATTTATGGACTTAGCCACCATGAACTTATCCAGTTCCCTTTTAAATATTGTTATAGTCCCAGCCTTCACAACCTCCTCAGGTAAGGAGTTC
The DNA here is from genome assembly GCA_007922175.1 of Pelusios castaneus. Lineage (NCBI taxonomy): Eukaryota > Metazoa > Chordata > Testudines > Pelomedusidae > Pelusios > Pelusios castaneus. The sequence continues at coordinate 376,463 of ML686139.1, read as the reverse complement.
CACAAGTTGACTGTGCGTTGTGTGAAGAAGAACTTCCTTTTATTTGTTTTGAACCTGCTACCTATCAGTTTCATTTGGTGACCCCTGGTTCTTGTATTATGGGAGTATTTAAACAACTTTTCCTTGTCCACTTTTTCCACATCAGTCATAATTTTATATACTTCTATCATGTCCCCCCTCAGTCTCCTCTTTTCCAAGCTGAAGAGGCCCAGCCTTTTCAATCGTTCCTCATACGAGGCACTCTCCAAACCCCTAATCATTTTAGTTGCCCTTTTCTGAACCTTTTCTAGTGCTAGAATATCTTTTCTGAGATGAGGAGACCACATCTGTACACAGTATTCGAGATGTGGGCGTACCATGGATTTATATAAGGGCAATAATACATTTGCAGTCTTATTTTCTATCCCCTTTTTAATGATCCCTAACATCCTGTTTGCTTTTTTGACCGCCTCCGCACACTGTACGGACATCTTCAGAGAACTATCCACAATGACTCCAAGATCTTTTTCTTGACTCGTTGTAGCCAGATTAGCCCCCATCATATTATAGGTATAGTTGGGGTTATTTTTTCCAATGTGCATTACTTTACACTTATCCACATTAAATTTCATTTGCCATTTGGATGCCCAATCACTTAGTTTTGTGAGATCTTTTTGAAGTTCTTCACAATCTGCTTTGGTCTTGACTATCTTGAGTAGTTTAGTATCGTCTGCAAACTTAGCTACCTCACTATTTACCCCTTTCTCCAGATCATTTATGAATAAATTGAATAGGACTGGTCCTAGGACCGACCCTTGGGGAACACCACTAGCTACCCTTTTCCAATCTGAGAATTTACCATTTACTCCTACCCTTTGTTCCCTGTCTTTTAACCAGTTCTCAATCCATGAAAGGACCTTCCCTTTTATCCCATGACAACTTAACTTACATAACAGCCTCTGGTGAGGGACCTTGTCAAATGCTTTCTGGAAATCTAAGTACACTATGTCCACTGGATCCCCCCTGTCCACATGTTTGTTAACCCCTTCAAAGAATTCTAATAGATTAGTAAGACACGATTTCCCCTTACAGAAACCATGTTGGCTATTGCTCAACAGTTTATGTTTTTCTATGTGACTGACAATTTTATTCTTAACTATTGTTTCAACTAATTTGCCCGGTACCGACGTTAGACTTACCGGTCTATAATTGCCGGGATCCCCTCTAGGGCCCTTTTTAAATATTGGCGTTACATTGGCGTTACAGATACTCAGTAATCCTCTGAAGAAAGTTCTTGGGAGGGCAGTCTTACTTCTTCCGCCATGACAGGACATTTCCCACGCCACTCTGTTATTAAATGTGCTGGCATCACCACAGAACACAGCACAGCAGCATAAGGGCCAGCCTGTACCCAGATGCTTACTGCAAATCCTTCCTTTTCTGTCTGTGTCACCCATATCACTCGTGGTCTCCTAGGGAAGATGGTGCAAGATTACAATACCTATGATCATCCCAGAAAACAGTGTATGTTATTAGTCTCCTGCCTTGGATGGCTTCTTGGGCCCCCAACTGCATGTTCCTTAACATGAGGCTGTGCTGGGTGTTAGGGGTGAAGGAATGGGTGCCCATATATTTTCTCCAGGGCCACTTCTGTCCTCCCACTCCCCACCAAACCTCCAGGTCCACCTCATACAAAACCAAATTTTGGGAGGGCAATTGGAGCCAAACAATCCTCTTGCTGAGTAAAGAGTGGATTTGTGCAGCATACACAGTGTTCCGGAGATTTCCCAAAAGTGGATGCACCAGCTCCTTACTAACCATAGCTAGGACATCATGCTGACCCATGCAATAGATAGAGATTGAGACGTGGAGATAACAGTCACTTGGGAATGATAGGGGGAGTCATTTTTACATTGCTACATTACTTTTCATCCATGGCATGAGCTAACAATGGGTACCTTGTACTCTGCTTGCCTTACAGTGAACTGTGTGTCCTTCAACTCATCCTCCACTCCCTCCTGAGAGGCTGTCGCAGATTAGAAGGTGGAAGAACAGGACTCATGATGACATGTTCAATGAGATAATGAGATATCTCCACGGCTGTTGAAAGAGAGCTGAGAATATTGATGATTTCATTTTCCAAAAAACTGAACATGAACATGGAGAACAGGAGACCAGCCCAAGAGCATGAGCATGCCATACCGGATGAGATGCTGCCCATAATGAGGGGTCAATGAGACATGCTAAGGCATTTGGTTGAGCTTCCAGAGCTGGAATGGCAGGATAGATTTCTTCTACAGCCCTGCAAAACTATGAGGAACAAAAGCATTCTTGCCACACCCCTTCCCTCAAGCATTCCAGGAGGAGGTTGAGCAGGGTGCAGTACGTGCTCCACTCGACACCGGTTAAGGGGAACAGAAAGAGTGGTGGCCCCTGCAAGATCTGGAAATGTGCATTCTTTGCTGTTTGCACAGAGAAGCAAAGCTTTGTAACCCCTTCCAGCCCCAAGAGAAATGCTTGCCAACTGTTACGTTATTTTCCTTTCCCTCCACTGGTAAAAATGAACAATAAAAATTCACTTTGAAATTCATTACCTTTTATTTGTTACAAACATTGGGTTGGCTGGTGGGGAAGAGGAGGTGCAGAGACACTGCTTTAAGAGTGGGAGAGAGGATGGGCTGAGAAGGCACAGCACAGATAAGTAACATCCATTACTGTGTCTCATTGCAAAAATGGCTTTCCAATGCTTCCCTGAGGCTTGCTCCTCAATGGGCTCTCAGCATTGCACTGGTATCTGGCTGCTCAAAGTTCGTGGTCAGCTTATCTGCTTCCATGACCCAACCCAATGGAAACTTCTCCCCCTTCATCTCACAGATATTATGGAGCTCACAACAGGCAGAAATAACTATTGGGATGTTGATCATATGTTTTAATCTTCTGTTTATTGTATAGAATGCTGATCAGGTAGTTTCATAGTTTTTTTGAAAGTCTGTGTAATATGTGTTGTTTTCAATGAGGTCTAACCTGTGAGCAAATGGCACCAGCAAGCCTGTAAATGTCCAAAGGCACATTCCACTACCTTTCTGAAGCTGCTGAGCCTATTACTGAACTGCCTTCATCACTGTCCAGGTACCTGGTGTATGGCTTCATGGGCCATGGGAGCAAGGGGAAGACAGGGTCTCCTAGGATTACTACTGGCATTTCAACATCATCAAAGTTCTAAGTGTATGTACTTCTTTCTTTTTCCCCTGCAATCCTCCCTCCCCCTAGCTTGGCCCCTCCTTTCAAGGGATGAGTGATACCTTTGCCCCCTGGAGCCAGGAAGCATAATTTACATCATCTTTGGTATGCACTTTCCACTGCCTATGGGGAAGGAAGACAACAGAGTCCTGTGGCACTTTTAAAGACTAACAGATTTATTTATTTATTTATTTATACATAAATCTGTTAGTCTTTAAAAGTGCCACAGGACTCTGTTGTCTTTCTACAATAGACTAACACGGCTACCCCTTTGGAATATGGGGAAGGAAGACAGCTCTGTTTGGAAGAACAGATTTGGTGAGAATGAAACTCCAGGAAAAGCAGTGTAGCTAAGACTAAAATGAAGGTGTATGTCACAGTGCCTGCTGCCTTCCCAGCAGTGACCGGGGAGGCGAAGCAAGCAGCGTCTCACTAGAAAGGCCTTACTTCCCCATGCCTACAATAAGATTGGCCTGTGGTCTGAGAAAATCTCTCTTGCTAGAATAGAAAGTGCCTTTCTTACTCACCCATATCTGCCCTGTCAGATGAGGGATTGTTCACTACTATTGTATGCATTGGCATAGCTTGGCTCAGGGCTGCAATGTGCTGAGTGCTGCCCAATCACAAAGGCTATGTCTACACTTAAAAAGTTAAGTCGACTCTGTTAAGTTGACTTAACAAGGTCGACCTTGTTAAGTTGACTTAACAAGTCAACTTAATTTTTTAAATGTGGACATAGCTGCAGCTCCGTTCAGGGAGCCGTGGTACTGGCAGAAAGGATCCACGGGTCCCTTCTTGCCGGGAGCCTCGCTCTCTTCTCTCCGGACCCACACGGGGGTCAGCAAAGCACCGGGGTTCCCTGCTTCTCCCTGGACACGGGCGGGGGTCCAGGCAAGAAGGGAGCTGCCGGCGCTTTGCTGGCAGGGGAACCTCGGGGATCCCCTGTCAGCGGAGCACTGGCAGCTCCCTTCTTGTCTGGACCCCGGTGTGGGTCTGGGGAGAAGAGAGCGGGGATCCCTTCTGACTGGGACCCCCGCAGGTTCCATGGAGAGGGCAGCCATGGGTGCCTTCTTGTCGGGACCCCGAGGCTTCCCAGCAAGAAGGGAGCACACTCCCTTCTGTCGGGGAGCGGGAGTCCCGGGGAGAAGGGAGCCATGGCTCCCCTGTCCCCAGCCCTAGGTCAACTTAAAGAACTAAGTCGACCTAGGGTGTCCACACCGGGTTTAGGTTGACTTAACAAATCGACTTAGCTTTTAAGTCGACCTAAACATTGGTATTTATTAAGTCGACTTAAAGAAGCCCCTTAAGTCAACTTAATGAAAGCCTAGTGTGGACATGGACTAAGTTAGGTTGACTTAAGCCTCCTTAAGTCAACCTAACTTTCAAGTGTAGACATAGCCAAAGTGAGAAAGTCTACCCTTCAAACAAGGAGCGTGAGAGGAAACTGAAGCAGAGAGATAAATCTGTTAGTCTTTAAAAATGCCACAGGACTCTGTTTGTTTCTCGGCAGTAGACTAACATGGCTACCCATTTGGAACTTGAAGCAGAGAAAGCGGACATGACTTCCCACCAGTCATTCAGCAGATTGAGAGCCTAACTGGGAACAGAATCAAGTTCTCTGATGAAACCAGCCAGGGTAGCACACATGCCTAATACCTGCAGAGAACATTTCACTAATTAAAGGCAGGCGAAGAATTATTTGCACATGTTATTCAATGAATAATTTTGAAGTGGTGAATCTGAGAAATGACAGTGAGTTTGAAGACAATATGCAAACAGAGGCCAAATTCATCCACTCTGTTCCTCATAGGTGACTTGGCTCCAATGGGCTGGGA
>ML686139.1:351778-365130 GCA_007922175.1 Pelusios castaneus | reverse complement strand
CATGGGCCTGGACCAACACTGCTAGTGGTGGGTCTCCACACCGCGCGCCACCATCATGGGCAGGCAGCGTGGCTGGATCAGGCCTGGGGCCCCTCCCTGGCTCCTCTGCCCCGCTCCCCTGTGCCCCTTTCCTGGCTCCTCTGTCCTCCTTCCCCGCAGCCCCTTCCCAGTCCTTACCTGGCTGAAGCTGGAGCTGCAGGGATGGCCGGCAGAGCCGATCCTAGGCCAGGCCGCTCCCACCCTGGGAACACTCAGTCTGAGCATGCTCAGGGCGGGAGATTTGAAGCTCCCCAGCCTGGCCGCAGCAGACAGGGTGGAACAAGCTTTCCGCCCAAGTCTGCGGCTTTGCTGGGGCCCCTGGGCAGAACGCACTGTTCTGCCTGGGTTTTCTATTTTTAGAGGCCCCGGAATGCTGGCCCCTAAAAATTGTGGGCCCCGGAATGGCATTCCGGTGTGTTCCCCCTTACTTTAACCACTGCCTCTGTGCTCCCTGGGGTGCAGCCAAAGTGTCACTGTACCTGGAGTCCCTGAGCCCCAATCCTGCCTGTGTTGGGGTTCTTACCACTTTCCAGCCTTCCCCATCTCTCCCCACTGTGCGTCTCAAAGAATGACATTGAGATAGAGATATTATTGTATTGTTTATGCTGTTTTTAGTGATGTCAGTAAAAAGTTTACCATGTCAGTTTTAAAAAAAAACAAAAACAAACTTCAGCTCTTCATATCAGTAAAAACTAAAATGCAAGGGTGGCACCTCTGGGTCACTGTTTCCAAATGTGGAAATGTTGGGCTGACCAAGGAATGGGGGAAGGATGGACAGATGGGGGGTCAGTGATGTAGGGGTGGTCTTCCCAGAGGGATGGGGTAACTGAAGGGAGCAGGGTAAAAGACAAATGGGAGAAGAATGAGAGGGTTTAATTTGGGGGTGTCTGTGGGAAGATGGAGAGAGGGTATTCACAGAGGAACCTGATGAGAGGGAAGTATTGATTATTAGAAAATAGAGCTGAGAGAGGAAACTTGGGGGTTGGGCTACTTGTAAGGCTAAAATATATGCCTTCCTATGTCATACATAGGGGTAGGGGGGAGGGAGTAAATGAGGAGTGGGGAACTGTGGGAACTAGGAGTGACGGGTTTCATTTAGGGTGAGAGGGAAGTAGAGGTATCTGGGGGTAGAGACTGGACCTGATTCTAATGGACTCTGCTATAGGGGGATGTTCCTAGGGTATCCATGAGGGCTGATGAGGTGGTCCACTCCAGCAGGAGTGTACACAGAAAGTCTAGACAGCTTGGATTTATCTGGGGTTGTAAGGGGAAAATGTATAGGATGTGGACGGGGGGGGGGGGGGGAATATCACAGGGTCTCTGCTGTGTATCTAACTTGAAAATGAAATGGGAGCAGAAGTGTTTGGGAGTTGTTATGGCATCCACGCCTGGGTGAATTCTGTGGGGGGTGCCAGATGCACAGTCTAGGGGGCATTTGGGGGTGTACTGAAAATGGGAGCCTGGCATGGGCTTTGGGTGGCACGTGGAAGCCCTCTCTGCCTTGTCTTCATGTGGTGGAGACGCTAGGAGGGTGCAGCCTTGGGCTTGTGCAAAAGCCCAGGAAGGGGGGTCTGAAGTCTGGCAAGGTGGGGGAAATAATGGCAGGGGGGTTCAGAAAATGGGCAAGGCTGGGGATGGAGGGGCATGCCCCAAATCTTTTTCCGATGCAGGAACGCTTCTGACAAGCACCTGACCATGAGGTGATAGGGATGTGAAATGCTCAGGGAAATTAGAGGGACTATAAAAATAAATAGCTCAATAATAGGGGATTTCAACTATCTCCAGATTGACTGGGTACACGTCACCTCAGAATGGAATACAAAGATAAAGTTTCTAGACATCTCCAATAATTGAATCTTGGACCAGCTAGTACTGGAACCCAGAAGACGAGAGGAATTTCTTGATTTAGTCGTAAGAAGAGCAGGGCCGTCCCCAAGGGACACATGGTATACTGGAGAAAAGGAAAGCTGGATCGCACATTTGTTATTTTTTTACTTTTAATATTTCATCTTCTATTTGTACATCAATCAGCTCCTTAGGAAAATAGGAAATCATTAGTAGTAATGTAGTAATTGGCTTAAGAACACATTACACTGCACCATGCTGTTTTTTCTCTTTTAAAACTGAACTTTTTTTTCCCCCACCAGAAGTCTTGCACAAACATCATATACCCCTAGGAATTATGTAGCTCTAAAATCTTTTTTTTTTTCCAATTTAGATACTGTGCCATCCCTCTACAGTCCCAAAAGAATAACTATCTAGTGGGTATTTCCAACTCACTGGTTATGCAAAGAAACCATTTGCATTGCTGTACCTCATATAGGTAGTCTATCAGACCCAGAGGGACTTCCTGTGGTATGCCACGCAGAAGACATTCTTAATGTTGTAATGCATCCAGCATGAATGACTGGCTGCGTGTGAGAGTCTTTGTATGTGTGTTCCCTCAGGATTGCTCCTGGCTCAGATCTAAGTGGGGACTCTATTAGCCCAGTGACCTAGAGCCTGGCTTGGATCTCTAAACAGAGATTAGTTAGCCTGGTGATCCTAAGCAGTGGTGTTCCTTTGGTTAATGCTTTGGGTTAACTTTGACTCAAATCTCTAGTGAGAACTTAGTTAGCTCAGTGATTTGGACCCTAGGCATATCCTGTGTGCAAGAGGTAGACTGCGGTAAAATGGTCGAAGAAACCAACACAACCACGGACCCTTGTAGAAACGAAGGTGTCAGGCTAGGCTTTATTGCAATGTCGCACACTAGCAAGCAACCTATCTCAACAGATGCACTGGCAGCATTCATGCTCTCAGTGCAACAGAACAGCTCAACTGTCACCCCCTTTGGCTGCATAAAATCCAGGCTCTCAAGCTCCTACTTTTATACCCTTCTTGGATCTACTGACTCAGCCCCTTTTGTAGTCCGAGTTCACTTTGATTGGTCCACATATTCCTTTTTTGATGCCTATTATTTTGATAGGTCCACATATTACTAAACATCTTCATCCATCAAGGTGTCATTCTGTGGTTTATTTCATTACTTCTTATTTTCTTGGTGTTAGGCTGACTTGACACCTCCTACCTTCTCAGGTACTTTTCCACTCTTACTGTAGCTGCAGCTTACTTCTTGCCAATTTCTGTGATGTCAAGCTTCTTTAGCCTGATTCCTGCCAACTTGACCATTTATTCAACTCAGGCCTACTGTTTTGATTTGTTTTGCTAGGCGTTAGGCATCATTCCTGACCGTTTATCTGTCTTTTTTATTTTAACCTTTTACTTTCTCCTACACTTCCCACCTCTGCTCTACCTAAATATTTATTTTCTGCTTCTTTGGCTACTGGTTAGTTTCCTTTTCATTTATTCAAATTCCAAAGGGGTAGCCGTGTTAGTCTATTGTAGAAAGACAACAGAGTCTTGTGGCACTTTTAAAGCGTCTGACGAAGTGGGATTTTCTCCCACAAAAGCTCATGCGATTAATAAATCTGTTAGTCTTTAAAAGTGCCACAAGAGTCTGTTGTCTTTTCATTTATGTTATTTCCTATTTGTCTCACCTAGCAGAGTTCCATTTATTATAGAAATGATTTTGCTTAGTTGCGCTCAGCTTCAGAAAAGGTAAAACAACAAAATAGTTTGGTGCATGTCACTTCCATTGTTACTTTGATTATTTTTATTTTCCGTAGTTGACAGTAGTGTGCCAATGTGCCTACATTTAAGAACATGAATAATCCCCTGGAATTCAATGGGACTAGTCACAGGCTCACATGTTGATGCACATTACTGTATTAGGACCTACATACCTCAGTTTAGGATCTCCATCAAGCTTAATTTTTAAAGACCTTAGAAGTCTATACCATGTGTCCTCATATGGCATTAAAATTACGTGCCTAGTGTTTGCCTTGCAACTGAACACAGATGATGAACACACAAAAGGCGGCTCTGTTTACTCAACTACTAAGAGCCTTTTCCAGTTTGCAGTGACAAACCGCACCCTGCCTAAAGAAGAATGGGTACAGATACCCCAGATCCCTGTGTACTCATTCCATACTTTATTAAAACCCTACTTGTGCATGCCATTTCCCAAAATTGCCAATTACCAAGGTATTCAAAAACAGATGCCTTCCCCTTTCCAACAAGCCTCCCGCTTCACAAAGTGCGGTTCTATCACTGGAATGTGGCTGGCAAGAAGGGCAGGCTGCTTCAGAAGGAGAATGAATGGATTTTAAAAACCATGACAATCTCAAAGTTATAGAAAAGGAAGCAAAGCGCACCCACAAAAGTGCAAAACTTGTGTGACTCTGCCCTCGAGTCACAGTAATATACTAAAGCCACAAGGGGGCACACCCACTGTTAATCATCCACAACAGCATCAATCAGTGTATTTACAGCACACAAGGACAGTTTGCAGCAAGTAACCACCTAACAATATTTGCAAGAAGTCATGTCTTCTATTTACACTACATGAGCTAGTAAGCCGGTTATTCTACAGGCATCCTGTGCTGTACGCTGATTTGCAGCATTTCTACTAACCACAAAGCTTACTGATGCATATTCATAAATACTGAGAATAAGCTGTTTGGCTAGTGTGCAGATCTCCTTCTGATTTCTACAGCCTCTAGATATGTAGAGCACTCATATCCTTAGATGGTCAGTGCAACCGTATGGGCAGGTACATGCTTTGGCTCAGCAGCACATTGAGAGTAAGATGGCACCATGAATAGCTTTCCAGTCGATATTGTTTTGTTCCAACCAGAGCCCAGATACCCCATAGAATGAAGCATGACAATGTTGGTATTGTCAGCCATGCTTAACAGATGAGGATTACAAAGAACTTTTCATCCAGTCCTGATTCACATTCTGCGTGCAGCGTAAGACACTGGAACATGTGCCTCTTCCTTTTCATCACTGATTCCAGATGGCAAAGAGAGTGGGTGCACTAAGGGGTGACAGCCAGAAGTATTTCACCAGGCTGTACTGCATGTAACCCATGATAAATCCAAAGACCACATCTGTTACATTGTGTCTGCCCAGCATGACTCTGGAGAGGCCCACAATGAAGGCCCAAAGAACCACCAGGACCCGCAGAGGAATGGCGAGCACTAGATGGTGCAGGACGAATCTGCACACCATGGCAGCTCTTGTAGCATGGCCTGATGGGAAGGAATATTTGTCCACTGAGATAGTGACAAACATGTCCATCTTGTTGTAAGTGGGACGTCTTCTTCTCACAAGCCCTTTCACCACAGCCACCAGGACTATATCCAGCACCAAAGCTAGGAGATAATAACAAACGGGTCATTTTCCATTTTGTGTGTAACAGAAGTTAACCAAAAATAAATCAGGGCTAAAAAAGGCTGAGGTTGAAACCCAAAGTAATAAACAAGCAAAATATTTAACATAAGCACCAACACCATGCACACGAAGAACACACATAGGTTGGAAGCAGATAGCATGCATTTTCTGTATGGGTGTACCCGCTGTCACCCTAGTGCCATCTGGGCTTGGTGCAGTAGTCTGTTTTCAGCACCATTCCCTTCACTGTTCCACATGTAGCCTCCCAACTCGATGAGCCTGATTCTCAGCAGGTGTAAGTCAGCATAGCTCCTTTGAAGTGAAGGGAGCACCACCAATTTACAGCTGAAGATCTGGCTCATTGTGCCCCACTGTTTTTCTCCTCTGTGGACAATCTCTGCTCAACATTCAACACAGGGCTCTCACAAATCCCTTTTTCAAAAGGCAGTGAAAGGGATTACCACGCTAAACTGTTACTGGATTTATCTCCCCTCCTAGGACGACCGAAGTCGAGTCACACTTACACACCACCATGTATATTTAAAACCAACAGGAAACAGTTCATTAATAAGTGTCTTAGACACCCCAGATTCTTTGGCTGGCCAGGAGTTGCAAGGGTAGGAAAGTTTATATAAAGAGAATGCCTCTACTCCCACCCTAAGATCCTTTTCATTCCCTCCTTCAGAAGCCCCACAACAGACACCATTCCTTCATCAGAGAGAACCTGGGTTACTCCACCAAGACCCTGACAAGCCAGCTTCTTCAATCAGCATAATCCCCCCTGGAGAAGGAGGGGGATCCCTTAGCCTCCATGTCCTTACTAGTCTGAAGGCAAGAGAATGACCTTGGTACCTTTATTCTGGAATTCTGAATCAGGGCTACAGAGGATGTGGCAATGCAAAAGCTTGTGGCTGATTCCAACAAGCACTGAGGAGATCCAGTCTACCATGACCCTTCAATGTTTTCAAGTGAGCAGGCATGGCAGTCCACTGCATTCATACAATGGGCAACGGCATAGTTGGCAGCAGCTCCCGGTCTGTTGCAACTGAAAACATAATTGGCAGTAAAGTGGTGATGAAAGTGGTTTGCACACATTGCAAATACATCGCATAGATGGGGATGACAGGCAAGTCCCTACCTGAGCAGGACTGGAGACTATAATAGTAGGGAGTGCTGAAGACTAGGATTCAGATGCACTGGCAAAATTGTGTGACTCAATCCAGGCTATGACTACACACTGAGCTGTAGGCAGCAGCGCTATTAATGTCTCAATTACTTTCATAAATACTAAATTCATCCACTTAGGTCACTTCCTGAAACCCTGCAAGCTGGACTCCTCACTGAATGTTAGGCTTTCCAGCAGGGGATTCAGGGGTACCCTAACTCATAACATTACATCTATCCCCATAGCCAAATAACCTAGATGATCAGCAACTGCCTAGGAATGACATAACAGCTGTTCCACAGACACTGAAAAGAACCAAGCCTAGCCTGTGTCAGTTTTCCACAGAGGCAGCATGTCACCCCAGGCATGGCTGGGATTGCCCCACAAGTGCTGTGCCTCTAGGATGACTGAAGGGACATTTGCCACCCAAATCCCTTGATTGGCCACTCCAGCGGGACTCTGTCCAGAGGAGGAAATTGTGTAGATCCAGGAAGTGCTGGCAGCAGCCATGTCCCTGTGGCATCAGCTCGGGCAAGTCCCCATGGGGCAGGGGTTGCCCTGCTGTGCTTCATGTGGTTGGCGCTTGGTGGCCAGACCTGGAAAGCTGGGAGAAGAGGGGTGCAGGGTGGGGGACCCTGGCACAGACCAGCACCGGCTGTGGTGCAGCAGGCTGAGTGACTGGTCCGAGCATGAGCTGCCTGCTAGCAGCTGGCAGGGCTGTGACCGGGGTGTGTGCCAGCCTCTTCCCCACCCGCTCTCTCCTCGCCCCGGCCTGGCCCGCCGCCCCGAAGGAAGGGATGGGGGAGGGAGGACGGCCCCTCACCGAAGAGCAGGTTGAGCAGCACCTCGCGGCCCGCAGGGCTCTCGCTGCGGCCCAGCCCGTACAAGGTGCCCGCCAGCCAGGGCACGCCGTGGCCGGACACCTCGAGGAGGCGCAGGAGAGGCCGGGCGCTGCCCCAGGCCGAGCGCTCCCCCGCGCACACGCCCAGCCGCCGCGAGGCCTGCAGGTCGGCGGCCAGCAGAGAGCGCAGCGCCACGGCGGTGCAAGACGGGGTGGGACTGGGGCTAGGGCCGGGCTCCGCGCGGCGAGCCGGACTACTCCGGGGACTGGAGCTGGGCATGGTGTGACTGAGGACACCGTAGGTCGCTCCGCTTCGGCTGCGCTCGATGCTGGTGCTGGTGCTGGTGCTTCCGCTTCCGCACCCTCCCGCTTCACGTGACTCCGCGCGGCCGCCTCCGGTCACCATGGAAACCAGGGGGCGGGCATGGGGAATGGAGAGGGCTGGGCGAGGCGAGGGAGAAGGAGGGAATGGGGTTGTGGATTTGTTGGGGGGCACCTGTCCCATGGGGCAGGGTGAGAGGGATTTTGCCCCATCGGGCGGGGCGGCTTATGGTGGGGGAAGAGGGTCTTGCCCTGTGGGGGTGGGACTGGGGGGTGCCCCGAGGTGAGGGGGAGGGTCCTGCCCCATACCCTAGGGCAGGGTGGTTTAGGCGGGGATGGAAGTAGGGGCGCCTACCTCATAGGCAGGGCAGGGTGGAGGGGAAGGGTCCTGCTCGGTGGGATTGGGCAGGCTCCCACCACTTGTGGCATATCATGGGGGGTTGGGGAGGCTGCTGCATGGGGCTTTTAGAGAGTATGGGTACCCAGTAAGGGAAACAAGGGACCCTTTGATGCTGTTAAGTGGAAGGTGCCAATAAAAGGCTGGTGGATCTGGGCCAGATGCAGCCAGTGGGGAGCCAAGGGCCCTGATGTGCTCCCACAGTGGGGACTAGAGGGAGCAGGGCTGGTACATTGAGGAGCCATGTTTGTTGTTATTTATACTGTGTTGTGTTGACATAGGGCCTAACAGTGGCAGGCATGGCCCAGAGCCTTGTTGTGCTTGGTGCTGTGCAAACACTCAAAGAGCTAGCGCCTTCCCCTTTAGAGCCATAGTGTGGTGCTTAGGTGCTGGGTATGTCCCTCCAAGCCCTAGCTGCTGCAGGCATGTTATTGGGGAAGAGTCACAGCTTTCCTTGGAGTCAAATTCCAAAGGGGTAGCCGTGTTAGTCTATTGTAGAAAGACAACAGAGTCCTGTGGCACTTTTAAAGACTAACAGATTTATTTATCGCATGAGCTTTCGTGGGAGAAAATCCCACTTCGTCAGATTTTCTCCCACGAAACCTCATGCGATAAATAAATCTGTTAGTCTTTAAAAGTGCCACTGGACTCTGTTAGCTTTCCTTGGAGAAGTTTCTCATCCTGGTGGTTGCAGAGAGCAATTCAAAAATATGGCCCAAGGGGTTCCATACCCAGGAGGCAAAGAGTGAACTACGCAGAAGAGGGGTCTCTTCTGATCTTTTTTAATGCTAGACTTGTGGTTGTGGGAAACATAATCTAGGACTCTGAATTGTTTTGGATTGACATTTGATTGGGATGAGTACCACCTTTTATACAGCAGGCTACTGCACCATCTGTGTGCAGGTGCTTGTGTGTGTAAGTAAATGCTCTTGTCAAAGGGGTGGAGAATGGCCTATGTATCCTGGACAGATGTCATATGCTTCTGCACAAGCAGGCAGTTGGGAACAGAGCATCCTATATCTGGGGCAGAGGATGTATTACTTCAGTGATGATTAGGCCAGGTTTCAGAATACTTATTTAACTACTGACGCAGCATCCTTATCCTGTAAACCCAAAATATCAGGCCAGGCTGTATCTTCTTATTCTCCACAATCACTTCCTCTTCACAGCAAGTGGGGCATTTCACAGTGTTTCCCAGGATGTGGGGCAAGTCCCTGTCCTACTTAAGTTTAACCATGTATAACACAGCTTCCCTTTTAATTCCCTCCCCCACCCACCCATATTCCCTTGCTGAACAAATCTAATACAGCAACTGAATGTTACAACCAACTTCAATGTGAGCAATGTTGGGGGTTTCACCCATAGGAAAACCTGCCAACAAAAGGGTAGAAATGCAGTACTGCCAACTCTTGGGATTTTATCGTAATTCTAGTGATAGATGGAGTTTTTCTTAAAGTCCCAACCACCGGAGTCAGGAGGTTCCACGAGAATCTCAGCTTTTCTTTTGTTAAAAGTAACCCCTAGTACTCACGGTTGTAGCAGAAACCCCGAAAAGATCAAGCAAGTGCCTCCTAAAAAATCAGAAACCAGAAGATATACAAGAAAACCCTCAAATTTGTTGTTGTGGTAATCTCCTGACTTCTAAGCCAGTATCATGATCTTTTAGGGGCTGACATGTTTCAATGTTTGGGACTGGCAAATACTGGAGATTGTGACAACAGCAATCTCGCAGCTGAGATCTGAAACAATGCATGAGCCACAGAGCGTGCATGCCCCAAGCTACGATAAAGGTTCTCAAATTCCAAAGGGGTAGAAAGACATTGTAGAAAGACAACAGAGTCTTGTGGCACTTTTAAAGACTAACAGATTTATTAATCGCACGAGCTTTCGTGGGAGAAAATCCCACTTCGATAAAGGTTCTGTAATCCAGCAACAGATGGCAACTGTACCCTGAACTTTCCAAGGTTGTGGCCTGAATGTGGTACTTTGTGTCTTTTGAGAAGTGGCCGTTGACATGTGTGTGCATTTGTATTGGGTCAATGGGTGTGTATTTAATACTACCCATCCTCCTATGTAAGGTGCAAATTGCCCATCCCTATTTCATTGCCAATATCAGGTATCATCAGTTTCCTCAGTTTGTGCTGGTGAAGCTGAGGTTAATGTTTTGGGGTTTTTAACAGTTATGCAGAGCAGTGGTGTCCAACCATAGCCCAGAGGCCACTGGTTGCCTTTAGGGCCCTAAACTGAGGCCCTAAGAAGATAGTGGTGGTTTGGTTATGAAGTGGCACTGTGGTACCTGGGCTGGCCCCTCTGTGATGGAACTGAAGTGTCTGAATCAGGCCTGGGGATATGCCTGGTCTCCACAGCTGCCTCCCCATGGCTTCCCCTGCTCTGCTGGGAGCTCCTTCATCTGTTGCCGGGCCTTACCTGATGCAGCTGCCCAGCAGCTCCCCTGCTGGCTGCCTGCAGGATCACAGGAGGGAGGAAAGCAGTTCTGGCTTCTTCATTGCCACCCGCCCTGCCTGGGAGCCACAGTGAGAACCGGATGGGAGCTTGGCTGGATCTGTCTGTTTCTGGGGGAGCCCTTACCACACTCTACCACCCAGAGCAGCTCAGAAAAAGGAGAATCTACATCCAGTCTTGGCTTCCTGATCTTTAGCCCCTACTCAGTAGAGCATCTGAAAATGGACCCCTAAGGACCACAAGTTAACTGGGTATAACAGAGGCCACAGGCCAGCACTACTCCTCCTTCACCTCCAAAACCCTTCTGGGCCAGAGACTATGAGGAAAGAAGGCATGGGAACTAGGCTGCTTCTACCCCGTGCTGCTTGGTGAGTTCCCAGCATGGGACTTGTAGATGGTTTTTGATCTTTGTGCCACTGCCAGAGGGTCTGCCTTTAAGCACTGACTATGTCCTCCTTGACCCATATGAAATAACATGTTGGACTGAGGACTACAAAGGCCTAGAGAAAGCCAGTCTGCATTGTAAATGGCAGTGTATTGAAATTGGAGTTGTGCTGATCATTTCAAATGAGAAGGCATCAGAAAGTCTAAAAAGGAGATGCTCAGACAGAGTCAGAGTAAAAGAAAAGCAGCAAACCAAGACAGTAACATCTCCCTGAGGGAACAGAGTGTGTGTTTCCCCTGCCAAAGGCTCTGTGCACTCTGCTTCACAAAATGGCAGCCGCCTCTGTAATGGTCTCTAGGATTATATAGGAAATACTGTGTCCAGTTTTGGGCTCCCCACTACTGAAAGGATGTGGACAAATTAGAAAGAGTCCAGCGGAGGGCAACAAAAATGATTAGGGGGCTGGGGCACATGACTTATGAGGAGAGACTGAAGGAACTAGGCTTATTTAGTCTACAGAAGAGAAGACTGAGGGGAGATTTGATAGCAACCTTCAACTACTTGAAGGGGTGCTCCAAAGAAGAGGGAGGTAGGCTGTTCTTGATGGTAACAGAGGACAGAACAAGGAGCAATGGTTTCAAATTACAGCTGGGGAGGTCGAGGTTGGATATTAGGAAAATCTTTCTCACTAGGAGGGTGGTGAAGCATTGGAATGGGTTACCTAGGGAGGTGGTAGAATCTCCATCTTTGGAGATTTTAAAGGCCCGGTTAGACAAAACCCTGGCTGGGGTGATTTAGTGGGAGAGGTCCTGCTTTTTAGCCAGGGGTTGGACTAGATGACCTCGTGAGGTTCCTTCCATCCCTATTATTCTATGATTCTATGATTTATCTGGACTCCTCACTGTGGTATCTAAGCACCCCACCATTGTTATCCTAACAGCCCCACTGGAGCAGGACTCTTATCCTACCCCATTGTATGGTTGGGGCTCCTTTGATCTGTCATCTCTTTGCCACCTGCAGACCCAGGTGACTTGGATTAAAAAGTGGAGCTTCTCTTTTGATGATCTTTTATCAGGGTGAGTTACTTGCTAGAGACACAGGCTAGGTCTTCACTGCCCCAGCAGGTGTGTGTTTTACAGTCAGAGAGATAGCATGCGTTAGCTGGCTCACTGTAAGATCCAAGCAGAGGCAAGTGCTGCAGTTATTCACCTCAATATACCGGTAGCTAGCTGAGGTCAGCCCCAGGTGGGTGCAGATAGAGTTGATCTTAATGAGCTACTGTTATATTAAAAAAACAAAACAAAAAAAACTAGCACGATCTTATTCAGGGGGACAAAGGCAATATCCCACATTGATTGTAAATGTAAGAATATAAAAAACCAGGCACATTCACACCAAGAAGTTCTGCAAGCTAGTGTCATAGAATTAGCAGTCCTTTTATGTGGTGTTCAAGCCAGTCTAGTGGTTAACTAGGCTGAGCACAAAGAGAGAACCAAGCCTGCCAGTTGCTAATCTGATGCTCTAAAATCACAATTTCAGAATGAAACCCAAAGTTTCCATGTTTTTATCCCATCTTTTATACTTGCTGGCTCCCACGTAAAACTTTGGGCCTTGCTGTGTCATGCTGCCTCTGCTCTGATTGTTAATCTCTAGGTAATTGCAAGCATGGCTATTCTTTAATTTTCTATACTTTGTTCCTTCCCAGAGTGGATTCTTCTGTATTTTAGGGTCGTTGATATGCATTATTTGTCCTTCAAGGTATAGATGGCAATTGGCATCTTTACTTTCTGTTGTCAAACAAGTTTCTGTTGGTGTCTTTTCACGTCTCCCACACACACATGCGCGCACACACGCACAAGTTTCAGGGAAGTTTATTTCAAGGAACTCCAAAGATGGAGTTCACTTATACCACACTAAACAGGACTATACCATTAACAGTAACGGAAAGATCAGTATCTATCACTATCTCACTTATACATTAAAACAAGAAGTCTGTATCAGTGTTCCCTCTAAGCTGCGTGGGTGCACGGCCGCACAGCGGCCGTCGCAACCCCCGTGCAGCACTGAGGGACCCCCGCGCAGGCCAGCAGACCCCACCGCTCCCTCCAGACCCCTGCGGCTGCAGCTTTGCTGCAGACCCGGCCTGAACCCGGCCTCTGGGCTGGTCCTCCCCGCCCCGAAGGCGGAGCAGGCAGGCTCAGAGCCGGGGCATGTGCGCGCGCCTGCCTGCCTGCCCCATGTGGCTGGGGCAGCGGGGTGGCCGCGGCTGGGGCAGGCTCCCAGGCTCCCACCCGCCGGCCGCCTCGACTTCCCAGCCCGGGTCCGGGGTCGACTCCGCTCCGCCGACAGCCTCGGCCTCCCGGCACGGGGCCAGGATCGACCTCCGGTGCTGGGGTCTGCCCTGCCCTGCCCTGCCGGCGGCCTCCCGTTTCTCTTTCCTCCTTTCTCCGCTTTGCCTCCCTTT
>ML686139.1:321487-351768 GCA_007922175.1 Pelusios castaneus | reverse complement strand
CTTTCCTCCTTTCTCCGCTTTGCCTCCCTTTCTCTTTCCTCCTTTCTTTCTCCTCCTTCCTTCTCTTCCTTCGTTCCTTTTTAAAAAAACTTTTAAAAAATTAATTTTAAATAAAAACCTTTCTAAAAATTAAATTTCAATTCAAAATTCATTCAAATTCAATTAATTAAACACAATTCATTAATTCTATTTACAATCACTTTAACTTCAATTAATGCCTATAATTTCTGTCGTGTGAGTTTGCACAAAAATTTTATTCAGAAAAAGTTTTGCACGTAGCTTGAAACTTTTGCACACAAGCCGCCAAACCTTAGAGGGAACATTCATAGAATCATAGAATAATAGGGTTGGAAGGGACCTCACGAGGTCCAACCCACTGCTAAAAAGCAGGACCACTCCCCCTAAATCACCCAGCCAGGGTTTTGTCTAACCGAGCCTTAAAAATCTCCAAAGATGGAGATTCTACCACCTCCCTAGATAGCCCATTCCAATGCTTCACCACCCTCCTAGTGAGAAAGTTTTTCCTAATATCCAACCTTGACCTCTCCAGCTGTAATTTGAAACCATTGCTCCTTGTTCTGTCCTCTGTTACCCTCGAGAACAGCCTAGCTCCCTCCTCTTTGGAGCACCCCTTCAAGTAGTTGAAGGTTGCTATCAAATCTCCCCTCAGTCTTCTCTTCTGTAGACTAAATAAGCCTAGTTCCTTCAGTCTCTCCTCATAAGTCATGTGCCCCAGCCCCCTAATCATTTTTGTTGCCCTCCGCTGGACTCTTTCTAATTTGTCCACATCCTTTCTGAAGTGGGGAGCCCAAAACTGGACACAGTATTCCAGATGCGGCCTCACCAGTGTTGAATAGAGGGGAATTATCACATCCCTCGATCTGCTGGCAATACTCCTACTGATGCAGCCTAATATGCCATTGGCCTTTTATCGCAACAAGGGCACACTGTTGGCTCATATTCATCTTCCCGTCCACCATAACCCCCAGGTCCTTTTCTACAGCGCTGCTACTTAGCCGATCGTTCCCCAGCCTGTAGCAGTGCATGGGATTTTTCCGTCCTAAGTGCAGGACTTTGCACGTGTCTTTGTTGAACCTCATGAGGTTTCTTTCGGCCCAGTGTTCCAATTTGTCCAAGTCTCCCTGGATCCTGTCCCTGCCCTCCAGAGTATCTACCATTCCCCCCAACTTGGTGTCATCCGCAAACTTACTAAGCATGCAGTCTATTCCATCATCAAGATCATTAATGAAGATGTTGAATAGAACCGGCCCCAGGACCGACCCCTGGGGCACTCCTCTCGTTACCGGTTGCCAACCAGAAATCGAGCCATTGATTCCTACCCGCTGAGTCCGTCGATCTAACCAGTTTTCGATCCACCTTACGGTCCACTTGTCCAACCCATACTTCCTTAACTTGCCGATGGGAATGCTGTGGGAAACTGTATCAAAAGCCTTGCTAAAGTCAAGGTATACCACGTCAACGGTTCTTCCCGCATCCACAAATCCAGTCATCTCATCATAGAAGGAAATCAGGTTGGTCAGGCACGATTTGCCCTTGGTGAATCTATGTTGACTGTTCCTGATCACTCTATTTTCCTCCAAGTGTTTCAGGATGGATTCCTTGAGGACCTGCTCCATGATTTTCCCAGGGACTGAGGTGAGGCTGACCGGCCTGTAGTTCCCCGGATCCTCCTTTTTCCCTTTCTTAAAGATAGGTACTATATTTGCCTTTTTCCAGTCCTCCTGGACTTCCCCCGTTCGCCACGAGTTCTCAAAGATAATGGCCAGCGGCTCTGCAATCACTTCCCCCAACTCCCTCAGCACGCTCGGATGCAGTTCATCCGGCCCCATGGACTTATGCACATCCAATTTCATTAAGTGTTCCCTAACCTGACTTTCCATCACTGAGGGCCACTCTTCTCTCCATTCCGCGTTACCCCGTGTAGTAGCCTGGGAGCTGGCCCTCCCTGTGAAGACTGAAGTAAAAAACATTGGTCTGTATATGATTCATTTGCACAGCTTCTGGGGATGGCTCACATTACATCATGGTAAAGAGTACCAGTGCCTCATCTCCACTAGGATTTTACAGTGAGAGGGTGAACTGAGGTTCTCTCTTGTGCTGTAAAAATACCTTTATCTGGCAGCAAAGTCTTAATTAGAGAGGAGAATGGGAATTTGAAGTTGTGCTGGTAGCAATCTGAACTATTCAATTTTCCACAGTCTGTAAAGAGGTGGATCTAGTTTCGGTTGTTTCCTGATTATTAACTGGCTTGAGAGGCAGGAAAAAGAAAAATCTGGAGGCAAAACCTGAAGACATATCTCCACTGCTATGATAACACACCTTTCAAGATTCATGGTTTCTACACGTGCTTATCATAACATGGTGCACCGCATCCAGTGCACTAAATGGATGTGGGTGAAACCAGACAATTACTATTCTCTTAAATGAACTCACACAGGACAAATGATAAAAGGCAAAAACACCCTATTGCTTGTGGGTGAACACTTTTCACAAAGCTATCCCTCCGTATCAGATCTTTCATCAGTTACCCTAAAAAAGAAACCTGCATGACATCTTCAAATGGTCAGCTTTGGAACTTAAATTAATAACTCTCTGTAAGTCTGAGGCCTTGTTATTTCGGCTAAACTTAGGCCTTGTTCTCAGGCTAAGGAGTAGCAGCCATGTTAAGAGAGAGTAGCCATAAATTAAATATGTCACATCTTCACACTCTGAAATTACATCAAGACAATGCAATGTCCAACTTTTCAGAAGGTGCTATTGTTCTAATAGTAGCCACCACCACCAGACAAAGAAATAGATCTTTAAGATATTTAAAGAAAATTTTGATAGTTGGCACTTATCAACAGTTGTGATTGTAAAATCTATACTTATTGTTTTGTCTTTGTGGTGCCCATTTCTCTATTGTTTTATCTGAATGATTTCTGTCTGGTTCTTTGATTATTTCTGTCTGTTGAATAATTAAGTGTGCAGTATTTAAATCAAGATGGTGGGATTTTGTAATGTGATTGGTTAAAGTATAGCTAAGCAGGACTCAAGTTGCACTTGAGGGCCAAAAGGAAGTTCTGTGGAACCTAACTCCAGCATGAAGCCAAAGTTCAGAGCTGCTAGACCTCCTGCCAACCATACTGTGCAGAAGCTGAAGTTCCCAGATAATCTAATTCTGATTGGCCACCAAAGGAAGTTTGTCTATCTATTTGGAGTGATGAGCATTGTATGCTTAGTGTGTATATTCTGTCTGGGTAGTTGTTAATAAATAGAGAATAAGGATATTACGGTGTAGCTCCTTCACTGATAAAAGATCCTGCAAACCCACAGAGAATTATGCTCAGAGTGCGACAGACTGGGAAAAGGTGGGTACTTCAATTAATCAGGTTATGCCCAGAGCCCTACAGACTGGGAATGGGTGGGGGTGCCTTAACTGGGTAATGCTTTGAGCCCTATGGATTGGGGTAAAGATGAAGTGCCCTAGTGTTCAGGTAACATCTCCTAGGCAGAAGAAACCATGGACTTAACAGAGACTCTAGTTTTATGGCTTCCTGTAACACACCATACAGTGTGCTACCCTTAATTATCCTCTTCAAACTCTTCATCACAATCTGTCTGTTGCCAACTTCGTTTCAAGGACCTTCTCCAACATACCTTATTGCTTCTGCCTCACAATCTGCCCCAACTTGTAGTTAGCTCCAACACTCTGCTCTCTTCTCCAGATTTGAAGAAGACCTCAGTGCAGCTCAAAAGATATTACCTCTCCCACCTCCTCTCTCTAATATCCTGAGACCAGCACGACTGCAACACCACCACTTGAAAATGCATGAGGTTAAGCAGCCCAAAAAAACTAATAGATGGACTTTAGCCACTAGAGGATGCTAAAGACCATGGAAGCCTGACCAACAGCAGCTGACATTTGTTCCAAAGGGGTAGCCGTGTTAAGTCTAGTTCAGCTAAACAAACCAGGAGTCCTGAGGCACTTTTAAAGACTAACAAATTTATTTATCACATGAGCTTTTGTGGGAGAAAATCCCACTATGTCAGACATTTTAAAGATGGGGAACTTAACAAAGGGAGGAAAATAAATGCATGGAAGTGTAAGATCCACCTTCTGGATACTACATTGCAAATTAGTAATGGACACAAACACCACCCTCTCCTGAAAACCTACCGATCACTACAGTTACCTACATCCCTCCAGCTTTCATCTAAGACACATCACACAATCCATTGTGTACAGCCAAACCCTAAGATATAACCACATTTGCTCCAATCCTTCAGACAGACAGACACCTTTAGGATCTCTAACAAGCATTCTTATTCCAAAGGGGTAGCCGTGTTAGTCTATTGTAGAAAGACAACAGAGTCCTGTGGCACTTTTAAAGACTAACAGATTTATTTATCGCATGAGCTTTCGTGGGAGAAAATCCCACTTCGTCAGACGCTGACCTGATGCTATGTCATACACTCCCCTGCATTTAATTTCCTCCCACTCTGTAACTTTCCTATCTTCAAAGTGTCTGACGAAGTGGGATTTTCTCCCACAAAAGCTCATGCGATAAAATCTGTTAGTCTTTAAAAGTGCCACAGGACTCTGTTGTCTTTAAGCATTCTTAAACCTACAGTACCAACCTGCAGAAGAGAAGAAACAGATTGACAGAGCCGGACCAGGTACCAGAAGTCAATTACTACAGGAGAAGCCCAAGAAAGAAAAACAGAATGCCACTGGTCATCACCTACAACCCCCAAGTCTACAGCACATCATTAAGGATCTACAGCAGTGCTTTTTTTGTGATGGTACTCAGGGCCAGGGGTTAAAGTAAGCTGAAATGTCCCGGAACACCATTCTGGGACCTGCAAATTTCACGGGCCAGCGTTCCAGGGCCCAGGAACCCAGAAAACTCCGGCGGAACGCAGGTTCCGCTCTGCCCTGCAGGCAGGCTGCTGCCCAGCTGGGAGCAGTGGCCGCCAGCTGGGCTGGGGAGTTTTCAAATCTCCCGCCCTGAGCATGCTCCGAAAGAGCATGTTCAGGGTGGGAGCAGCCTCCTGGCCAGCGCGGCTCTGGACACCCATGCAGCTCTCCGGTAGCCAGGTAAGCTGGGGGGCCGGGCGGGTGAGTGCTAGGGAGCTGGGACTGGGAAGTCTGGGCGGTCTGGGGAGCTGATGGGGGCCCGGTAGGGCGGGGAACCGATGGGAAACTGGGGGGTTGGGGAATGTGGACTGGGTGGACCTGGAAGCAGATGGGGAACTGGGGGGTTGGGGAACTGGGGCTGGGAACCGGAAGGACCAGACGGGCTGGGAAGCCGATGGGGAACAGGGGGTTCAGGAAACGGGAGCCGGTGGGGACCGGGAGGGTTGAGGGGTTGCAGCTGGCGAGCTAGAGGCAGGGAGTTGCCGGGGAACTGGGGGCCTGAGGAGTGCCCAGGCCAGACAGGACTTGGATTCGGGATCTCTAAGGGGGACTGGGAGTGTGGGGTGGGTTTCGCTGGGAGCCGGGCTATGGCTGCTGCCTCCCCACATGGCTTGGGGATGCAAGCAGCCCTTTCTTTCTTTTCTTTTTTTTAAAAAAAACCTTTAAAATTAATTTTAATTAAAAATCTTTTTAAAAAAGGTTTTAAAAAACCTTTCTAAAATTAAATTTCAATTAAAAATTCAAATTAAAATTAAGCCCAATCAATTTTAATTACAATCATTTGAATTAAATTAGTTAATTTTAAATTTATTTTTAATTAAATAAACTGATGGCCCTTCAGGGTTTTAAAATCTGTATTTTGGTCCCTCAGCCAAAAAGGTTGGGAACTACTGATTTATAATGCAAAATTTTAAGTGTGTTCATTTGTTTATTCTTTGGCTTTCTAATGATACTGCTATCTTGGGGGGGAAAGTGTCCTGTGGCACTTTTAAAGACTAACAAATGTAGTTGTTAATTTGTAAATTTGTTAGTCTTGTGCCACAGGACTCCTTGTTTGTTTGGCTGATATAGACTAACATGGCTTCCCTTTAGATCTTGAATGGAAGTAATTCTAAGAGCAAATGTGTCTTTTATTCAGGCCTCTAGAAAGATGTCATAAAGCTATGCAGCAGCGCTGTCTCTAGTTCTAATAATAACTCCTCCTATGAAAAGATTTCAGTGACACGGCTGTGGGGCCAGTATCCTAGTCCTCATGTGGCCCTCGTGGAGATTTGAGTTTGAGACCCCTGTCCTAGATAGTTTTATTAGGTTAGCATGCGTTTTAACATCTTTTATTTGGGTGGTGGTCACTCACCATCCAGACCTTATTACTTTACAGCAGTTAAATGGTGTTGATATGGGTTGTATTTTGCATACCAATGTTGCTTGTGCTCACACAATAGATTGTATATCTGTGGAGATGAAACAGTTTGTGTTTAGTGTCATTTCTCAGCAATATCAAATTTCTGTTTTAATTGGTGAGAGTATGAGTTTAAGTAAACTTTCTTGCCCTGTAATTTACTTGCACGTAAGTTTTGATGCAAACATTGGTCCTGTTACATTTTTTCTTGATCTGGTTGAACTAGGCAGCAATGATGCTGATGGCTTAGTATTAGCTTTGCTGCAGTGTTTGACAGCACATGGGTTCATGGAGGAATTTCTAAAGATAATTGGATTGGCTTAGGTGTAGATGGAGCCTCTGTCATATTAGGCAGTAAGGCTGGTGTTGCTGCAAAACTAAAAACACGATCTCCACTTTTGATAAGTTGGCATTTGTAACAGTCTTCTACCTTGGTGAGCTGGGAGGGCGCGCCCTTCAGGTGTCTCAGAGGAGTTAGCGATGGCAGGCACCCTTCCTGGCACGGAGTCAATGGCCCCGGCCCCCAGGCAGGGCGGGGCCGGCACAGAGTCAAGTGCCCCCAGCCCCCAGGCAGGGCGGGGCCGGCACAGAGTCAATCCCTTCAGCAGGGTTAGTAGGCTTTTAGCATTCCGGGTGGTCGGGATCGACAAAGGATGAGGGAGGAGGATGCAGGCCCACCCGACTCCACTGCGTCCAAGCCCAGGGCCCTATCCAGTGGCGGATAGGTTACCACTGGAGCCAGCGGGGCTCCACCCGAAACACACTGGCACCAGCTGGCTCGGCCACCAGCTGTGTGGCAGCAAGCCACCCCTGGGCCACTTCCTCCCTTCCCGGATCCGGGTACCTGGAGCAGGAGAGTTTCTTCCCTCTCAGCGGGGTAGATGGCTCGAGGGATCCCGAAGAGGCCCTCAGTATCCATTGGAGGCAGGTCGGGCAATTCCTTCGGTTCCTCAGCGGAAGGCAGCTCCTCTAGATCATAGGGTTCGGCAGCTGGCGGCTGTTCCTCGGGCGCTTCAGGATCCTCGGCTAAGGGGAGTTCCTCGAGGTCGCGGGGGATCAGCGGTTCCTCGGGTTCCTCTGGGGAGCTGGGCTCCGGGCCTGGTTCGCGGGGGAGCCAGGAAGGCTTTCTCCGGGCTCCAGTCTCAGGAATCCCCTCCAAGTCACTGGGGCCCAGGAGACTGGGTGGACCGTATTGCCCTCCAGCCCGGGGGGGGCCCATGGCCACCCTCCGATCAAAGCCCTGCCTGGCCCAATCCGTGGCCTCAGAGGCAGCACATCCTGCCCCCATGGCAGCTCAGGCCCTATTGAGCTGCCTGGTTGGGCTTTTATACCTCCCCTTCCTGCCTGGGCCCCGCCCCTCCGCTTCCGGGGCTGAAGACCTGCAGTGACACTCTCTGGCCCGGGGGGGGGGGGGGGGGGACGTTCAGGCCTGTCCTCCGGCCCAGGCTCAGAGGGAGGCCAAGGTCCTTTGCTACAGCATTGTTTTAATCACTGGTTGGAATTGGCTGTGTGGCTGATATTATCAAATGCTGCAATGAAGTTAATCACTTTAAATCATTTGTGGATTCATAGTATGCTCTGTACAGTCAGTTGCGGAAGTGCTTGAGAGAGTTGGCTGACTGTGCAAGTGGTCTGGAAGTCCAGCTTAATAGGATTGGATGTGTACTTGATGTATGTTGGGTTGCCTCTAGCTGCCACACTGTACAAGTTGTTTGGCAGTCAAATGCAGCCCTCCATAGCCACTTCTTGAAAAAAATCAACTGATTTCTCACTAGAAAGGAAAGATAAAGCAAAGTTCGCTAGCATGGCAAAAAACCTGGAGAATCCAGTTTTTATTAAAAACTTGGATCTCATGCTTGATGCTCTGGAAGAACTTGCAGACTTGTCCTTGGCGTTGCAAAAAGCTGATGTAACATTATCTACAGCAAGTAAGTTGATAAGTTGACAAGTTCAGGTGTTTGTAGCTCACAGACAGTGAGATTAAGAGCTCTACCAAGAAGCTTGTGAGGCGATTGCTGAGATTGCTTTAAAGGTGTATGTGTAAACATATCTGTGAATGCTGGCAAGCAACTTGCAATTTCTAAATGTCAGTTTCACCAGACCTTAGCGGACTCTATGAATGCTAAATTGTTGCCACACACAGAGAAATGTGTAAGCAGTGCTGTTGAAGCACTTGACCCATCACGTTTCACTATAGAGCTGTCACTGGAATTTGGTGAAAGTGACATGAAATTTTTGTGCTCCAAGTTTGGCATTGCGTTTAATGAAGTGAAATGTGCATATCAGGACTATAAAGATCACAATACTTATTGTGTTATGCAGTGTTTGCTAGTTTGTGACAATAATTGATATAGACATAAATGCCATATAAAATTATAAATATGTTTATGGAGTGATAACCGAGGCATATGGTACTAAGAAGTGGTTGCATATGCCTACTTGGGCTGAGACCCGCACATGCATGTAGGGGACCTGGACAACATGGGAAGGGGACCTGGAGATTAGGAGGGTTCCAGAGCCCGGCAAATTATACTTTAACCACTACTCAGGGCTACTGAGTACTGGCACTGTTTTTTCCACAGCGATGTGGCCCCAGCTCATGTGATAAACAAATTTGTTAGTCTTTAAAAGTGCCACAGGACTCCTTGTTTGTTTGGCAGACATTTGTGTTAAAGATAAGCAGAAATCCCATTTCCCTGTCTGTGCAAATCTCCCAATGCACACATGCTTTGGGTAGCAGAGAGAGCTACACACACAAAATCCTTTGGGGACATATGGTCAAGTGCGAGTGCCTGGCCTGAGGGATAGGCATGCATTGTGTGTAGCATGGGGCCAGGCAGGGTGACATGGGCAAGCACAGGCTGCATCAGCCTGGCCAGGGCTAAGCCAAGGGATGTAAGCCGGGAGGTTGCTGGATCACCTGCTACAGGTCACAAGAGACAGCATGTGGGCTCTCTTCTCTCTTGACTGAATGAACTATACAGAGCTAACAGGTGTGGGATGGCACAAACTCATACGTGGGAAGCTACCATTACCAGATGAGACTTGGGACCCGAATGCTGAGAAGACTCATGAAATATTTCTTCCTATCTTACATACTTAACTAGCCTCCCATTCCCATAGCACGGCATCACCTGAGACTTATCAGTGTACTTTCCCTCACAGTCACTGTGGGAAGCAGTGAAGGACATCCCCTCTGGGCACTGAAGACTAAGTGACTGGCCACACAGACAGAGCAGAGAATTAAACCCCACTCTTCTGAGGGCCTGGCTAATGTCCTAACCATGCGGGTACACTTCTTCCACTCTCATTCTTCAGAGCACAATTCACAGCTCTGCCTGTGCTTGCCATGGCTGATCTCTGAGTGGAAGGGCCAGTAACCAGGTGATTATATAGGAAAGAGAAGCTAGCTGTCATGAACAGACATGCACACTCAATATTATCACTTGGATCCTTTCATTTTCTTTACCCAAAGCTGTCTGTCTGCATCCAGCACAGGGTTTTCCATAGCATCCATCACCTCAGTTTCTAAGTCCTGGATCCAAAGACCATTGAAGTCAATGGAAGGCTTTCCATTCACTTAAATCAGTACTTTTGTGGCTGCATGAACCCCTGTATTCACATCTTATGCACTGTTGTAATAATCTTTGAGCAAAATATACCTTATGAGGTATCATCTGAAAACTACTATCTTGCTGGCCAGTAATATGTGTAGCAACATTAGGTGTAAAGTTGTGAACATAAGCTGAAATTATGACTGAAATGTGTTTACCAGACAAGACTGTGGAATGAGGTCAACTAGATTCTCAAAGATAAAGAGCAAGCTTATATCTCTAGTCAAGTGTCATGAAAGCTAATTGACAGTCACTGGTCACATGGCCATCTTTTGCCATCATCAATCTGCATTTTAGCAAACAACAACATGGAACCTTTTTCACCATGAGACTTCATTTCTTTGTCCTCACAGTGGGAAGGAACTTTATCTAGGGGTCACCCTAAGGAAAATGCATTTCACAGCAGCAGTAGTCAAAAACATAAAATAAAAATCTAACACTGTTAGGAACCATTAGAAAAGGAACAGATAAGACAGAAAATATAATGGCACTAAATAAACCCATGGCACATCCACACCTTGAATACTGCATGCAGTTCTGGTCATCCTATCTCAAAAAAGACATATTAGAATTGAAAGAGGTAGAGGGGTGAGCAATACAAGTGATTAGGGTTATGGAAAAGCTTTTATATGGGGATAGATTAAAAAGACTGGGACTGTTCACCTTAGGAGAGAGATGTCTATGGGAATTTATGGTAGGGGTCTGTAACATGGTTTGACTTACCACTGTAGCACATCCTCCTTTCAGTTTTCAGCCAGGCAGACATCCCCTCTCTGTGGTGTCCTTCACTCAGTCTTGTCTCTGTTGGACCCTCCATCTTGTGACTTGGTCCTCTGCTAAAGTCACAATCCATGCTCCCCTCCCCCCCTTTCTGGGGGATTCTGCAGTCTGGCCTAGGGCTCTCCCATTGTGGCCACTGCAGTCTTGCCATCAGTCCAATGGTGATCAGAGGAGTGGAGGGGATCCCAGGCTGGCCCACTACTCTGGTTCCTAGCCCAGGGACACTGTCTCTGTGGTAGCCTTCCACAGCCACCTTCCACTGCATAACTTCTCTGTTGATTTCCCTGGTCCACTTCCCTGCAGCCCCTGAACCTTCTCCGCCCTGAGTTCATGGCATTTGCCTTTGCTGAGTCCTAACAACCAGCCACTGCTCTGCCCAGGGTGCTGACAGTTCTTCCCCTTCAAGCTTCTGGGAGGCACTGTTCTTGTTCTGCTCTGCCACTCTCTTATACACTGGCCACCTGGGCCATGACTGGCTGCCATCCAGCCCCTTCCTATTGGCTACTTCTCATACAGCCTCTTCAAGGGCCCTCTTAAACCTTTCTTGGCCAGGGAGGGGCAGGCACTCCATTCCTATAATACCATGAATGGTGAAGAGAGAGTGAATAGGGAAGAGTTATTTAACCCTTCTTTTAATACATGGGAATTAATGGGAGTTATTTAACCCTTCTTTTCACCCAATGAAATTAATAGCCTATATTTATAATACTTTTCCTTATAATGGAGTATCTCTGAAACATAATCTTCCACAAACATATCTCTACATTGCTAGCCTTTTCTTTCTCCCCCTCTCTCTTCTGTTCCCCTGAAGATGCAATGAGCACACGCTAAAGCTTCCTTTGGGAGTCATTCTTCAGGTGCACCATGTCTCTATAGCGCCACAAAGCAGCCATCCTTCCTATGAGCCTCCTGTGCTCTGCAACCAGAAAACATCCCCAAAAAGTGTTAGGAACCATGGCCACCCACTCAACTCTTCTGGGTGGGAGAACTCTTCTGCTCAACACCTATTATTTATTGCCTTCCCCAGTGCCTGGGTTATACTCTTTTGGTGGTTTCTGCAAAGAAAAGACCTAGAGACTCTCTCTCTCTCTCTCTCTCTCTCTCTCTCTGGTAATGAAAAGGTAGGTTTCCAAGTACCATTAAAAGTGCTGGAGCTGGCATCCTTCCCAATTAAAAATATCAATAACTTTAACAATTGCATTGCAATAAACCAAACATCAGGCCAAGCACTTGGTCTTCCCTAAAGGAGTCAACAAGGAAGCTTGAGGAGTCAGCAGACTCATATGTATGTCCCCATAGCTTTCTGCTGGGTGATTTTGCTATGAAATGGCAAAAGACAAAAGAAGGTGTTTTGCATTCCAGTGAATTTCTCTATGACAGGGATCCCTGCCCACTCCCACTACGTCTATTGAGTCCATCAAAGGACTTCTGGGGGAGAAATTAAATTAATTCTTAGCATTGGTCTTCATGGCTGAGGATCTGAGGGAGATTCCCAAACAGGAGTCATTCTTTTTAGGTGACAAACCTGAAGAACTGTCCCAGGCTGAAGTGTCAGTAGAGGAAGTTTTGGAACAAATTGATAAATTAAACAATAATAATTCACCAGGAATGGATGGTTTCGACCAGAGTTCTGAAGGACCTCAGATGTGAAATTACAAAACTACTTACTATGGTATGTAACCTATCATTTAAATCAGCTGCTGTAATGGATGACTGGATGACAGCTAGTGTGACACTGATTTTTTTTTTAAAAGGGTCCATAGGCAATCCAGACAATTACAGGCCAGTAAGCCTAACTTCAGTACCAGACAAAATGTTGAAACTATAGTAAAGAACAGAATTATCAGACACATAGATGAACATAATTTGTTGGGGAAGAATCAACATGGCTTTTGTAAAAAGAAATCATGCCTCACCAATCTACTAGAATTTTTTGAGGGGGTCAACAAGCATGTGGATAAGGACGATCTGTGGATATAGTGTATTTAGATTTTAAGAATGTCTTTGACAAGGTTCCTCACCAAAGGCTCTTAAGCAAAGCATACAGTAATGAATTAACAGGGAAAGTCTTCTCCTGGATCAGTAACTGATTAACAGATATGAAACAAAGGGTAGGTATAAATGTCCAGTTTTCAGAATGGAGAGCGGTAAATAGTGATGTCCCCCAGGGATCTGTATTGGGACCAGTGTTGTTCAACATATTCATAAATGATCTGGAAAAAAGGGTATACAATGAATTGGCAAAATTTGCAGATGATACAAAACAACTCAAGATAGTTAAGTCCAAAGCAGACTGCAAATGGATCTCCCAAGACTGAAGTAAAGTAATGCAAAGCAACACACACTAGAAAACATAATCCCAACTATGCATATAAAATTAAGGGGTCTAAATTAGTTGTTGCCACTAAAGAAAGAGATCTTGGAATTGTTGTGGCTGGTTCCCTGAAAATATCTGCTCAATGTGCAGCATCAGTCAAAAAAGCTAACAGAATGCTGACAATCATTAGGGAAGGGATAGATGAAAATAAGACAGAAAATATTATATCGCATCTGCATAAATGCATGGCAAACCTCCATCTTGAATACTGCATGCAGATCTGGTCACGCCATCTCAAAAAATACATACTAAAATTGGAAATGGTATTAAAAATGGCAACAAAAATGATTGGGGTATAGAACAGCTTGCATATGAGAAGAGATTAATAAGTCTGGGATTTTTCATCTTGGAAGAGAGACAACTAGGTAAGGATATGATAGAGGTTTATAAAATCAGGACTGATATGGAGAAAGTAAATAAGGAAGTGATATTTACTCTTTCTCATAACACAAGAACTAGGGATGATCAAATCAAATTAATAGTCAGCATGTTTAAAACAAACAAAAGTAAGTATTGCTTCACACAATGCATAGTCAGCCTGTGGAACTCCTTGCCAGATGATGTTGTGAAGGCCAAGACTATACTAGAGTTCAAAAAGGAACTAGATAAGTTCATGGAGAATAGTTCTATCAATACCTATTAGCCAGCATAGGCAGGGAGTGCTGCTTCGCAGAGGCTGTGAATGGCTGACACAGGGCGGTCACTTGGGGGGAATGGGACCCAGGGCCAACTGGCCTAAGCGGGGCCCCCGCCTCCCTATGCTGGCGATCTGGGCTGCTCCCCCACCCAGGGACCCTGGTTGCCCCCGGGGGACTGGCAGCTGGCCCGGCCGGGAACCCGAGGCTGCCCGTTAGCAGAGAATCACCCCGGCCCCAGCCCAGAGCATGAGGCTGCCCACCACCACCAGGAGCTGGCCCTGGCCCCAGCTGGGAACCCGAGGCCACCCGCCAGCGGGGAGCCAATCCAGCCCTGGCCAAAAGCACGAGCCCAGCCGGCCCTGGCTGCAGCCCTGAGGCAGCCGCTGGGAGCTGGCCCAGGTGGCCCCAGCTGAGGCTGCCACCACTGGCACCCCGCCGCCACCACCGATAGGAGCTGGCCCCAGCTGAGGCAATGGCTGGGAGCCGGCTGAGGCTGCTGCCACCAGGGACTCCAGGCTGCTGCTGGAAACTGGCCCTGGCTGAGGCCGCCAGTGCCCCAGCCACAGCCGAGGACCTAAGGCTGCTGCCGAGGCTTGGCTACCACCGGGAGCTGGGCCGGCCCTGGCCGGGGGACAGCCTGGCCTGGCCCCGGCCTCATGCACCCACCTCGCCCCTATGGGCCAGCCGGCCAGCTGCTCTGCCCTGGGGACGGAGAGCGAAGCGCTCTCACCTGGCCCCGCTGCCTTCAGCTCACTGCCGAAGGCAGCAGGGCGAAGTGTGGCCGTGGGGGTGCCATGTTGCGGGCCCCGCACTGCCCTGCTGGGAGGGTGATAGCATGGGGCCCACGTAACCGCAGGGCCCAGGGCGATCACCCTGTTTGCCCCCCCCCCCCAAGGATGGCCCTGGGCTGACAGCATGGGTCACAATGATTGCCCTGTTCTGTTCATTCCCTCTGAAGCACCTGGCCCTGACCACTATTGAAAGATGGGGTAGTAGGCTAGACGGGCAATTGGTCTGACCCAGTCTGGCTGTTCTTATGTTCTTAAGAGGGGTGTTACATGATCATGCATCTATTGGGGACTCAGCACCCATCTCTTCTGAGCGCCACGAAGCTTGACAGAGTCCATTCGGAGATTCAATGTAGACTTCAAGGGTATGTCTACACTAGCAATTTAGGTTGACTTAAGGAAGCTTAAGTCGACCTAAATAAAGCCACGTCCACACCTTACTTTCATTAAGTCAACTTAAGGGATTCCTTAAGTTGACTTAATAACAACCAGTCTTTAGGTCAACTTAACACCTAAGTCGATTCGTTAAATCGTCCTAAAGCCAGTGTGGCTGCCCTAAATTGACTTAATTACAAAAGTCAACCTAGGGCTGGGGACAAGGGAGCCGCAACTCCCTTGTCCCCGGAGGGAGACCCAGCTCTCTTCTGGCTCTCTGGCAAGAAGGGAGCCATGCTCTGGTCCCAGCAGGAAGGGAGCCCCGCTCTCTTCTCCCCGGACCCGCGCGGGTCCCGGCAAGAAGGGAGCCATGGATCCCTTCTGCTGGGAAGTCGCAAGTCCCGGCAAGAAGGGAGCCACGGGTCCTTTCTGCCGGGGACTGCCACTCCCTTCTCAGTTGACTTAACTTTTCAAGTGTAGACATACTCTTAGAGTCTCCAGCTCATCTCTTTGCAAAAAGAGACTTCAGAGTGCCACTCCCTTTCAGTAGCCCCTGCACCAAGCCACTTCAAACCCACCAGATTGAAGCCATTGGTTTGGGGGTTGATGGGGGCTTTAGAATAGAAACTCATCTGCCACCTAAATGCTGAAAGGTTGCTGTTTCTCGCTGCTGATTGATTCTGCCGAGAACAAAGGTGGGAAGGACAGGAAGAAGCAATTACAGTCCCCTAGTACACTTGGCTATTGACTCATGGCGTTATTCATGCTAAGGCAGCCCTGTCAGCATGGGGCCCACCCTGCTGAGACAGGCTGTGAGGGGGTTTTATTGAGAGTTGGGCTCAGGGCATGAAGTATGTTAAAGTCACAGGAACAGGGGAAAGGAGAAGTCAGTTTCTGAGGCCAGAAGGGAGCTCTGGGATCACATAATCTGCCCTACAGAGAACTTCTCAATAATCATGCCTAGAGAAGAGGTTTTAGAAACACATCCAAACTTGATTTAAACGTTGCCAGCGATGGAGAATCCCCCATGACCCTTGGTAAATTGTCTCCATGTTAAATTACTAACTCAAAAATGTACCCCTGATTTGAAGTCTGAAGTTGGCTAGCTTCATCTTCCAGTCATGGGCCTGCGTTCTCCCTCTGGAAGCAGGACGCAGCTAACAGCTACTGTGCCAGAACTGCCAGGCCACAGCCGTTTTAAGGGGCAGGAATTCAGAGAGGCCCTCAGGTTTGTCACCCACCTGGCCCAGAGAGTGCAGCACCCACAGGACATTTGTGGGGGGAGCGACTAGACTGTCAGTCACTGGTTTTTATTGTCACCAGTGTAATTCTTGTCCCAGCCAAGCAGTGTGTGGGTGCACATAGCTCTCTGGTCCCTTCCCACACCAGTGCTGCTCCTGGGCTGCTCAGCCAGGAGGCCTTGTGCTGGTCTGAGGAGATGGGCTAGTCCCAACAAAGTCAGGAGAAGACACCACTGGGAGATGCTTTTGGAAACTCTGCTTTGCTCTCGCCTTCCTCTTCCCCTCAACTTGGTGAAAGAGGATTGACTTAAGCTGTGGCTCATGGATCATAAAGGATGGCCCTCCACCTGTAAGTTGGGGAGGTCCACCTGTGGCTGGGGTAGACATGGCAGGAACTGAGCAGGCTATGACTAAAATACGACCAGTGAGTTTGGTCCAAAGCTGGTGTTAGCCAACATCACTCTACTGACTTTGACTGATCTGTACTGATTTATAGCCCTGGAGGATCCAGGTCATTATGTCTGCCTATGCACATGGGCCCAGGTTTAAAAACAGCTGTGTTCCTTGCTGAAAGCCACAGTACAGCTGTGTTCATGGTCTAGCAGACTTCATATATGATATTTTCATCCCTTGCTGTGTCCTGCCAAGCAACTGAACATCCATCCAGGGCGACTAGGCAAGCACTGTGGGTGCAAACACACATATTTACATGCAAATACACCTGTGGGCCTGCACGTGAAGAATGCCCCTCAGTCGCATGCACGCAAAATCTGATGATGGGAATAGTGATGAGCAAAGGGGCAGAACATGCTTTGCACTGAACCACACGTCCCTCTTTTTGAACAGATTCCAAAATACATTTTTTCATTATTTGATCCTCTCCACCTAGACATTGGCAGGGTTTTCTAAAGAACTGCTAGCTTTTCAGGGAAGATGGGGGAGAGTGCAAGTGACCCATGGGAGGTAACAGCACTAGTCACTGGGCACCACAGTACTCTGTGACAAAGACACAACCCAGGGTAGCTGTTTTCTTTAAATGGGAATTCAGTGATTGTTTTTGGATGGTGAAGGGAATCACCAGAGACTGCAACAGAGACCTACCCAGGATCTCTGCTCCGTATTCTAAGTTATAGTAATCATAGGGTGCGATTCCATACAGATGCCTGAGTTAACTTTAACCTGGCTAGCTTGGATCCTGGAGTGTGGGCTGGCCCCGCGGTTCCTCACTTGGGGTTCTAGCTGAGCTTATTTGCCCTTGGCCCCACCTCAGTAAATGAGGTTTCATTTACATTGTGTCTCTGTGAGGCCACAATCCCACTATTTCTCCAGGCCTCTGTAAAGCGTCCCAGGAAAAACAGGACAGATGAGCTAAGAATTTCTAGTAAGCTGAGCCCATTATTCATGTCTTCTAAAAATCCCATGCAAAGTCACTGCCCTAAAATATAAATAATGATTACTAATAACAAGTGAAGCCACTGTAGAGATCTTTTTACAGTAAAACTGGGAGGCCCAAATCCAGGCTCAGGGCAGCCTTTTTGTGCCCCTTCCCACACACTCACTCTCTTTCTCTCTCTCCCTGTCCCAAATAGCGGACAAGCTAAGCACAAACTGGTAGGTCATAGCATTATGATGACCAAGTTTGGGTGTAGGCTTCTATATCTCACACTGTGATGGTGATGTGGTCTCTCCCCAGCATTAACCATATTGGATAGTCTCTGTGTATCTGTGTACTAGGCAGCATTCAATATCTACTTCTGACCTGCCAGCTCCCAGTCCTGCTCCTCATGTGCAGCACCATTGCACCATTCCTCGAGGTGTGTACGGTTCTATCAGTGCTGCATTCCTCACAGCCAGCAGGAAGTAATGCCAGAGGAATTCCCAGGATCAGTTTTGGTTGCCTCAGGATTAAAATCAAAGCTCCAGTGCTTTGCAGAACAGATGGGCTGCTCTCTGCCTCCCTCCCCTGAGATGCTATAGTGCAGCCCTGATTGCTCCAAGCGTGGAAGCAGAGGACAGCTGTGGGGTTCAGTCAGTTGCCCTTGTGACACTTCATACACTGGGCTTCCCTCATGACTGCACTGCATGTGGTTCAGACACCCTGATCTTTTCACTACCAAATCCCGCACGAGTCACCTGATTCTTTGGCCACATGCTAGACTCGTTCCAGTGCCCAGGAGATAAGCATCCACAACCCCTCCTAGTAACCAGTACTGTTTGGTGCCCCTGTTGGTGACAGCATCCAGCAAGTCTCTGGCAGCTGTGGGGACCAGAGTTGCACACCCTGACAGCCGTGCTGACTCCCCTTCTCGCTTCAGCTGCAAAGAGCAGAGCGTGGAGCTGGTGAATGGGAAACGAGGTGGCATGGGCCTTTATAAATAAAGGGTGGAGTTGGTTGCAAGGTGCTCTCTCTCTGAGGACATAGTCCACTTCATGGAAGAGTGGAGAGAGATGGATAGTGCCTTCTGCTTGCTCGTGACTGATTCGTCTGGTGTCTAACATCCTCGAAAGTCTCTGTTATTGGCAGCATGTTTGTGCGGAAGAGGTGTTCCTAGCACTGCTCCCTGAGGGGCTCTGGTGTGCTGAAGAGGCAAAAACCCAGCCATTTCCATTAGTTAGTTACATTTAGTCTGATGGGGAAAGTGATCAGAGTGGTCAGCAGAATGACAAGAAGGGCATTGTGCTTGGCCAGTCTCCAGCCAGCACTATCTGATTGGCTTTGGCACACAGGAGTTTAAAGCTGGATGGCATTTTTGTTCCATAATGTTTTCCCCAACCCAGGATGCACTTGGGATAAGCCAGATATTTTTAATTGGCAGCTTTGGAAGTACTGAAGGAGCCAATTGTCAGATCTAAGAGATCGGGGATGCATTGGAGGGGACAGGAGTTTTTAAGATGTCTGGCTCAGTGGCTGTGTGGGTTATGTTAAATTGTGCTGCCATGCTCAGCTTTATTTTGGAGTTATGTCACAGGTGCCTCAAATTTCTATAAAAGTAATTAAATAAGAAGCTATTAGAAATATAGAAGCCTTGGGAGCGGGTGGGTGGATGGACGATGAGTGCAGAGCCTTTGACAAAGCATGGCTTCCCGAGATCCAAGAGCGGCCCAGCTCCTGGCCCATTAGGAAGTGATCCCCGCGAGGGAAGATAATCGCTAAGGCAACAGAGGGCTTGGTGCTGATGCGACAGTGACAGCCATCCAAACACTGCCTTTGCATCCAGCATTCAAAAGCTGTTTCACAGCATGAGGCAAGGCAGAGTGGTAATTAGTTTGCTGCAAAGGAAACAGAAAAGGCATTTTAATTATATGTGCCTGCAGATGGCTGAGGAGTGGCTAGCCAATCAATGTGGAGAAAGTAAGCCTACATTAGATTGCTCAGCTGCTAGGGGAACCACTGGGGGGTCAAATACCTTATTTAAACTATCCTCAGGTACACTGGCAGACTATTAAAGGTCATATGAGGAACACATCTGATGTGGATAAGCAAGCCCTGGGCCCAGTCCAGATCTGGTAGAGGGACGTCAGAGCATGGTTTTCTGTATGTGCCAGGAGAATTTATTTCTCTCAGCATGCTGCAAATGCCAGACTCACATGTTCGACACTAAGGCCTACTCAGAGGTACAGACCCTGGATCTACAGGCCAAGGCATCAAGCTGAAAAACGCCTTGGTTTGATTACTATGCCTGGGGCACCCAACTCCAGGCCTGTGGCAATCTGCAATGGTCACAAAAGAAGATTGAATATTTTCCAGCAGATGTTATCATTTCCCCCTGCATTTAGGACAGGAAATAGCCATATTAACTGGGATATCTTGGATACCACTATGCGCTAATTGCTAGCATATGCTGAGGTGCTCCTGGTGATCATTAGAGCAAGGTCAACAGGGAAAAATATTCACATTCATTCTGGTAACTTCAGATTATTTGTTATTGAGAATAGGATAAATCACTTAACTCATAGTGCCAAGTCAATAAGAAAATATATCCATACAGCTATAAAACAAAAGCACCTAGAGTCCAACTCTTGGATATCATGATAGAGAGTTTCTATTTTCATGTCTATGGTCCCAGCCTTCAGAGCTACAGAAAAAAACGCTTGAAACCATGAATCAAGCACAAACAGTTCAACAGCATCTGCCTGAATCTGCAGCAAGCCTGAAACAACAGCTGTGAGGGTCTAAACTGCTTTATGTGCCTCAATCCTGACACCTGCTGCTATGGAGTGCCCCAGCCAACATGCCCTCTGTGGTGTTTTCATTATTGCTATCCAATCCCCTCTGCTTGAGTAACATCAATGGGTCCCCCATACAGAGTCCTCTATGTTGTCCAGTGTCTGCAGCCATGAGACAGGAGTCAGCTGGCCAAGATCCTGGGAGGTCAGAGACAGGAGATGAGTTAGAGACCAGAACCATGAATCGGGCACCAGTGTCAGGGTGGTCAGGGTACCAAGGGGTCAGAGGCATGAGACAAATGAAACCATGAGTCAGAGGTCAGGAGCCACACTGGGTCAGGATGCCAGGGAATCAAGGAGCAGAAAGCACGCAGCAGACACACTCTGCAGCAGGGTGGAGTCCAGTTGGCCAGACAGCTTCTGGGTCTTGCTGCAGGCTTAAGTAGGGCCAGTGGACCAATCAGATTCTCCAGAGTTCCACTAGTTAGACCTCAAGGCGGAGCCTCATATTGGGGCTGGGCTCCATCAGTTCCAGGCTAGGTAAGCAATTGCCAGCAAGTAGAGGACTGGACCGCAGCTGCTCCCATGAACTCTACAGACCTGGGTTTTATGACCCAGGGGTCATAAAGCTTGCTCAGCGGGGTTGGTGCTTTACCCTTTCTCTTCCCAAACAGACCATTACCTGCCCTCAGGAGGACAGTGGTAATCTGGGGAGCAGGAGGCCCACTCTTCCCAAAGAGAAGTAGAGGGAGGTCTCCCTGCAACCCAGCAGGTGGGTTGTATGGGCAACCTCATGCTCCCCTTCCTGGAGCGTACCTGGTACCTGAACTAGCTAACTCCAGCCTTGAGCATCGCGCAAGGCCATAGCTTGAAGATGCTTCGCATTCCCAGGCAAAGGGTGGATTACAGAGAATTGTGTGAACGGCAACAAAAATTCAGGTGGATAAATGATTATTCACAATTAATGGATTAAAAACTACCTTCAGCTGGAAAGGCATGTTTCCAGCTCGAAAGACCTTGTGCTGCAAAAAAAAAAAAAAAAAACTCTACAAGGATCCTGAGGCAAGATCAAAGACATGGCAGTTTTCAAATATTAATCACTTGCAAATCAACCCCGTAAGCATTTAAATGATGGGGAATTCATATTATATGCTGCCGTTCAGTTTTTTTCAATAGCATCAGCACCAATGCTAGAACAGAGGACAGCTTCCTTGTTTATACTGGTTTGCAAAGAGGCAGAGCCTGATACAGCAAGCAGAAAGAAAAGGTACTGTAGCTCAGCTAGTGAGCAAGCAAGATGCAAAGTCAAAATGATGCTGGATGCTTAGCTCTGAAGTGTTGAATTTGAAGGAAAGGAAGCGTACTGTTCACCATTCAGAAAGGACAACTGGTGAGCAATACCTAGGCCACTATTGTGGGAAGTTAACCAGTGAGGTGCTTGCCTTTATGAATTTGTCTGGGTCCTACAGATTCTGAATGGTGGCACCAATTTTCTGCAGCAGATTTGGGGAGTTTGAAAGACATTGTGAGTATTTCTGTGGAAAAAGAAAGGTTGGGAGTGGGGTTCTAGGGAAAAAACTTATTCCATTTCTGGAAACTTAGTATCAGAAAGGTGATTTGGAGGCAGTTCAGAAATTCCTTCCTTGTACTCATATATTGTGAGCAACAAGACAATCAGCTCAGCCAAACCTTTCTTCACAAACTTGGCTCTCTCCCGCTGCAGGCCCAGACTCTCTGCGCAGACCCCCTCTCTCTCAGTCACTCCACCTTACCTTAGGCTTGTAACGGGACATACCTTGATGCAGTCTTAGTGTGACTCAGCAAAAACAAATCCTGACAATAGAGGGAGAAGTAAGTGCCTGATGCTGGGATGACACAACACAGACAAGCTCCACCCCACCACCAAACAGCAGTTTTTAACATGCATTTCTCATAGTTTAAATGCTTGTGGTGGAGATTTGCAAATTATTTGAAAACTGCCCTGCCTTTGATCTTGCCTTAGGATCCTTCTACAGATTACCCTAGAATCTGCCCCCTTGCTCCAAGCATCCTGTTGATTAGACTAGGGCTGGAGAGACAGGTTTGGGAATTGGGCAGGGGAGGGGAATGAAGAGAAGAAAGCAAACAGGCTGGCTAAAAAATAGCTGTGGGAAGACATGAGAAATGAGTTTAGAAAAGAATTGTTTCTTGGCACTTATGGGATATAACTAAGGTGTTGGGATCAAATAAATAAGATGGTTGGGTTGAATTTAGGTCAAAATGTAGTAAGTGCAAAATTTTACACAATCCAAGACCATCAGAAATGCCCTTAAAATTATAGCGGAAACAGTTTCCTCCCATCCCACCTCCTTTTTCTTCTCTCTCTGGTGTTAGCAACTCACTTTATCATTGTTAATGGTTCAGGAAGTGAACATGACTAAAATAGACTATGCAAGTAAAGAAAAATGCCAAAAGGCAAAACCAAACAGCATAATGATAAGTACATTAGATCAAGATGTATTTCAGTTTTGATTACCTCAAATATCTTTACTAGTATTACTGGTAAATCCAAGTCAGAACATTTGGACATTAAGAAGAAAATTTCTGGTTTCTGTTTTTTTGAAAGAGGATTTCATGTTAGTTTCATTGCATAGAGACAGTGTGGTTCAGCAACCTAGCCGCCACGACTGACTCCTACTGAAATCAATGGGAGTTAGACACTTCAATGCCTTTAAGGATCTGGACCCCAGTGACTCCCATGTTCCAACCCATGCTCAGCAATGGACTCCAGACGTGATGTCTGGCAAGC
Organism: Pelusios castaneus; assembly: GCA_007922175.1. Taxonomy (NCBI): domain Eukaryota; kingdom Metazoa; phylum Chordata; order Testudines; family Pelomedusidae; genus Pelusios; species Pelusios castaneus. The sequence goes on along the minus strand of ML686139.1, from coordinate 328,680 downwards.
TCACTCCAAACCATCTCAAGTTTGCCATCTTTAAAATAGGGGCAGTAATTATCTGCCTCACACAGACTAAGAGAAGCAATTAGCTATGTGGGACAGCTTTGAAGTTATAAAGGAGGCTTTTTGGTTCAGAATTGGAATAGCAGAGATTGCTGCAGCCTGCGGGTCAGATTTGACTTGAATTGCTGGAAGTGGGAAAATGGCAAAGCACTTTGGAAGACCTGCAATAGAAAAGACATAATCTAAAGTTTTTCATCAATTCTGCAAAGCATAAAGATGTACCGGATATACAGGCACTGTCATTTTTTCCACTCTCTTTTCTTCTGTCTGTTCAGATGAGGGGACGCTTGGAGCAGAGAAGAAATGCTTTTGTGAGGAGCTACTCCACTAGCAAATCTTGATCCACTAGCAGTCTAGCAGGGAAAACACGGGAGATCATACCTGAATTTCTCACTGCAACAGAGCACTGGTCCAAGGGCACATCCACAGGCCAATATGCCTGTTGTTTAAAGGCCAGGCCTTAGATGTTTTGGGCTCAGCTTTGCTTTTTCTTGGTTTACTCCAAATGATGGGACAGAGTCCAGAAGTCATATCCTACAGGGCTGCAGTTTATAACAAGTCTGTGGGCTTAGCAATAGCTCTCAAGGAGTTACCTGTAAATAACCAGGAAGGTCTACAAAAACACCTACATGAAGGGCTGAAAAGTTTTGACCCGAAGATTTGCTTCTGAATGTGATTTTCTGTGAATAAATCAGCCACAGCAAGGGAAAGTTAAGGCCACAACCACTGTAGTAGTAAAGGTCAGAGGTGGCCTTAGCCTATCTGGGGCCCTAGGCAAAGACCCATTGCGGGGTCCCCATAGGGCTCTTTGCCACTGCTCCCCTCCCCCCCGTGGCCCCGGCGGCGGCATCCCACCACAGGCCCCAACTCCCCCAGGGCCCTGGTGTCCTGCTGGAGGGCCACCAAATCCTCATGAGCCCAGTACCCCCACCCAACCACAGCAGGGGCCCCAAATGCCCCGTGGCCCTGGCTTCCTGTGGCTGGCCCCCTGCTCAGCCCTGGTGCATCGGCTAGGTCCCCAACCCCCCCCTCCCCGCATCGTCCCCCCATCCTGCTCCCCTCCCTCTTGGTCCTGGCTCCCCATGGCTGGCCCCCTCTATGGCCCCAGTGCCCTGCCAAAGCCCCGAAACCTGCCCCAGTTCCCTGCTGGGGACTCCAGCCTCACCTCCCCACTATGTGTCCTACAGGGCGGGAAGCAGACACAGCTCTTGGGACAGGCGAAGGGGCCTCTTACTGCTTGGGGCCTTAGGTGGGCACGTGTGTCACCTACCCCAAAAGCCACCTCTGGTAAAGGTAAATCAAACAGGGTATAACTCCAATGCCTGACTGAGAAAGCTCCTGCTGTGTTACTGGGAAAAAAATGTTAGAGGAACTCACTACCTCTCAGACCTGCTCTGTAGCCCAGTCTAAAGATAAATCAAGGGCACTCTTCACAACACACTGTTGAAATCCTTTGGACCAATGTCCCAGGTGGTGCAAATCAATGTATCACCATTGGCTTCAATGAAACTATGCCAGTTTACTCCAGAGGCAGACCCAGTCTCTTACAGCATTTTCTCTCCCCTTTGTCATTTCCTTGCCCCTCTCCCTGCCGTGCACCAGCACCACGATGCCTTCCCTACAAGGGTTAAGGCCTTGGAAAGTTTTATGTGAAAATAGAAGGCTTAGACCATTTTATTTTAAATTAAAAAAAATAAATAATCCCAGAAACAGAATCCTTCACCCTGGCATGTGTATACATACCTCTCAGCTGTAGTTTCCACTTCATGCGTCTGACAAAGTGGGTTGGAGCCCACAAAAGCTTATGCCTGAAGAAATTTGTTAGTCTTTAAGGTGCCACAGGATTCTCGTTTTTGCTGTACACAGACTGTGGTTGCACTGGGCAGCAGGTGTTCTTATTGATGTTGTTATGCATCCGACACAGATGTCTGCTTGGCTGTGTGTGAGAGTTTCTGTATGTGTGCTCCCTTAGGATTACCCCTGGCTCAGATCTTTAAGTGGGGACTCGGTTAGCCCAGTGATCTAGAGCCTGGCTTGGATCTTAAGCAGCGACTGCGTTAGCCTGGTGATCCTAAGCCGAGGTGTTCCTTTGGTTAACACTTTGGGTTACCTTTAGCTCAGATCTTTTGTGAGGACTCAGTTAGCTCAGTGACCTTAAGCCTAGGCGTACCCTGTGTGCAAGAAGTACTCTGAGGCAACACTCACAATCGAAGAAACCAACACGACCATGGATCCTTGTAAAACAACGGTGCCAGGCTAGGCTTTATTGCAACGTAGCACAATGGCAAACAATCTATCATAACAGATTTGTTGGCAGCATTCGTGCTCTCAATGCAACGGAACAGCTCAACTGATGGCAGGACTCTCCATCACCCACTTGGGCTGCACAAAATCTGGGCTCTTGGGCTCCTGCTTTTATACTCTACTCAGACCTACTGACTCGGCCCCCTTTGGGGTACAAGTGTATCTTGATTGGTTTACATACCCCTTCTCTGATGTCACCCATAGATCTGATAGGTGTGCGCATCACTGGACATTTCCATCCATCAAGGTGTCAGATTTGACCGAAACATTACCTTTAGATTTGGCCAGGACGTTCCCTTCAGGTTTGACTGAAACATTATGTTCAGGTCTGACCGAAACATCGCCTTTATCTCCTTGGCACTGGGCTGACCCAATGCCTCCTCCCTTTCAGGTGCCTTTCCACTCTTGCTGTAGCTGTAGCTGCAGCTGACTTCTTGCCAATTTCTGTGATGTCAGACTACTCCTGTCAACTTGACCATTTATGCAGCTCAGGCCTGCTGGTTTGATCTGCTTCGATAGGACTTCAGCCTTATTCCTGATCATTTCTACTTGTCTTTTTAATTTAACCTTTTACTTTCTCCTACAGAGACTAACATGGCTATCTCTCTGGATATAATCCCAGAAACAAACAAACAACCCTCTCCCTCCGCCCCAAACTGGAAAAACCTAAGGGTCTCCCCATGATACATCTCCAGCTGTGAATCAGTTCTGGTGAGAGAGGCCATCCACCCCATGCAGGTGGAAAACAACCTGGCCTCAGTTACTCACAACTTCATCACTTTGTGGCTGGAGCAAAATAATATGATATATTGAGGCACCAAGCCTTTCGAACTTATACTCCAACTAGTAGAGAACACTGCTATGTCTCCTTACCAGCAGAGGATATTACAAGCATATCCGATCCTGTGTCTCCTCCCTCCCCCCCGTGTACTGTTCCCACAGAATACCAAATCAGTTCAAGGGTTTGGTTCTTATCTTCAAGGAGTGGGATATCTAAAAGGTCATCTAAAGTTCTGGGATGAAAACTATGGTCAACAACTCCACTCTTCTGGCCCCATGGATCTCTCAACAAGAAGTGGAAAGCTCATGGAGACAGCTTTCTCAGCAGTAGGTCCCAGTCTATGTAATGAACTGCCCCAGGAATAAAGGACCATCAGAAACCTCACCAACTTCTGCTCCAAAGTGCAAGGCACATTTCTTTGACCTGCCTTCTCCAACATGAATAGATAACAGTGTGCATTTGTGTGTGTATACAACTTATAAAAAACCCCAATGCAGATCTGTCCCCTGCATACCCTTCTCTCTCTGGAGAGAGAAAAAGCATAACAACTGTTTTGTCAAGTCACTACTGGTAGGTGCTCACCTACTACGATAGGGAACATGATATCAGAACCTCAATGGGTGTGAATAGTGGTGTGCTTAACAAGCAAATAATACGGGGGACACTCACCTCTTGTGAACACTGCCTCTTGGCTGGGCATGATTTTTTGGTTCTGGTGCCCCCTGTACATTGTTGCCCTGGCTGGGCAGGTCCTCAGTGGCTCAAACCTTTGGCCAAGTCCCAGTCAACAATGGATGAACCCTTCTGGGGTAACAATAGCCCACCATGGCTTATTGCTGTGTCCTTTGTCTTTAGCCTGGTCTCTGGGCTCCATTTTCAGTCCCTATGGGCTATCTTTATGTCTATCTCTGTCTCTGTGCTGCTACAGAGCATTGTCCTCAGGGATTTCTCCCTGGAGACTCTCTGTCTTCATCCATTTTCACCTCCCCAGGCCATCTCTTAAGATCAGTCTGCTTCCAGGATGAAAAAGTCCAACACATGGCTGACCCTCTCTAAGGTCTTCAGTCCCATCCCTTGGCCTGTTTAAACATCAGCCCCTTTCTCAGGTTTTTAATAAAGAGTCTTTTCCCTTTCTGAGGGCTTAGGCTACTTTCCCAGCCCATGGACCCTAAAGCAACCACCACACACTGTTCCTGCCAACTCCTTCAATTAGTTGTGATGGTTTCCCAGGGCACCTTCCCCTATTGCCCTGGAGTTACAGTCCTTGGGTTCTCTCTTTCCTATCCTGTTTGAGCAGAGTCGCCGCCACTGCCACCTCCACCTAGAGATTTCACCAACTTCCAGCCCTTCCTTATCCCTCTGGGTCCAGTCACGGACTGAGTGTTTATTCCCTGCAGTGTCTTTTGGGTTTGCTAGGTTCTGATTGGCTGTCTCTCTGCAGCCATTCTAGGCAGGCCTGGAGGACCCATATTCACTGCTCCTTTCCTGGAGTGGGGTGTGGTAGGACCATGAGGCCTTCAGCAAGGGCTTCAAAGGGCCTAGTACATCCTGTCACAGGAAGGACAAGAAAGTAGTTCTGTAGTGGCTTGTCTTCATCTTCTTTGAGCTGTATATCCTATCCCACAAAATCTAACACTGAGTTTAAAAGGATTCCTTTGTAGCCCTGTCAACCCCCCACTTGTATCTTGTGACCTGTCCTGTTCTCTTGCAAGGGGAGGAATGCTCTTTCCTGTGCTTCAAGCATAGCACAGGGCAAGATCTGGGCTCTATCCTTGGTTCCACCATTGCCTTTCTGTGAGACTTTGCCTGGGCTACCTGCAGGAATGCTTCTCCTCTTGGTTAACATCAGTATTGGGGAAATTTCATGAAGCCATTAAATCCTTTTATTTGGAGTGCTACTGCTCCAGATGGTGCGAGATGAAGAGCAGGATTTCATTTGTTTCCACTGCGTCTGTGCCACCACTGGCTTGTACTCCCCATCAGGGCCAGCCCAACCATATAAGTGAACTAAGCGGTCACCTAGGGCACCAAGCTTTAAGGGGCACCAAATTAGATGGAAGTGAATTTTTTTCTCTATTTAAAAAAAAATATTAATACATTACCTCTTATAACATGGAGGGTGGGGGGAGGGGGGCAAAGTCATAGTTTGCCTAGGGCTCCAAAAACCCTTGGGCCGGCCCTGGTCCCCATTGCATATGCCACGCACACCCTGCCATATCACCTACCGCAAACAGCACGGTGGGAGAGCCCACAGGTGGCTGGCAACACCCTCAATCTAACCCTCACCTTGTGCATGAGCCATCCCAAACGTGCCCTGGGGTGCTATGACATTCTAGGATACAATCCAGACCAGTGAGAGGCTGTGTCACTATCTGCCCTGCAACTTTGGGTGTCACATAGTGCTTTGCTGTGGTAACTTCCATCAGTAGGACTCTCCAAATTTCAAGTCAGGATCTACTCCCAAAGTCTATAGGCTGTTTCTTTTGTCTTCTTAGGTGAAAGAGATGGATAGGGAGAAGGACTTTGAGGTGTTTTTGCTCCTCACTTTTATAGTCCGGATCCCTTTGAAATGTATTTTCCTGAGTTACCCCTAAATAAAGTTCCTTCTGGCTGTGAGGTTGCAATCATGTGGTAAAAGACACTCTATGCTGTTATTTGCTAAGATGCAGACCTGTTCATTCCTGCCCCCTTCATTGCCAAAGAATGGCCACTTGACAGGTCATTGCCCATAACTGATGGCACAGGTTAGATAAGTTAGCTTGTCCTTCATCTTTGAGAAACTGGTTTACTGGTTTACACCCTCCACAGACTTGTCTGGTTAACCCACTTCAGTCATAATTTCAGATTATGTTCATAACTTTACTGTTACTGCACACATTTTATCATGATATTATGGCCCAATGAGTTGTTAGTTTTCAAATGATACCTAACTCTGCATAGTTTATACCAAGATTATTACACTAGTGGACAGAGTGTGAATACCAGGGTGCCTTTGATCACAAATCCCTCCCAGGTCTAACCACCATCCCCAGTGAGGCACTGCATGTGTGCTCTGTGCTGCTATCTGTCCCACCGCTACATGAGACAACACATGAACCTCTCCCCTACTGTGTGAGGCACTGCCCAAGAACTAGGCAATATGCACTGGCCCACGCCTCCCCACTTTGTCAGACACTGTACACATGCCCTACGCTATCCTGTGGCCAAATCCCCATTGTGTGAGTCACTGTACCCCACGGGCCTCGCCTCACTCTCATTGCTACGTGAGCTCATATGTCTCCTCTAGCCCCACTGTTTGGGACCCCCATGTGAGCTGCTCTAGCCTCCAGGGCACTGCATGAGCCCCTCTATGGCCCTGTCACCCATATGAGCCCTTCTATACCTCTGAATCCTACTTGAATACCTCTGTGCCTCTAGCCCAGAGGCCGCCAAACTGTGAGATGTGCCCCCCCACCAGGGGCTGCGGAGGAACATTCTGGGAGGTGTGGTCAGGCTTAATCCAGCCGCCACGGAGGCCAAGAAGGGAGTGCCATCCAGCACTGATCTCTGCTCTGGGCCTGACCACAGCCTACAATCCCAGTTCAGCCCCTGCCTTGGCACCAGCCCTAACCTCAGTCCCCAGACCTGACTGCAGCCCCCCGCTGTGGCCCCACTCTCAGCCAGAGCCTCTGGCCCCAACCACGATCCCAGCTGGGGGGGTAGGAGGGAGCACAGACAGGGTTGGTAGGGGGCACAGGACCAGTAAACTAGCCTCAGGTGAGCTTCCCTGTACTCTGGCCCCCATGTGAGCCTCTCTAAACACCTACCCCCTACGTGGACTGTCCATGCCTGCTACCCCCATGTGAGCCTCATCCCCCCACATGAACACCTCCAACCCTCTGCCCCCCACGTGTGCTCCTGCTCCCAAGGTGAAACTAGGAGGACCAGGCAGCTGATGTGACAAGTCAGGATGATTGTGGGAGGTAATCAGAGCCTGTGTAAGACATAGCCCCAAATATCACTTGCAGGGACAGTCCCTATACAATGGGACATCTGGTCACCCTCTAATCCA
>ML686139.1:297454-321087 GCA_007922175.1 Pelusios castaneus | reverse complement strand
CCCCCAGCAATATCTGTAGCAACTTGGCTGTGTAAGGGAAGCTTCCTTCCCCTGTTCCTCCCCTTACAACACCTACAATGACCTGGTCATGGAAGGGACATTTGTTAACCCCCCCCCCCATTTCTTGCCCCCCCCCCATCCCTTATAGAAGCCTTGGTACTCACACTCCATCCCCCATTTTCCATCCTTCCCCCCATACTAGAAGTCAAAGAGAGGATATGTGTGTGAGTGAGGTGGGTGGAGGAGGGCACCTCAGCTTGGGTAGATTGGGTGTGAGCAGAATTGTTTCTCTGCCTGTTGCCTGGAAATGCTAAGGTGGGTTTGGATTCTCTGCTCCTGCTTGTGTCGAAGAAGCGGTGCAGGAAATCTCAGTAATGCTGAGGTTTACAGCAACCCCATGAATGCACTAAGTGGAGTGCCCAGCTGTCCCATTCTGACTGACTTGTAGTGCACATTGACAAATGCAACCCTGTGTGTTGGGTGCCTCCTGTGGAACCAGACGGAGCGTGTCCTGGCTGGGAACTAGCAAGCTCTGCCAATACCCACATAATCAGTGTGCTGACACCCAGTTATCAGGGGAATGACTGTAATACTAGGGTCATGTTAATAAATTGGGCACATTATGTAAAATTCCTACTCAAAGAGCCATCAGAAGAGGTTCAGGGATGTTCTCTTATAAAGACTGAAGAGCCATCTGTGGGTGTCAGCAATATCCTCTAATCTCTGGGCCCTTCCTAATCACTACTGTGCTGCTGTGTGGTGCTACTAATGGCTCCTTAACTAGTGGACTGTTCCCTGTGCTACACCAAGAAAGAGATGTGATCTTGACTGTTTGGTGTAGTGGGTTGTAGCTTAGATTACCTATGATTTACCCTCTCAATTTAATTTCCTTTTTGGACTGGAAGTGGATCAGGTGTTGCTAATGGCAGTTAAAGGTTTTTGTTTGTCTTAGCTGTTAAAGGAGTAAGAACAGCCTCTGTGGCATGCACAGATGATGAGGAATAGTCTCTTTTTGAACATGAGCCCTGGCTTGCAAGGTTTGTCTTAAAACCCCTGTGGTGTAGGAGTCAGATTAATAGATTTTTAAGGCCAAAAAGGGTCATTATGATCATCTCATAAAACAGCAGAGACCTTCACCCAGTGATTCCTGAACCACACCCATAAGAGTCCCCGATATTGATCTTGAATCAGTCCAAGGGTAACCAATGAAAATGAAGCCCTGGTTCCTTATAGCTTTCAGTTCTTGTCTGCCAGGTGCTGAAATGCAATACTAGTCATGCTTTAGAAATTCGAGTCAAAGGCTATAAAAAGCCTGTAATATCTGATTGCTTTTTAAACCCGGAAGGAGGCTTGTGCCAACATTTCCTGATAAAACACTTGTAAGAGGCTACAGTTTCTTATCAGTTGTTGACTCTGCTCTACTTGTCCTTTAGATGCTGGTAGCTGGGTAGTGAGAACATTGAGGCTTGTTATAGGTGAGGAATTTTTTTTTTTTAAAGAAATGTGTTCATGTTTCACCTAAAACCGTCATTAAAAATTACTTTTTCCAGACTTATGAATGTGTGTTGATGGCTCAGGAAGTGCTGGAAAATGGAGCCTTTTGCTTAGTTTGGTGTCTTGGAGTTTTGTTTTCCACAGTCTAAAAACAATGACACACGTTTTATTGCCTTGTGCTGTGCTCCCTGCACTGGCATCTGGCTGCACTGCATGTGAAAACGGACACTAGTTTATAGTTGTTGAAGATGCAGTTGAGTAAATATGGTCTGTTGCTGGGCCGAGGTGGTGCCTAGCGGTCTGAACACTGCATGCCATTATTAGGAACCTCATTGTCTTTTGCTGTGTGCTGTCACTTACCCCGCTACAAAATGAATGTAAAATCCTCCCCAGTAAAGAAATGGTGGGTTTTATGCATGTTTTGCTTGGGGTGAAATGAGGACACAATATATAGGGCAATAGAGAATCAGGGTTTTTGTGAGTGGTGCTACGTCATAAAGACTGTTCCAAGTACTTCCTACACAAGGATCCGTAGGAAAATATATACAGAAAAATCAAGCTGCTTCTTGAACCAGGTTTTTATTCAAGGATCAAAAAAACCCAACACCCCGCACCCCATTTCCTCCCCTTCCCGAAGTTCTCTGAATCACAGGGTTTTCTGTAATGTCCAGTGCTGTGGTATCTGAGGTCATATCTACACTGCAAACTTTGGTTGATGTAAGTTACATTAACATAAAGCCAACACAGTTAGTATTTAGCTTGTATGAGCGCAGTCAGTCTTTGTGTCATTGCTGAGTGCACTCAACAGGAACGTCTGGGTCGGTTTACAGTGCAGTGCACCATGGGTAGGTATCCGAGTGTGCAACTGGCCATTGTCCAGTGCACTCTCTCTTGGAAATTTGGCAATGTATGGTGAGGCAAAAACAAGTCACACAGGAGTGACTGGGTGTGAGGGGTCAATCCCATCATGCACCTTTCTCCATCTCTATCCCTCATTTTTCAGAAAATTTTTTAAGAAAAATTTTTAAGAAAAATCCTGCAAATATGCACTGATGGAAGCATGGAGCCTGCACAGCTCTGCACTATTGTTATGAGCGTTGCAAACACAGGATGCATGATCCTCGGGTATTTGCAGAGCCACAAGGAGGACTGCGGTGGCAGGAACATGATGATTTTTTGGAGGACAGAGTGCTGTGAGACATAGTGAAAACCAGTTTAAGATTTTTGATTGTGTTCACCTAGTAAGGGCAGAGAGCATCTCTTCTGGGCCACAGAAACAAGCATTGACTGGTGGGATCACAACACAAGGCGGGTTTGGGAGGAGGATGAGCAGTGGCTGCAGAACCTTTGGGTGTGAAAGGTCACATTCCTGGATCTGTGTGTCAGCTTTGCCCCAGTCTTCCTGCATAGAGGTGCACTGAGAGTCAAAACACAAGTAGAGATCACAGTGTGGAAACTTGCAGCCAGTCAGTGGGAAGTTAGTTTGGAGTTGGAAAATCCACTGCGGGGGCTGTTGTCATGCAAATGTGCAGGGCCATTATTCGTCTCCTGCTGTGCAGGATGATGACTCTTGGCAATGTGCAGGACCATAGTGGATGAATTTGTAGCAATGGGTTTCCTGAACTACAGTGGGGTGATAGCATGCATATCCCTATTTTGGTACCAGCCCACCTGGCCATAGAGCACATCAACAGAAAGGGCTATTTTCTATAGTTAAGCAAGCGTTGGTGACTCATTGGAGACACTTCATTTACTTAGGTGTTGGTTGGCCCAGGAAGGTGCATGATGCTCATATCTTTAAGAACCCAGGACTGTTTGGAAAGCTACAAGCAGGGACTTCCTTTCCTGGCTGGCAGATTGTCACTGGTGAAATGCCAATAGTGATCATAAAGGAACCTGCCTACTCCTTGCTCCTCTGGTCCCGTATGTCGGCCACTGAGCAAAGATTCAGCTGCTGGCTCTGCATGTGCATAATGACAGTTGAACGTACTTTTGGTAGATGGAAGGGATGCTGAGGGTGGTTACTCACCAGATGAGTTCTCAGGGGAAAAAACCATCCCCAGGGTTATAACGGCATGTTGTGTTCTGCATCATATCAGTGAACAAAACAGGGAAAGCTGCCACCAGAATGGAGAGCAGAGGTGGAGCGGCTGTCTGCTGAGTTTGAACAGCCAGACGCAAAGGGCATTAGAAGAGCTCAGCGAGAACTATCTGGCTCAGGAAGGCTTTGAAAGAGCCCTTTAATCATCAGCTGCAGTAATGCAGAGTGGTGGATTGTGGTGCACCTGTCCCGTCTGTTTTGGGGGCTGTTAGCAGCTGTGTGGCTTTTTGTGATTATAATGCTGTGTGCTAATGCACCTATTAATTTTGTGGGGCCTGCCGCACCTTTCTAATTATTATACTATGTTTGTCACTGTCCCAGGGGTTATGTTGTCCTGTACAATAAGCAATTGCTGGGCATTTTCAGTGGTGCTAGACATTTGGTATTCTGTGTGGTGAAGTAAAAATAAATTACTTTCTCAAGAAAAGGTTTTTATTGCGTGCCAGAACCAGTGCAGAGACGCTATGTGCAGTAAAAAACAAATCCGATAACAACATGGAAATACAGGAATAGGGTTAAACAAGGCAGAAGTGTTCATATTGGTTTTGGTCCATTTTGGCTACCCTACAGGGCTCTTACTGGTCAGTGTATACGAAGCTGTGGTTGCTTGCTGTTCCCTGGTGTGGGGGGAGTAGGAGTGGGGATTCAGTCCTTGATGCCATGTGGAATATTGGGGTGGGTGCGGGGAGGAGAAGCTGCAGTGGAGTTTTCCATGGACTGCAACAGGAGAGGAGCCTGTGCCCTGTGAAATGGAGCCTGTGATACCTGGATGCAGATTTTGGAGATGGTGAAGTGTTGTAGGGTTGGTGGGTGAAAAGAGCAAGGTATTATCCTCTGGGGTAATTCCTTCCTTCCTTTTCTCCACTTGGTTCATAAGAACATTATTTTAAGTGCAGTATTTTGTGTTTGAATTTCCTTGTTTTCTTTCAAATGTTTGTTTTTGTCTTTTGAAGCGAAGGCAGAGATAAAATGTTTTACAAGTCTCTCAGGTTCTAAGTCCCCTGCCCACCCACACCTTTTAAAAATACAGTTTGGTTTTGTTTTTAAAGTGAGCTTACCCTGGCAGATACAAATGCAGAAATATACTGTAACGCTATTTGCAGATAGGAGTTATAAGGCAAAAAATCCTATGTAAATTTTGTTCTTCAAACTTAGTCCAAGTCCCCCTTACTGCAAAGTGAAACAAAGTGTGTGAGTGTGGATTAGGGTGTATTCTGTGAAAATCATGCTGATAAAAGCCTCTTTTACAGGATCACTGGTGCAGTGAGTCAGCTGTGCTGGGGATGGAGCCCAGACCTGCTTCTTCCTGTCTGCTCCCCATTCGTGAGCCTGGACAAAGCTGCACAGAAGCAGCTATTCTCATGGTGCAGTTATCTGGGCCAGTCAGGAAGTGCCAGTGCTCCGGCACCAGAGTGTTTTCAGCCCTATTCTGCGTCCTGGGTCTCATAACAAACAGAGCGTGCAGAATAAAAATATACTGTGCTGCAGATTTAATCAGGGACCTCGAAATGGGAGTTAGCCCATGTGTGTAACCCAACTGCGATGACTCTCTTCTGGAAACTGAACTCTGCGTTTCCTGATGGATCAGTCGATATTAGGTACTCCCAGAATGAAGACTGGCTCCATGGTTTATTTCCTAGTTCATCCACAGACTCCCTGTGCTCCCGTTGGACATCTCTCGGTTTTTCTGTGTGTTAGTTCCTCACCTGGGAAATGGGGCTGATTCTTTTTCTCTTCCTGACAGGTGTTGTGTGGATAAATCCATTCACGATGGCAAGGCTCTTGGATATTATGATCATGAGGCCATATGAGGACCTGAAGAGATGTCTGTCCCTGTGAGGGGCTGATCAAGTACGCTATGAGGCTGTCTAGATTTTTTGGGAGGAAGCTTTCTTTTTCTCCTCTTTCCTCGGGGTTTAGTTTGTAAGTTGGGCTGATCATAGCCCACATACACAAACCTGGGAACTGGGTATTGCTAGCAAGGCCCCTAATGACTGTAGGAGGATAGACCATTAGGGCAACGGAGGATTGTACAGGGAAGAGAACAGGCCATCAGTGGGGAGATGGGTACTAGCCAGTGTGTAATGTCTGGGACTGGAGTTCATGTGCTAATGTTGCAAGCCCTGGCATGTGTGTTGCTTGCTCTGGTGCTATTTCCTCAGGTTGGGGAAGGGCAAGGAGAGCAAAGAAACGTTAGACTGTATCTGCCTGCAGTCCCAGTGTTATAAGCCAACCCACTCCCTGAACATCTTTGTCATGTGGTGCCAGCATGGGACATGGCTGAGGTTCTAAACAGAAATAAAACACCCCAGTAACACCCCCCCTCCCACCCCAGCCAGCCTCTCACAGCCCTCCATTACCATGTTATCTGAGCACTTTTCCCAGCTTGGCAGTGCTGTTACCCCATTGTTCAGACAGGGAACTGAGGCACAGAGCAGGCAAATTTGTGGCAGAGCAGGTAGGTGAAGGTAGTGCTGCAGTGTCTCAGGCAGGTGTCCAGTGCCTAATTTGGGCCAGGGCTGAGCCCTGGCACTGTTCATTACAAGTTAAGCACCACAGGTGCCCTAACCACCAGGCCATACTTCCTCCTGTCTAACAGCGCAGCTTAAAAATGGCACCAACCCAGCCTGTCTGGCATTTAATGCCATAGGTGTAATTGAAGGGCAAAAAGAAAATCTGCTGCTCATTTAAGAGCTTTGCTGTCAGGCGTTGGGATTGCCTCTGGCTGGCCAGAGGACACAGTTGCTGGCTATGCAGCACACCTCAAGGCCTGATCCAGCCCCCAGGGCAGTCAATGGTAAGGGGCTCGTTATCTCCTGCAGGAGCTGGGTGAGCCAGGTTTGCCTCAGTAGGCTAACGGCTTCTCCCTTGTGCTGCACCAGTGCTTGTTAAATGGGAGTCAGTCTTGTTTTCATCCCAGGCCAAGCTCGGGCTACAATTTGGCCTCACCTTCTTTGTGCTGTGGGCCTGCCTTAAAAGCATGGGCAGAGGGGAATTAGTTCCACTTTCTGCAACAGAAAACACCACACTGGGAAAACCCTGCACCTTGGAGCAAGGACAAAGCATAAAACAGGACGGCTGGACAGGGGGCTGTTCTGCTGAGCTGTGAGAATGGGGGGAAATGGGGGGCGGGCTAGAGAGGAAACCATTTTGTAACCTTGCAGTTGTGAGGGCGGTAATGCTGTAGGTGACATAGCTGTGGTGGTCCTTGGGGGGAAGGTCAGGTGACCCTTTTCATGTCTGGCTTGCTGTGATATTTGCCAGAGCAGGGCTCACAGTGTGCTGGCTGCTTCTGCAGACATTGTCCCTGCCATAGAGAACGGACAGTAGAAGATAAAGGGTGGGGAAAGGGCTTCCGGAGGAAAACTGGGTGGTTGGGAGAATGATTAGAAGAGTCAGGGCCTGATGACGAGTGCATGAAAGGGGCTCAAAGCAGAGAGGTCAGTGGGGTTTGGAAGCTGGTGTTCTTGGGAGGCCCTGGAGAGATACCAGCCCAGACAGGTAGGCAGGAATTAGAAGATGAAGAACTGTCTGGAGTTGTGCATAGGGGAAGGAAGTGGTGGGCAAGGAAGCTGGCTGGGCAGCAGGGTTTTCTACAGGGCTGTGAGGAACAAGGCCACTGTCATGAAGACACGAGAGGAAGAGACCATGTCGGTTAAGGTGGGAGATTGGGAGGGCAGAAACGAGTGAGGAGTGATTGAATTTTTAGAGTGGTGGAAGCATTGGAGCCAGGACTTGGCTCCGTGGAATGTGTAGGAACAGAGAAGAGTTGCCCTGTGGCTGTGGAGTAGCACACGGGCTGACCAGAGACGTTCTCCAGGGTGAAAAGTGGAAGCAGAGCAAGACAAAGGCCTGTGTAGGGGAGCACAGGAACTTGGCTTAGGCCAGGATAAGCATGAGATGGGACCCATGTCTGACTGACTTCAGTGAGATCTATTGTATCCGGCGTCCCCCAGGGTCCAGTATCCTGTGTGTGCAATGTCCTGTCATCTGTCTGCATGGTGCTGGATCTCAGTGCCCGGCATGGGTGGCAGCACCCTGGTGAGCATCCCTGGCTGAGGGGGAGGTGGTGGCAGGCAGGGCACAAGGTGACATTGTTTTAGAAATCACTGGCATGCTTTTTGGCAGCGTTTTTTAGGTTCAAGGAACCCTAAAGTGCTCCACCTTCTGGCTCCAGGCTTTGATACGGACCAGCAGAGCTGATGAGAAAGCAGCTGAGCTCTGCCTTCTCCAGTGTGCCCCTATGGCCCTCGCTTTTCTCCTCTCTCTGCTTCTGATGGCAGTCCTTTTCCCTCCCTCTCCACATTCCCCCGAGCAGGGTCTTGCGCTGAGTACACGGGGTCACTGACTCACTGGATTTCTAGATGACGTGGTACGTCAGCTGGCGCCTTGCCTCAGATATGCTCACTAAGGACTTGATCTGAAGCCCATGGAAGCTTTGCCGTTGCTTCACTGGGTATTGGTTTGGCCCTGGGTGGTGAGCGCCGCCGGGGTGCTCTGTGCACTTTAAATGGGCTGGCAGTGTGCCCGCAGCAAACGTTTTTGGAGTTATAAAATACCCAATTACTGAAATGAAAAACTAGGACATTTCAGGTGTCGTGAGAGGATATCCTGGGAAGGATTGCTGTCATTCAGAGCATCGGGCTGTCTTGTTAAAACCAGGGTGTGTGGTCCTTCTGGCACAGCGATCCTTCAGGGAAGGTGAACCTCTGGCCCCGTAATACGTGAGGCAAATGGTCCAGTGCCACATGCAGGGAAACAAGTTTCGTTTGGACCCTGCTCAGCTCACGTCCTGAAGGGTGAGATCTGAGTAATTGTTTCATCCTCGGCTTAAGCAGCTACAGATACGCATGCACCCTATGTTAGTCAGCCCCTTTAAAAGTACTGGTTCCATAGCTTTGACCCTTTCTTACCTCTCCTGGCCTTTGGTAAATTCTGTGGGTGCACATGGTTGTGTGTGTGCATGGGGGGGAGGGAGGGTGGTGAGAGGGGAGGATAAGAAACCAAGCAGCAAGGCCACCAGATTGAAAATATTGCTGACCTCAGTGACACTGAATCTGTTGGATCGTACAGGGCCAGGGCTAGCCAAGGCTAGACAGAGTCTGTTTCTGTGGTCATGAGACTGCAACTGAATTATACATCACCACGTGCCCCGCCGCATGCCCTTGTGCTGTATTCCCTGGTAATGCAATAAGTAGCTCAGGTCACCACTGAATTCCTGGAGGAGAGAGAGAAAGCAAGTCTCGTGAGTGAGCAGATAGCAAGGACCGCTGCTCCCAGTGATATTCCTAACAAGGAGGGGTGTGAGAGATTTTTGGATGTGCAGTGCTGGAGTTGCAAGCGTACCTGGTATCCATGTCCCCACAGTGCACTAACACACACACATGGAATCGCCCTCCACAGCTGTGTCACAGACAAAGCCAGAGGAGGAGTCTTGCAGCAGACTTTAAAAGTGCCAGCCTCTCCTCTTAAAAGCTGGCTCAGAGGCTTCTCCACAGCAGAACAGATGGGAACTCTGGAGGAAATGCTAGTAGCAACACACCCTAAGACAGAGCTGTCTCTGAAGTGACTGCAGATCAGTGCCCCACACAGCTAGGTTTGGCCTCAGCTGTGCCCGTTACTAACCCGCTGCTTTTCTGATGGCTGTGAAAACAAGAAATGTTCCGTGTGGATGTCTAACATGGTGGGGTGCTATGCCATAGGTCATGGGGCTGTGCCCCTGCCTTCACTACCAAAGATTGTCCCTTTGCCCAGCCCAGGGCCTTCAGGAGCAATTGGGGGATTCAAACTTTATAACAACCCAGCTGGAGATGCTGACCGTCAGTAGAGAGGAAGTATTTGTGTGAGGATATGACTAGAACATGCCTGGGAGAAGACTCCCCACCCTCTGCTGTCTGTCCAGGCTCCAGAAGAGATGTGATGTAGGCTCAGCCTTGAATTACCAAAACCCTTTGCCTTTATTTCCCCTTTAGCTCAATCGTTTGAATCTCGCTCTGGTGGGCTGATAGTACTCTCATCTCTTTACTCCCTTCCAGTGCTTTGGTGTGAATAAAATTCCACTTTTAAAGCCCCCTCCACATGTGAAGAGGGCGGTTTTTGAAGTTACAAAGTCCAGCACTCAGCATTTAGGAAATGCCTCTACCACTTTAATTCATCCGTTAGGCATATGCATTATGAGTCTCTAGTTACATGCTATTTTTCCCTCTAGGACTCCTGGCTCATTAGTGCATAGACTGGATGATGCTTAGGGAATGCGGTAGCTGCTCAATATTTCTCAAGTTGAGTGTTCAGAAAATTAGCAACACGTTAGATCAAGTAGAGACATAAGAACATAAGAACATAAGAAAGGCCGTACTGGGTCAGACCAGAGGTCCATCTAGCCCAGTATCTGTCTACCGACAGTGGCCAGTGCCCAGGTGCCCCAGAGGGAGTGAACCTAACAGGCAATGATCAAGTGATCACTCTCCTGCCATCCGTCTCCATCCTCTGATAAACAGAGGTTAGGGACACCATTCTTAACCCCTTTCTGGCTAATAGCCATTTATGGACTTAGCCACCATGAACTTATCCAGTTCCCTTTTAAATATTGTTATAGTCCCAGCCTTCACAACCTCCTCAGGTAAGGAGTTCCACAAGTTGACTGTGCGTTGTGTGAAGAAGAACTTCCTTTTATTTGTTTTGAACCTGCTACCTATCAGTTTCATTTGGTGACCCCTGGTTCTTGTATTATGGGAGTATTTAAACAACTTTTCCTTGTCCACTTTTTCCACATCCGTCATAATTTTATATACTTCTATCATGTCCCCCCTCAGTCTCCTCTTTTCCAAGCTGAAGAGGCCCAGCCTTTTCAATCGTTCCTCATACGAGGCACTCTCCAAACCCCTAATCATTTTAGTTGCCCTTTTCTGAACCTTTTCTAGTGCTAGAATATCTTTTCTGAGATGAGGAGACCACATCTGTACACAGTATTCGAGATGTGGGCGTACCATGGATTTATATAAGGGCAATAATACATTTGCAGTCTTATTTTCTATCCCCTTTTTAATGATCCCTAACATCCTGTTTGCTTTTTTGACCGCCTCCGCACACTGTACGGACATCTTCAGAGAACTATCCACAATGACTCCAAGATCTTTTTCTTGACTCGTTGTAGCCAAATTAGCCCCCATCATATTATAGGTATAGTTGGGGTTATTTTTTCCAATGTGCATTACTTTACACTTATCCACATTAAATTTCATTTGCCATTTGGATGCCCAATCACTTAGTTTTGTGAGATCTTTTTGAAGTTCTTCACAATCTGCTTTGGTCTTGACGATCGGGGAAAATTTTGGTCTAAGTGACTTGCCCAGCATTCCAGAGTACTGTGGTTCCCAACCAGGAATACACCTACCCCTGGTGGGTACGCAGAGGTCTTCCAGGGGTTACATCAACTCATCTAGATATTTGCCAATTTTACAACGAGCTACATAAAAAGCACTAGTGAAGTCAGTAGAAACAAAAATTTTGTACAGACAGTGATTTGTTTATACTGCTCTGTATACTAGACACTGAAATGAAAGTGCAATATTCCAATTGATTCATTTTACAGTTATGTAGTAAAAATGAAAGTCAGCAATTTTTCAGTTCTAGTATGCTGTTACACTTTTGTATTTTTATGTCTGATTTTGTAAGCAAGTGGTTTTTATGTGAGGTGAAACTTAAGGATATACGAGACAAATCAGTCTCTTGAAAGGGGTACGGGTCTGGGAAGATTTAGAGCCACGGCCATGGGCAATCTGTGGCCGAGGCTGGGATAGAAGCCAGTTTCTCCAGGTGACAGTTAATTGCTTCAGCCAGCCTTTCCCTTCCTACCTGCCTCTCACTTTCCAGCTTCTGCTGCATATGAGGGAAGGGTCCTACAGACAACAGCTTTATTCACTCCACCTGAAGATGTCCATCCTGTGCACTGAATAAGACTTGCATGTCTTCATTTTAATAGTGACCATATCGTAATGCACATGCACAATGAGGCTGAATTAAGCTTGCCTGAACAACTCTTGATTTGTGGAATAGGGGCCAAAGTGGCTTCCCCCAAGGTCCATCCTAGCAGAGTGCTTTAACCACAGGACTACCTTTCCTCTTGACAAGAAAAGTTTTTTCAAGAGAGATGGCTAGAGACAATGCCCATGCTTTCAGTTAGATTTGCAGAACACCCCCATTGCAAGTGGCCTGTAAAGAGTGCAATCTCTCCCTCTCTACCTCCGTGCCCCCCTTTGGAGGCCAGGAGCTGCAAGTGTAGAAACAATTTCTGCAGTGTAGGAAGGCTGGTAACTGCACTGGAATGAGTCCTGTTCTGCTGGGCAAGCACTCTCCACAACTTTAAACAATTGTTCTGCAACAGGGTAATGTGCTGAACATCCCCTGCCCTGGCAGCGGGATTTTTCTTCCCTACAGTGACGTTGTCAATTCTTTCTGAAAACAATTCCCCTTCCAAAAAAAGCTGTAGAGTGCTAAACCTGCAGTCATCCAATGGTCTGACAAGAGGCAGGGATGGTCATTCGTTTCCTTTCAGTGACAGTGTGATTCAGCTTTGACTCTTGCAGTGTGCACCAGTGGGAGCAAGAGCTGCTTCTGCTGTGGGGTGGCATGTGTTTTTGATCAGGGTGAGAGATCAGCAGGTGATGGGGAAGCTAGTTAATGACATTATGAGCCTGGGAGTGACCATTGCGTGTGAGTGTGCACATGCAGAGTGGTGAATGGACCACTCACCCGTGACCTCTTGGGACTGATCCAAACTCAAGGCGCCATTGAAACGATTTGCACAGGGGATGTGCGTGGGAGCTGCCAGGTGGGAATCACCATGCTGGCTGAATTGATTGCTTGTCTGTGGGAAGTAGCCTCTCTCGCTAGCTCACGGGTTAGAAGAGAAGGGCTCCCTCTTTTGTTTCCCTTCCTTTACACCAAGTAGTTTCTATGCCAGGTTCAAAGCCTGCCCTGCCATTACAGGAAATTCCATGCAGATGTGCCTAAAGAAGCAGTTGCTGGTGCTTCAGAGTGGAGCAGGAGTAGGGGCAATTACGCTAGGTCTGGTATGTGGCACAAGGACCAATCAAGACTAACGTACATGAAGTAGGAGAGGAAGGAACACCAAAACTAGAAAATGCAGCTGCTGTCTCCCATGTTAACTTTCACTTGTTACCTTACTGCTGGAGAAGCATCAGCCCCCATGGTCTGATCAGCCATGCTGAGACCTGGCAAACTTGTAGCAGCATCAGGCATTGCTTTTGCTGTTAGTTCCAGTCCCAACTTTCCAGCAGTGTTGCAAAATACACCGTTTTGACTGGCTAAGCCAGGCTCCTATTAGGCATTAGAAAGATGTTAGCTGTTAAAAACATAGAGAAGAGAAGAATTAAGGCTAGGAGAAGGAAAAGGAGACACACAGGGATGAGGGAGTGACAAAGGCCTTGTACACACAATCAGTTTATTGTGCATTAAAAATCATTACCGCGCGATAGCAACAACGGCGTACACACATGCAATAGGGCTGTTGCGCGTTAACTGCCTTGTTGTAGCGCAATACAAAAACTACCTCGACGAGGGTGGTAACTGCTAACGCGGAACAGCTGTTGCGCCTTTCCGCTCGTGTGTACGCTTACTGCGCAATGATGGGCTTCCGGAAGTGTCCCAGCATTCCAAAGTCATCCTCTCTGGTCTTCCCCCCCACCCGCTCTGTGGCCGTGACGAAACTGTCCCCGCCCTGACCTGATTCCCGGGGATTTTCAAATTTCTCGTCTGTTTCACTTCCTGTTCTCTTCCTTGTGGAGTGGAGTGCAGCTCCAATCTTCAGTAGCAATGGCGGCCCGTCGTGGAAGACGCGCACCCCTTTGGAGCACGGCAGAGGTGCTGGACCTGATCAGCATCTGGGGAGAGTCCGCTGTGCAGGCGCAGCTATGCGGCAGCAGGCGAAATTATGATACATTTGGCATAATTTCTCGGGCCATGTCAGAGAGAGGTTATGATAGAGACACTGTGCAGTGCAGATCAAAGGTGAAGGAGCTAAGAATAACCTATCACCGAGCGAAGGAGGCAAACCGCCGTTTGGGATCAGTGCCTGCTAAATGCAGGTACTATAAGGAGATCGAAGCCATCCTCAGTGGGAACCCCACAACCACTGCAAAGAGTCCCGTGGACACATTGGCCCCGCCTCATCCAGTGAATGCCAGACCCGAGCAGGATAAGGACGTTGTCGAGGAGGAGGAGATGGAGGATGACACGGAGGAAAGCACAACAGCGTGTAGCCAGGAGCTCTTCTGCACCCCCGCTGAGACGTCCACCCAAGGCTTGAATTGCAGCGTGTCCTCTGACGCGGCAGAGGGGGGTTCCAGTAAGTTTCTCCTTCGTGCAGCTATGGCTCCTTTTAAAATATCGTTGTCCAGGGTGGGGGTGCTTGCTGGTCCCCGCTGTGCACACTCTTTACTCTGCATTCATTAGAAGTGCATCAGCACAAGCAGTGATTGTAAAATAATCATCTGCATTTAGGTCAGTAAAGGTTTCCTCGATGTACCTCCAGAGCCTAATACTCAGGTTAGATGGGAGACCGTTTGTGTCTACGCTCCCAAAGACGGATACTCTGCCTCGCCAGCTGCAAAGCACAGCCCTGGGAACCATGGCAGCACACAGTGCAGCAGCATACGGTCCTGGCTTGCAACCGGTGGCATGTAGGATATGTATTCTAGCTGGCAGGGGCACTCTGAGAAGAGAGATATTGGGTTCCATCTGTGTGCCCAATGCTGAATGTTAGCCCCCAGTAAGCCGTCTATTAGGACGTACCTTGTCCGCTTCAGCGAAGCATAGGATGTTGACTGCCCTGTACCTTCCAGTGGAATGTGCTACTGGAAGGTTACATTGCTTATCTATGCTATGTGTTAACAGTTCCTTTATTGTTATTTTTTTATTCGATTCGACCTTCACAAGGCCGGTGTCTACCCCAGCTGACTGAATGAGAAACATTCGGTGGCGTGCTCGAAGAAACAGGGAGGATATGTTTCAGGAGCTGCTGAAAGCAACACAGGAATCCGCAAGGGAGAATCGAGCCCGGAGAGAGGAATCCCAACAGAGGAGACAGAAACACAGGGACGAACTGATAAGCGTCATGAAGGAGCAAACAG
Organism: Pelusios castaneus; assembly: GCA_007922175.1. Lineage (NCBI taxonomy): Eukaryota > Metazoa > Chordata > Testudines > Pelomedusidae > Pelusios > Pelusios castaneus. The sequence continues at coordinate 306,342 of ML686139.1, read as the reverse complement.
AACTGTTCAAGAGCATGATTGCTTTGCAGTCCCAGGCGATTAATGTACGGGCTGCACTCCAGACAGTTCAGCTGTGTCTGCCTCCCACTCCCCGTAGTCCCTCAAAGCATTTCTTTGAAGGCCACCCGGGGGGGGGGGGGGGGGGGTGGGGGGGGGGGGGGGGGCTACTTTGTGGAGAGCCGCTGCTACAACCACCTGCAACCCTCCCCCCCCCCCCACCTTTTAGGTTTGAATAAAAACAGTAACAAATAATTTGAAGAGTGGGTTTATTTGTACACATTGAAAATGCACCTGATGCGTCCTGGAAGTTAACTAGGGGAGGGCATCATTGAAATGGTCCCTGAGTGCCTCCCTTATGCGAGCAGCTTCTCCTTGGGCCACCCTAATACTCCTAGTGGCTGGCTGTTCGTATGCTTCCTCGAGGCGCTGTGCCTCCATAGCCCACACTGGGGAAAACTTTTCTCCCCTACTTTCACAAATGTTATGGAGGACACAACACGACGCAATCACAGCAGGGATGTGGTCCTCCGCCAAGTCCAGCCTCCCATACAAACATCGCCAGCGCCCTTTTAAACGGCCGAAGGCACACTCCACAGTCATTCTGCAGCGGCTCAATCTGTAATTGAATCACTCCTTGCTGCGATCTAGGTTACCGGTGTACGGCTTCATGAGCCATAGCATCAGTGGGTATGCTGGGTCTCCGAGGATGACTATGGGCATCTCCACATCACCCACTGTAATTTTTTGATCAGGGACAAAGGTACCCCCTTGCAGCTTCTGGTACAGACCAGTGTTCCTGAAAATGCGGGGATCATGCACCTTTCCCGACCACCCAGCATTGATGTCCGTAAAACGCCCCTTGTGATCCACGAGTGCTTGCAGCACCATGGAGAAGTAGCCCTTCCTGTTGATGTACTCGGTTGCAAGATGGTCTGGAGCCAAAATTGGGATGTGTGTGCCTTCTATGGCTCCCCCGCAGTTCGGGAATCCCATGGCAGCAAAGCCGTCCACAATCTCACGAACATTGCCCAACGTCACCGTCCTCCGTACCAGAAAGCGATTGATGGCTTGGTAGACTTGTGAGAGGGCTAATTCGACAGTGGACCTCCCGACTCCAAACTGGTTTGCAACCGACCGGTAGCAGTCAGGAGTCGCCATCTTCTATACAGCAATCGCTACACGCTTCTCCACGGTTAGGGCTGACCTCATGTTGGTGTCTTTACGTCGCAGGGCAGGGGCCAACTGGGAACACAGTTCCAGAAAGGTTGCTTTCCGCATTCGAAAGTTCTGTACCCACTGCTCGTCATCCCACAGCTGCATAACAATGCGATCCCACCACTCGGTGCTCGTCTCTCACGACCAGAAACGGCGTTGCACCGTGTGCAGATGATCGGTAAAGGAGCTGAGCAGCGCGGTGCTGTTGCTCTGCATGGCATCGATCAGCCCCTGCTCCTCAGCGTCCTCGTCTGACTCGGAGCTCATTGCGTACTGAGCAACCAGCCGAGATGTATTCAGAATGTTGAAGGCGACAGTGGAGATCAGAGCAGGATCCATGCTGTCGCTGTTGTGATTGCTTGCAAGTGGTGCGGTGCATCACTGCACTGTTGAAAATAGGCGCGAGTTGCTATTGGCAACGAGGAAGACGCAAGGGGAACACAGTGCACCACGGGAAACTGAGAGTTTACCCATGGCGCTTTGCGTTCCTTTCCTTCATCCCAGGATTCCAAGCGCCGATTCAGGGAAAATGGAACGATGGGATAGGTGCCCAGAAGTCATTGCGCTCAACCGCGATAATGCAAGGAATTCTGTTGCGTTGCGAGGAGTGACGTGTGTACGCGCTATCCCGCAACAAAGGTCACGTGTTTTTTATAGCGCGATTGCCATGTTGCGCTTTAATCTGATCGTGTGTACATAGCCAAAGTCTCACATTCCAGGTGGTCAAATTCCAAAGGGGTAGCCGTGTTAGTCTATTGTAGAAAAACAACAGAGTCCTGTGGCACTTCTAAAGACTAACAGATTTATTTATCACACGAGCTTTCGTGGAAGAAAATCCCACTTCGTCAGACGCTTTGAAGGTGGTGTTTGGGATTCAGCCGGAGCCAGTGGAGGCGGTTGATCCAGTCTGATCAGGGCACCTTTCTCCCAGAATAAAGTTGTGGATGTGGTAATGGATCTCATACCTTCCCTTTTTCCCTCTGCCCCTGAAACGCTGGCTGGCAGATTTTTCACTCCGAGTCTCTATTTGAGGACTCCCAGAAGGGAGAGGTCCGTCCTTAGGGAGGGACGATCGCCCCGGGCCCCGTGGTTACGCGGGCCCCGCACTGTCCCGTTCCAAGCAGGGCAGTGCAGGGCCCGCACCGCGGCACCCCCACGGCCACACTCTTCCCTGTTCCCCGCTGCCTTCGGCAGGGAGCATTAAGCCCAGCACTTGGGCTAGCCCTCCCCGCCCCCGGAGCGGAGCAGGCAGGCCCAGGAGCCGGGCAAGTGGCTGGGCCCCGCCTTGGCTGGCCTGCCCCATGCGGCCAGGGCCAGCCCTCGCCGGTGGCAGCGGCAGCCTCAGGTCCCCGGCTGGGGCACCGGCCGCAGCCACCTGGGGTCCTGGCTGCAGCCGGCTCCTCCCACCGGCGGTCCCTCTTTCCAGGGCCGGAGCCGGCTCTCGGCCAGCGGCCTCAAATTCCGTGCCCGGGCTGGCTCCCTGGGGGGGGCGGGGTGGAGCGGCCCGACTCCCCTCCAGCATGGGGGGTGGGGCCCCATCTAGGCCAGTTGGCCCTGGGCCCTGCTCCCCCCACGGGACAGTGCTGAGAAGGGAGTGGTGGATTGAATAGCCCAGCCTCTAATTATCTTATCCATCAATTAGGCCTTGTTTCCAATATACCAACTTTGGATCACTGATTTCTGGCTCTGCATTTTTCTTGTTTGCAAAGCATGATCTAAACGCAACCATTGAGTTGAATCAGTAGCCTTTCGGTTTGGACTCGTTCAGTCTGTCTCTTTTGCAGCTTTTTCAATCAACATTTGTTGCTGTAGTTTAAGGGGACGTTTGATGAACTTCCACTTGCTTTTGCTAGGTGAGCTCATGCTTAGTGTAAATTTGTAGGTCCAGTTATTACAGCAGAGCACAGGCTGCTTAGTTTATCAAAAAGGAGGAGAAAGAGGTTACATTATTAAGGTCGGAGCTACATGGGGAGAGGCCAACTCATAACAAGATGCAATGTCTGGAATCTGATGTTAGGAAAAATTCAAACCACAAATAAAGTGCAACTGTGTAGTGTGTTTGGAACAGCTCCCCAAGGGAGGGGGTAAATTGGTCTTTACTTGGAGATGTTACGTTGAAGTTGGATGCCTTTCTAAATGCTGAGCTCTAGTTCAGCCCCAAGTTATGAGCTTATCAGCACACCACTTATGGGCTACCCACTGGAGGCACCCCTTGTTGACATATTGTAGCCTGTGCTATGCAGCAGGTCAGACTAGATGATCACAGTGGTCCTTTCTGGTCCCGAGTTCCGTGCATCTCTGCAATTCAAATGGATGGATGTAAAACCATGGGAGGGGTCTGGAGTACATTCCCGTAGGAACATTTTGGAAAACATGTATTCTGGTGCCTTTCAACGTTTTGGTTTGTTTTTTTAAAAAGTGCCAAATTTTGTAAAAAGTCACCTTTGTCCAAAATGCCAGAGAAGAGGCAAGATCTAAAAGTGTTTAGCTCTGAATTGGCTCAGCATTTAGAGACCGTTCCTGCCTGGCACTCTCTGCGGGCTGGGATCACGGGTAAAATTAAATGACACCGTGGTTGGGTGTGGTATAGCAGGCTCTGTGCCATTGAGCTGGGTGAGGGAAAAGCACCACGCAAGAAGAAAGGGAAAATCAGCTTTGTGTCTGAAGTGCTGCCTGCTTGCCACTGTCTTAGGGAGCGGATGTGTGTGACCCAGATCCTTGCATCCAATTAGCAGGTCAGAGTACTTTTTGCACTGGCTTGTGAGTGTTTGGGAATATCAACATGAGTAGCTTTTGTTAACACCTCTGGGAAATTTAACCCAGCTGTCACTTCCCAGAGATGCAGTCCGCAATTGTTAACAGGCAGGAGCTCTGAATCAGCCAGAGACTTTGGCCAAAGCAAAGTGCACTTACATTTTTATCCTCTTTTGACCTCCTTCTCTTTCCTAGGTACCCTGCACTGATAATGCTAACCTTTCAAAGAAAAGACACTTCAGTGTCCAGGGTGCTTACCTGATCTAAGGCAGGGCAGTGCCACATTGAGTGATAACTGTGTGTTTTAGTGCTTGGAGTAAGGCGCAGCTTTTAAAATTCAGAATAAATTAATTCAATTAACTAAATAAGACGGAACATTTTTCTGGTAGCTTCAGAAGAAGGAGGATGAGATCCAGTTCTTGGTTGTCTTATGGGGCATTTTGCAAAATCAGAGCTGTCTTGGGTCTCCAGGTATGCACAGAGTGAATCCCTTCTCTTTCTGGATGCACAACTTATCTCTACTCCCTCAACTCCAGCAAGAACTGCTCTGGACCATCCCCCCAGGATGCTTTTCAGGGATTTAGTTCTCCTGACTATTGAAGTACGGTAATAAAAGAAAAATATACTGTACCCAGCCACAGAGCTCTGGAAGCTACTTCCCTGACGGTGCTTTTAATTAGTGGATGAGCAGGAACTCTTGATAGGTACAAAAGGCTGCTTTCCCCAGCATGCCAGCCGATGATGGAGAGCATGACCTACCTCTGACTCGGAAGTGAAATTGCAGTCTAATTAGTTTACAGCTGTACTGGCAAAGCAAAGGCCTCTATTCACAATGACACTGAATCTGCAAAGAAATCAAACTTGTTCTTGGAGGATGCATGTGGTTGCTCCCTGCAGTGAGGAAGTGACTCCTGATCTGAAAGAGCTTTCTTTCTTCTATTTGCACTCAAGTTAGTGCCTTGGGAAGGTGGTTCTTGGAGTTAGGGCAAAAAAACTGGACTTCAGGAAGTAGCTTTGCTGTTGACTTGATGCGTGGCCTTGTTTAAATCACTTAGGTTGCTGTTTTCAAAGCCTACTAGGGGATTTAGCCATGTGGTTCCCATTAAAGTTAAATTAATGGGAGTAAATGGTAAAGAGGATCTTAGAATCAGAGAAGAGGAGGTTTGAAAGGAACCTCAGGAGGACATTTAATCCAACACCTTGATCAAAGCAGGACCAATCCCAACTGAAGTATCCCAGCCAGGGCTTTGTCAAGCTAGGCCTTAAAAACCTCTAAGGATGGAGATTCCACCCACTCCCTAGGGAACACACCAGGGGTAGGACTTCAGTAAAACGTTTACACTGTGCCATACTGGAAGTTACTAGTTAAGTTAGGGAAGATGAGGGTCAGAACATGGTTGTTAAGTGGATAAGGAACTGACTAAAGGGAAGAAGGCAGTAGTTTGTGATGATGACTGAGTTATGGACTGGAGAGAAATTACAAAAAGTAGGTGTGTGTTAATGAGCTTTGCTGATGATGCAAAATTGAGAAGCCTTGTCAATGCAGAGGAGTATTCTACAGGGAGATCTGGTTATTCTTGAAGACTGGAGTGACAGAAGTAGATGAAAATTCAATAGTTTAAGTGCAAGGTTATGCACTGAGGGTCTAATAATAAGAATTCATGCTACAGACCTTGGGCTTATCGGTTGGAAGCAAAAGAGGAGGAGAGAGAAGGTGTGTGAGTCAATCAGTGGACTGTTAGTGGCTGTGAGAAAGGCTAGTGCACGCTCCTAGGATGTCTCAGGTGAGGCGTTTCCAGTAGAGAGGGACAGGTATTAATGCCATTGAACGAGGCACTGGTTAGACCTCATTTGGCATGCCCTGTACAGTTGTGGTCTCTTGTGTAGCTACATCTCACTAGTTGGCCTTGAAACAGACCTCCTCTGTCACCAGAACGTTCTGAGGAATTGTTCATTGATTTCAAAAGTGAGTTGGGATTTTGGGATGGAGGTGCTGGGTAAGTGCAAATTGGGATCTGACTGGGTTGTGCGGCTTGTCTTATGTTACGTCCAGTGTGCTGAGCAATTTTGATGATGCAGCAATGACTCTTTCAGCGAGATTGCAAGTAATAAATTATTATCTTCTTATCTGTTTTCTTCTCCTCTCTCCAGCAAACATTCATCCTATCAGAATTAACGCAGAGCTTCTTGGCTTAAGTCACGCCCCTGTAGATGAGGGTGGATAAAAATTGATGGTTTAAAAAAATGGATTTTTTAATTTCAATTAAACACAAGTTTCTGTTTACCAATCTATTTGAAATTGACAGGCTATATGAAGGCTTGTATTTAACCTATTAAAATTATATACATTAAATTAAAAAACAGACAGTATATGCTTACTGCCAGAGTTTCAAGAAAGTCAAACCATTGAATGGGTAGAAATCATTGGCTAAGCACCTGTAGCCGAATTTGTTGAAGTGCCAAACCAGTTTTTTACAATAGCCCATTCTACAGGTGCAGAAAGGATATTTTCTTCATTTTTGTGTATTAAACTAATTCAGTGCAACGATTAGTTTATACAGAGTTAAAAACCAGTAGGAAGATGAAAAAGCAGGAAAGCTTGTTTTCCATTTCTAGTCTGTGAATAAAAACTAGGTGTGAGAGCATGTGACCAACCAGAGTCTAATAGCTTGTAAATTGTAGTGATAGGAAACAATGTTTCGTATACTAATTACAGATCTTTCTTGCATTAACAAATCAGTTCTAAATACAAAACTTGTTTTGATTGAATTTTTTTCTTGTGTATTCAGCACATTTAAGGTAGTTTTATTTAACCAATTAAAATGCTGTGCGGGTTTTCTTGTATTTTTAATTGCATTTCCATCTAAATAGAGTTTGACACTAAGTACAAACAAAAAATATCAATCACCTGGTAAATACAATGAATTATTCGCCATTTTCTAGCATAATGAACATGTAAAAAATAAGAATCTGTATACATGTAAGTTAAGGTATATAATGGCTTAAATGTGTATAGATATAGTTCATCTTCTTGGTTTGAAAAAGAAGAAAAATTTAGCATAAAGGATGTATTTAGTTGCATGTTTGGAAAATAACTAAAAAGTACAAATGCAAAACACAAAATGAATGAAAATGAAGGTTTCCTTCTTGCTGATCTAAATCATGATTAAAATAAATTATTTTAAATTGCTTTGATTTAAGTCACTCCATCCTCCCATAGATCACAGGAGCTGCCCAGTAGTGGTTCTTGCAGGTTCGTTTATAACCTAGTTCTTTTGGTTTCATTCCCTAGGTCCAGCTGGGAACTTCCTGACTTGCGAGAAGGGAGAGTTAAAGCCATCAGTGACTCCGATGGTGTGAGCTACCCCTGGTACGGGAACACCACAGAAACAGTGACCTTGGTTGGGCCCACTAACAAGGTCTCCAGGTTCTCGGTCAGTATGAATGACAATTTTTACCCCAGCGTGACGTGGGCTGTTCCTGTGAGTGATAGCAATGTGCCCCTGCTGACTAGGATTAAGAGGGACCAAAGCTTTACCACGTGGCTAGTCGCCATGAACATGACCACTAAGGAGAAGATCATCCTGCAGACTATCAAGTGGCGGATGCGTGTGGATATTGAAGTGGACCCTTTGCAGCTTTTGGGGCAGCGAGCACGGCTGGTGGGAAGGACTCAGCAGGAGCAGCCCCGGATTCTGAGCCGAATGGAACCCATCCCACCCAACGCACTAGTGAAACCCAATGCCAATGATGCCCAAGTCCTCATGTGGAGACCCAAACGAGGCCAGCCTTTGGTGGTGATACCTCCCAAGTAGATGACTACAAGAAAGGGTGTGAGCCTGCGTTCTTGAGGACTACATGGCTGTTGGTATGATGCAAATGACCTGGATTTCTGAGCCAAAGCAGACCTCTTGGGTTCACCTGCCTTTGCAGGGGTGGATGGAAATCGGGTTCCTCCTTTTTCAGAAAGAATGTGGCACCTGGCAGTGACCAACGCTATGTTACAGAAGAGGAATCGCAGAGCTAGTGACTTCCAATGACATACTTGTGAGATTCTGCACTTCCATGATCTAAGAGGAGGCTTTCTTACCTGAACAACTCATATTCCCTTACGGTAACATTCAAGGAAGGAGAATATGATTAAACAGTGCCTGTGGCAAATGCTGCTTCCCAACCAATTAGATGTAGACATGGAGACCATGCACACGAGACGCTCATGGTTCTCCAGTTCAATCCTAATGTCAGACCAATGGGGTGGGGTGTTGTTACTTTTTTATACCTATGCAGTTTTGATTGATAATCAAATGATCACTTTGCTCATTGGAACTAAAAGAATGTTTACACAGGGGGCGGGAGGGAATAACAACCCATGCCATCTGTTCCGCTTAGCTACAGTTGAGAGAAGCTCTGAGTCCACAGGGAACTGTCCAAGGTGCTGAACTGAAGTACAATGTGAACTACCTTCCTCTTCCCAAAAATAATTTCTTCAAAAGAATTGAATTAGGACATTTTGCATGCATCTGTGTGTTTCAAGTAGTTGTGAATGTAGGAACTGCCATGGTTCTTTCCATTCTTTGAGTGAAATGCAAGGGAAATCTAGATATAAATTAGTTCTAAGATTCACTAATCTTTCCAGCCCCTCCATTTCCCTGTCTCCCAAGCTCTTCTTTTAAAGAAGCAAAAATAATTCCCTGTCAGATTATGAGCAATGTCTGTTCACTCAGCAAAGAGAGAACCAGAGGGATGTTGACTGTGTTTTGCATGGACGCACTCCAGGATTCAAGTACTTCCTTCATGTATGTAGGTCTGTTGCAGGAAGCCCAGGGGACATGCTCTTTTTCCATGAGAATAGCTGCTCATGTGGAAAGCCTCATCCCTAACTGCCCACAAGGCAATGTAACTAGAGGTCTGCTTCCAGC
>ML686139.1:161322-297444 GCA_007922175.1 Pelusios castaneus | reverse complement strand
CCTCAGAGGTTTGCCCTCCTGCAGCAACAGAGCAGTAGTTTCCATGAAGGGTGGTTAGATGTGCACATCTGTGAGTGAAATGCTCCTCTAGCCAGTCACCAGCACGTGTCTGAATCCATCCAGGGGCTGGGGGAGAGGGAGCTGTTCTCTTTGGAAATAAGTCTGCATGTCTCTCTCTGATGAGAATATTTGGGGGATAGCAGTATCTTTTGCTTTTTAAGAGCCAACACTACCTGGCATTTCTGCAGCTCCAGGGGCAACCTAGTGAGTGTTGGTGATGTCATGACCGGAGATTGGAGAAATGCTGTTCATGGACTTTCATTCTTTCATTCTTTCTCTGGGGGTGTGATACTGTTCTTCCCCTGTCTCCCAGCAGGTTCATCTTGTTAGCCTGTCTCAGGGGATATGCAGAAGGCAAAGGTGGCCCCTGGACAACAATGCTGTCCCCACGGAGGCTGCCCCTGGAGTGCCTTGTCGGGAAAGGAGCCATCCCTCATAGGGCAGCAGTGTAAAGGATTATAGCCCTACCTTCTGCTGTGTTTTTCCCCCATTCACCTGAACTGGCTCTTTCATCTGCCCCTTCCAGAAGAGGGGAGCTGGCTGCCTGGAAGGTGGGGGTGTTCCAGCAAGGAACAGAGCTAACCAAGCTGCCACTTTCTGGGCACAGATGCAGAGCACCAGGAAGTCAGGGAGAGGAGAAGGTGCAGAACTTTAAAAGCAAAGCACCTGGTTTTCCCGCCCCAGTCTCCAGGAAAGAAAACAAAAGAAATGCAGAAAATGTGGTTGATAAGCAGGGTGGTTTCTAAACAGAACGTGCTTTACCGTTTTAAGGCCCTGCTAGCTCCTCAGCCCAGCATGATCCCCTCTAAGAGATCATCTTTAGCTTATTTAACCAGTTTTAGTGTAAAGAACATCTCTGGGGAATGTTCAGGGAGTCATTTATTATTGACTCCAATCCAGAGGAACTCAGTCTATCTAGATAACGTGAAATGATGCAGCAGTTTCCATGCAGAATGAGTCAGTATCTGCCCTTTCCGCATGAGCCCAGTGACTTCTTGAAGGCTTGGCTTATTGCTCTCAGAAGCAGTAAATCTCTTGGTAATAGGAAGATAAAGTTTCTGTTTTTATGTGAATTTAGGCTTCTTCACAAAGAAACCACTCGTAATACTTCCAGGGTTCAGAGATCTCCATGAGGCCTGCCTTCATTTGGCGTGTACCTGACTGGGCACCGCTGCTCTTTTTAATGTCCATTGGTGTTAGGTTCACCTGGCAGGTTTGCTAAAAACCTTTGCTACAGTATTAGCTCTGCTTTTCTGAGCTTGATTCTTGAGGAGATTTCAGTGCTTTGAAATCAAGGGGGCCTCTAGGAACCACTTTGTTCTCCTTTTTACGCAGCCACATTTTTCCTGCTTTGCTTTTGAGTTGCCTCTGCTTCTGGCATAGCAGGGGTTACAGAGGATCTCCATGGGTACACATGAGTGTTTGTTGGTTATGTTCAAGGCCTCGCTTCTGTGGTCTCTGCTCAGGCTAAGCCCCTTCCCCCACCCGCCTAATGACGGCAGAGTATTTGGAGCACACATCTCTGGAATTGGATTCTTCTGACCAAGATACGAAGTATTTAGCTGCTGACGGCCCACAGAGATGAAGTGAGCATGAGCTGAAATCTGTTGGGGTGGTTTCTTCTTCGCCCCAGGAAAGGTCCCCAGGCCCTGGGCTCCTTGGGTGTCCTCTAGGTGGAATCAGTGGTGAGAGTGCTGCAGGATCATCCCAATCAGCCTTAATTCACACAGCCACCAGCTTGCCTCAGCTGCCTTGCATCCCCATGGCCGCCTGTGTACCTCCTGCCTTCTACAGCCTATCTCCATCTGCTGCTCAGGACTGCTATGTTTCCACAGGATGAGTCTGAGCACTCCTAGGTGGCCAAGCCTGTCCATGCCCACTCACAGCAGAGCCTTTGACACATCTGAGCATAGATGTGCTGATTTTTTTTCTCAGATCTTCAGCTGTCCTGTGTGGCTTTTAGGCAGCTGGCAGAGCAGGGGGGTGGGGGGGAGGGGAGGAGGAAGGGGAGGGAGCCAGTACAATGCTACGCCCTTAAAACTGGCATGAAGAAGATGGTTGTTTTCAGAGCTCTGCTCCACACTTCTTATGTGCTGCTAACAGGCTCCCGTCTTACCACTCACTTTAGACCAAAAATCCTCTTTCCTTGTCTCACTATTTATTATTCTCAATATTTGTTGTTAGTTATTGATTTCTTATTCTTTTGGACTTCAGGAATGTTGAATTTCAAAAACTTAGACCACCATTTTCAGCTGTGATGGCCTGGTTTACAGCAGTCCTCCCTCCTATTGACTGGTGTGAGTTGGTGGCATTTGTTATTTCTGAAAGGTCGCCTGTTTATTTAGATGCCTAAATATGGCGGGAACTGGCTGAAATTTTCCATGCAAAAGTTTTTCAAGGAAAAATTGTTTTTTTGATGATGAAGCTTTAGATGGAGGAATTGTCAGCGTGATCAAAAATTTCCATTTTGGGGGCATTTTCTGTGTCTTATTTACATTTTAATTGGAAACATTATCAAAATACATATTTTTAAAGTCACTGTTGAAATATAAAAGGTGGCTTTTGGCATGTGGAAAATTTTCCAACAAATTTTGGTTAAAACCAACCAACCAACCAACTCAACTTTTGAGGCAAATTGAAAAGGGATGTGTTCTATGAAATGGAAGCAACTTGAACATTTTTCACCAAATAACTTTCCCATTTTTCAGCCAGTTCTAGTGTCTAAGTTGGGAAAATTGTGGGCTGAGGTTATAAGCTTCTTGTAATGCATCTTGAAGTTTGGGGCCTGCGTCTCATCTCTTGTAAATAGGTACAATTGTGCCTTCATCATTGGAGCTATATCTCTTTGGTGCTATATTCTCCCTTTGAATCCAGTCTCATTCCAAATGCTCTAGCCTGTACAGATTTTGCTGTCCTTATTCTGGGTTGCCTGCCCAATCATTTTAAGGTTCCATGCCCTGCATTTTGTCTCTGAAAGATTGAAGCTGGTGCCATGCAGTTTGGGATGACTACGGCTCCCCATTTGAAGGAGAAACCCCCAGTATCAGCCAGCTTCTCAGCATTGCTCGGAAGCCTGAGGAAACCAATTGCTGATGGAATCAAGATTGAGGGAGTGGGCTTAAATGAAAGTCTTCAGAGGAATTCTGGGAGTTGTGCAATTGCAATCTGACAGCTGATAGATTAGAAATCTGTTGTTCGAGAGCTAACGTCCCTAACGCAAAAGCTGTGAGTTGAAGCTGGTTAAAACCACCACCTGTGGAAATAACTTTTACCAAGCACGTGTGAGAACAGAAAGAGTTTCAGAGGGAGAAAGGCCAGTGAGGCATTTTGATTTTGCGGCGGTTGTGTGGGCTCATTGAAATGGAACAAACCCAATGTCCTACTCTTCAGAAGTTAAGTCTGTGCTCTGTGCAATAAGATGTGAATTCATGGGCCCCTCCGAGCTAAAACGATGGTTAATCAAAACTACGGAAACAACTGAAATATCAGATTAATCAAGAGCTTTCTTGGACAGGAAAGTAAAGAGGTTAGTTAACTTAGGGAGATGCTGTCAATTTCACTTTAGGGTTGTTAGTGCCCATGGGTTTTCAGGATCGGTGGGCCCCATACAGCCTGGGTTCTGAGTGGTAAGTCTCCTTTTAAAATGCAGGGTTTTATGAGAGTTGAGCTTCACCTAGCATTCCTGCTGTGCTCCATTTGTGTTTCTTGTGGGCTCTTTCCATTGCTCCTAACAGGAGCTGCTAGGTGATCTGTAACATTGGTTCCCAAACTTTTTAGTATGGTGGGTCCCACACAGACATGTTGATGGCTCAGTGCAAGCAAAGACTATTTCCTTTACTGACTCAGGACACTAGATGCAAAGAGGACGTTAGAGCTTGGATGGTTTCATGACTTTGTTCAACTTCATACAGTTTGTTAATGATATAATCAGATCTAATCTGGAGTTGTAAAACTGTAGTTGGAAAATACAGCTTTTTTGGCATGCTGGGACACAGCCTGAGATTCTTAAGAAGAATGGGCTTGTTTTGAACTGCAGAGTTGCACAGTGGTTGGTTGAATCTCAGATAGCACCAGACAAAAATTATTTCTGAAGTATAAATGATTTGTTTGGTTTTGACAGGAGTCCTTGCAGAAAAGCCAGGCTTTGAGATCACTGGAAGTGAGTGGAAGCAGCATTTTCAAAGCTTCAGCACCGAGTTCTTCATATTTCCTTTTACCAGAAATCCAGGATTCATAGATTATTCGTTAGATTTGAAAACTTGGTTTTCACTGTGTGATCACTTAGTGGTTTTAAGATGCACCTGCTTCTGTCCCCTTCCCCTCTCAGCCACTGCCAGTGCTGGGAGCTTCTCTGTGCTCTCAGCACCAGCAGGGCTGTTAGCTGAAAGGCATCCAGCTGATGTTTATCCGGCAAGGAGTCTCTCATCTGATGGCCCTATGCAGGAGTGGAGGGCATAGAGATCCCCAAGCTCTGGCAGCAGCATAAGCCACAGACCCTAGATAAAACACTGGTGATTTCTAAATCCTGCAGAATACTCTTCTAATTAGAAAAACAAAAACAGGCTTAGTGATTAAAATTTTCCCCAGACATTTGTGGCTCCTCCATGAACCCTTTGTAGCACCACAAAGGACCCCAGCTTGCAGTTTGGGAAAGCCTGGTCTGGAAAACCTGAGCCCACTTCCCGGCACTGAGCCTTTCCGTTTGGAGCATTTGTGTCTGAAGGGCTACGTTTGATGTTGGCGTCTGGCTTTTATTGCCCCTCCCTAGTGCTGCATTTCCTTTGCTCCTGCCAATCCTTCGACTTCTCTGGTAGAGCAGATCTGGGTGCTGGCAGATAGTTTAGGAAGAGCCCTGTGGGGATTATGGCGAGTGAGCTGGGCTTGATTCTTAGCTCTTTTCAGGCCTGGGCCATGTGAAGAGAAGCGTTCCAGTGTATTTGCTGTTTGGGAGAGACAGTGTCTGAGACCTAGGCTGCCCATTAGCCATAGAACCACACCCACAGCTCCTGTTTTGGGCAGCCACCGTTCAGCACTGAAGCTGCAGAGAAAGATCTGGGCCAGATGCAGGCCACAGGTGGGCTCTCTTCTGCTCCTAGGGTTGAACATATTCCCATGTTTGCCACTGCAGAAAGTCAGAGGGAGACCTCCTGGCCACGTTGAACTCCCAGAGAATTCTGGCAATTGATTTGAATGGAACCAGGATCTCAGTCTAAAACTTGAATGGTGACCGGTCCCCTGTGAAGCCTGGTGCCACAAGAGTGGTGAAAGGGAAGAGATTCTTGCCCTGCTGTGGGAAAGAGACTGTTGATAGTCTGTTAACGTATTTATTAGAGACTTATTTTTTGTGTGGGGTTTTCCCTGAGCTTCTAGCATATATTTAAATTAAGGATTGAATGTTCCAAGTGGAATGGTGATTTAGTGGGAGTGGTCCTGCTTTTTAGCAGGGGGTTGGACTAGATGACCTCGTGAGGTCCCTTCCAGCCCGATGATTCTATGAACTGCACAGGGTCTAGGCTATAGACGCTAGGAAAGACACTTGGTTCCAAGACATCTCGTGTAGCTTTTAAGTCCTACAATTCATCACGTAGGAAAAGTGACTGTACTGGGACTGAGCAAGGTGAAAGGCCACCTTTGCCATTTCCTTCTCCGCGAGGAAGGAAGAAGTTTGGAGGACTTCCTGCTGTCATCGTAGCACACTCGGGAATTTGAAACAGATGTTGCTGTTCGTAGATCTGTATGAATGCTGCAGTCTGCTCTGCGTGGGCTTACTGCTGCAAACTAGGGTGCTCTTGCTTTGCCATTTGTCAGTATAGTTCCCTCTCTCCTCCTAAAGACCTGCTGTTTTCCCATCTTGATTATTTATTTAGGTTTGATTTCTAGATTGGCCCCATCAGGCCTTTTCTGGGCGTATTTACGGAAGGATGAACTGTAGTTACTAACCTCTGATTTGCTGGGCTGTGGAAATGTGTGGGTGGAAGGCATTGCATAGACTGCAGCCCTTTCCACCCTTGGGCCAGACCCTCCCCTCTGGTGGTATAAATCAGTGTCACTCCATTAACATTAATAGCATTGGCTATTACACCAGGCTTCCCTCCGGTGTTTATTTTCCCCAGCAGACAAGTTTTGCTTGTAACCAAAGATTAACCCGAAACCAGGTCCCCAGGGGTGGGAGTCTGGTGCACCAGTTATTGTAGCATGGCTTCTGCTTGATCTCTGCTAAATTTGGGAGGAGCCAGTTATCAGAGAGTGGGTTAAGAAATGGACACATCTGCCATACATTAAACATGATAGTTACTGAGACCCTTAAAGGGAAACGTGAACCCACATCCCAGGAACCTCTGTTGTCACTGAAACTATCAGACGGTTCCAGAGCTCGGCACGTGCATCAGGAAATCTCTGCTCCATGCGCAGTGAAATGAAGGGAAGCCTTGGCTGTGATGCACTTTGTGGAACACAGGCCCTTTCTTAAAAAAGGATTTGAAAAGCTTATGCAAGCTTTGCACTAACTAAGCCACTATAGCAAATCTTAATAGAGAATCAGAGGTACAAGCAGAGAGCTTAATATTTTTTCTGTGGGGTTTACACACCAACTTTGTGTGTGTGTTCGCATGGCATGCATGGAAGCTATGTCAGCAATAATGCATATTCTACCAGAGCCCTCAGCCCTCCAGATGTGTTGTGAGGTTGCAAGAGCTGGGTGTGACTACACCTGCTAGAGTTCTTGTAAATGGCTGGGTCCTATTCCTGCCTAGTCACATCGTCATCAGCCAATCATTTTGCTTTTTTAGAATAGCTTTCTGGGTGAAGGCTAAGGATGGGTTTTTGGGAGATCTGGCTTTCCAGCTCAGCAACTGACTTGCTCTGTGACAGTGGCAAATCACTTAATTTTCCTTAATTTCCCCATTTGTAATAGGGGAATAAAGATACTCCCAGGGCTTGTAGGACCATATCATGTGACTAAACTCATGTGTGAGGAGCTCTGAATTCCATGGATGGAAGATGCCATGCAAGTGCAAAGAGTTAGGATAATGCCCATTTTATTGATGTGTTCATGTATGTTTCTCTAGATATTTCTCTTGATCAGTGGTTTTTCCATAGCACACATCATCTTGATATTTAAGCGCCACACAACAAAAATATTTAAGCAAACAAGAGCAGTTGACGGAGTGATCCAGCTACCAAGGGATCCAAATCAGTGACTGCAAACTGCTACACCAGTCCAGTGATACGCCACACAGATAAATCCCCCTAATCCAGCCCTCCTGCCTCTCGTCTCAAAGTGGGATGCTTCCTGCTTTCTCGCTGTCTGGAGCCGAACTGTGTGTACAGAGCCATCGCAGAGCTATGTCGAGTACGTGCATGTTGCATGTTCAGGAAGGGGGATACTTGATAACTTGTCTCAGCAGACACTACTGCGTGGGCATTCGGATGGGTCTGATGGAGAAATCACACATTGTCCGACAGTTTAGACTAGCTGTTAGCACAGCTCTGCCTTTGACTTCAGGTATCTTTGAAATCTCCTTGGGAGAAGATAATGTTCTTTTCACTCAGCAGAGATGAGCTGGACTCACACTGGGCGCTCTTGGATGGGCTTTGTGAAAGTACAGTTGAAGAAGAGCCAGGTCAGAGTGGAGGTGAGACACGTATAGTTAGATAATCACTAAGTTCCTGGGCCAGAGCCCGTTGAAGTAAATGGGATTTACATCAGGCCCTAAGCAGTGAACATCCATGGAGACACAGGTGAAGTCAGCAAAGCCACTCTTGGTTTCCTTCCTACTTCCCATTCTTGTAGCTAACATCTCATATCTCAGGGAGAGACAGGGGACCCAGTTCTCAGAAATAGGAACCTGCAAACTTTCTCCCATTGCCAGAACCAAATGGGCATGCCCAGACTTTCAGAAGGGTCTCAGTGTAGGGTTACCTTATCTCCTCTTACATTGCATGTTCACAGCCGAGCCTCTGCTTCGCTGAGTTCCACTGGCTTCTTCAAATCACCCAAAAGCTGCTCTTGCAACAAGTTCACCAGTCAGAAGCAAGAGGTGCCGTAAGCCTCACAAGAGAACCTCTTCTTGTGAAATGTCCAAGCAGATTTTTGTCAACCCAAGGTGGGGGAATAGAAGACTCTGATTCAGCCATCACCAACCAAATACAAGCCTGTATGAGACCGCTTTGAGTCACACCATGGCAGCTGTGTACCCTGAATCCTTCAACACTATGCACATAGGATTGCCTTTATGCTGTAGAGGAGTTTTCATAAACAACATGCGTCTTCTGTAATGTCAGCATATATATATATTTGGGGGTGTGTCTCACACAGCAAAACCCTAGTGTGGCAGCGTGCTTGCTTCATAAAAAGCAAACCAATCCTTAGCCAGAATGGCATTTGAAACAATTTGAGAGTCTCTGGTGTACCTGTAGGTTGTTTCCACTTTATGTATGTATTTATTTATGTCTGTATTTATTTATTTATTTAGATTTATTTATTTATTTATTTGCATATTACTTTGTTTGTAAAACACCCACCCACTGAAAAGCCTCTGGGCCCGGTGTGAGTTTGAAAGAAGATCCTCTTTGAGTGAGTGAGTGAGTGAGTGAGTGAGTGAGTGAGTGAGTGAGTGAGAGATATTATATATATATATGTATGGACGGCAATCTGGATACACTTGTCCAGAGCATTATCTTATTCCCACATGTTTATCGTTGTCATAAGCTTTCATTTGGTTCCCCTTTTTCCTCTACAATGACATTATAAAAAATGGTGAACAAAAACCATGTAAAGCCCAATGCAAAATAAAAACCCAGAACTCTTATAGAAATCTGGGAGTATTTGACTGCTCTGATTCCCATCTCCTCTTATTTATTTATTTCCTCAATCTTCTTTTGTTGTTCTTTCTTTTTGACTCATGCTGTATTTGATTATGCCAGTTTCCGGAGATGATTAGAAGAGCAGGAGCATGTGGGTGTTACTTTGAAGAAAAGCGGGGGGAAATCGTGTGTTCTGCTGCTGTGTTGGGGAAAATCAAAAAGAAGAAAAGACGAAAGCTGGTTTTGCAGAGTGCCTTAAACAAAAATGACTAATTAGTAGGGGGTTCTGACTCTTCTCTTTGGATGTTGTTGAAAACACAAACAGATGTTGCATTTCACTTCTCTGGGATTAAAAATAAAAAGTTCAGTATGCATTTCAAACAAGTGTCTTCTTTGAGTATTTGTGAATTTTCTTAAGTCTGTGGCCCCATTTGCCACTAGGAGTGAACAGTACAACAGCAGCAGATGTAAGGAGAACACCCATATTAAAAACATCGCAGGTGGCCTGAGAAGAGAAAGTTGTGGCGAGGAGATAAACTCAGGGTGTATCTTGTTTAGCTTTGTGAAATGTCATTGGTTGGCTTGGCATATCTGAACTACTGGGTGTCTCCATTTTATCCCATCTCCCAGCATACTGTTGTTGGCCTAAACAGCGGTGGGTTTGCAAGCCTTTCTCTTGGGGACCTTGATTTTGCAACATCTAATTCTGAACCAGACATGGTTTGTATCTGACTTGTTTTATCCAAACCCCCAAAATTCAGGCACCAGAAGGCTTCACATGCAAGGTTCTGGTTTTAGCCCATCACTCACGGTTAACATGGGATTATATCACTTTCTTGTTTGGTTGCACCAAAATGGATGGTTATTAAATTGCATGTTTTCCTGTAACGTGACTAGAAAGAAAGCCTCTTCTAGCTGAGGTCTTCAGAATGGCTGCAAATTCTAGGAGGGTCTTTGTGAATGTAGTTCCCACTTTAGCAAATGCACTTACACACGCGTCACTTGAAGCATGTGTGTAGCCCCACTGAAGTCAGTGTGACTTCTTATGTTGTGGAATCTTGCAGAAGGTCTTGAGGATTGGGAGGGTCTGAGGGACTGCCCGTCTTGTGCTTTTCAGCCCTTCCACAGGGAAGTGAGGGCTCCTAGTCTCCTGCCATGGGCTCTTGGAGGTAGTGTGTGGAGGGACATAAAGGAGGTCCTTTTCAGTCATTCCTGTTCTGTATTGACTTTGGAGAGCCATTCCCTTGGGGCCTTTTTGCAAACAGAAGGTGTGTTGGTGCAGGAAGACTCCTGCTGGAGCTGGCGGCCTCCCACCATGCAGGAGAAGACAGAAGCAGGCCTGGGGCCCCAATCCATTCTCTGCTGTTGGGGGCATGTTTTGGTCCTAACTATTTTCTGAAATGTTCACTTTCATTTTCCCAGGTTATTGTGCTTCCCTGACATCGTTTAAAACTATCATTTACAAAGGAAACCCCATTAAAATGGAGGTGTCACCCTCACACAACATTGCACCTGCCAGCCAAGCATCTTCCAGCGGCTAATGGTAATGTACCTAACAGGATGCAGAACCTGAGGCCACTTCTGGATCTGGCCACCTGGGATCACAGTCCAGAGTGCAGTGTGTTGTTACCATCACCCACATCCTCTGCATAAGTGCCTGCCAGTGAAAATCAGAAGATGAGCCCAGCTTCTCTGGTGCCCCCCTACCCAGTGAGTCATGGATGGAAAGGCATACAATCTGCATCAGGAGAACGGGGCATGGCGCTCTCCTGTTCAGACAGAGAAGTGTGTCCCAACCTTTTTGGCTCAAGAGCCACATGTACCATTTTTACAACCCTGAAGGGCCACCAGTCTGCCGGTAACATCCCGCCCCTCTCCTCCCCCAGCCAGATGGAATGAGTTCAGCAAGGAGACTGAACAGTTCTCCATCTTCAACGCGTCTGACGAAGTGGGATTTTCTCCCATGAAAGCTGATGCGATAAATAAATTTGTTAGTCTTTAAAAGTGCCCCAGGACTCCTTGTTTGATTTGCTGACCTAGACTAACACAGCTACCCCTTTGGAGCTTGTCAGCTGTGAAAGAGAACAGTGCTGGTGCTGAAGCTCAAGGTCATATACTGCACAAACAAGAGGCTGGATTCCATTTGTGGAGGGGCCCCGTCAGCATCTGTGTATATCCCCCCTAGTTTAACTCCCTGCCACTGTGAGGATCGGGGGTATTGGTACAGTTCGGTTCCTCCTGTTTGGTTTGTGGCACACAATAATTTACACCTGTTGCGTCTTTTGTTCTACACATAACAAAAGCAATAGGAAGAGACTAGATGGGTCCTAGGTAACTGTTAAATATACACAGACACACCAAGTCTGTGCTGCTCTGACTGAGGTCTGGTGGTGCCTGTAAGAGAACACAGTGGGCGCCACTAGAGGGGCTGCAGACTATTGAAAAGGGTGCTACCCTATTCCCACGGAGAATCACAGAACTGGAAGGGACCATGAAAGGTCATCAAGTGCAGTCCCCTGCTGTCGTGGCAGGCCCAAGTACCATCTAAGCCATCCCTGACAGGTGTTTATCTAACCTGCTCTTAAAAACTTCCAATGATGGAGATGCCACAGCCTCCCTAGGCAAATTATTCCAGTGGTTAATCACCCTGACAGTTAGGAATTTTTTCCTAATGTCCCACCTACACCTCCCTTGCTCTAATTTAAGCCCATTGCTCCTTGTCCTATCATCAGCGGTTAAGGAGAATAATTTTTCTCCCTCCTTCTTGTAACAACTTTTTAGGTACCTGAAAACTGTTATCATGTCCCCTCTCAGTCTCCTCTTTTCCAGACTAAACAAACCTAGTTCTTTCAATCTTCCATCATAAGTCAAATGTTCCAGACCTTTAATCATTCTTGTTGCTCTTCTCTGGACTTTCTCAATTTGTCCACATCTTTCCTGGATTGGCGCCCAGAACTGGACACAATACTCCAGTTGAGGCCTAAATATGCTACAGTTTTGTATTGAAATTCTCATTTTGAATTCCTTGTTGAAAAATGGAGAATATTTATCTTTTGTCCTTCCCTCACCACCCCCTTTAAAAATGTTTTCTTTTTTTTTTTTTCAACTGAAAAAATGATGAGGTGGGAGGAAAGAGAATGAAAGCAGGGAGTAACTCCCACAAATTAGTTTTGCTTTTTTAATCCACCACCATTCAAATATTGGAAGGGGAAATTTAAAAAGCCACACACAAATTAAGTGAGAGAAACTAAAACAAACCAAAACTTTTGTCCTAATTTTCTAATGGGGGGAAAGGTGGGGGGATTAAAATAAATTAACCAACCAAGCACCTGAGAGAATGTGGGAATTTCACCCAAATTTTAAAATGAAAAGTGTAAAATATGACAGCCCCCCCACCCCCAATCTGGTTGTTTATTTAAATGTTTCATTTACAATTTAAAAAATAAAAATACAAAATTGATGAAAAAGAAATGATTTTACTCCCAGATGTAGTTTTTGGCAAAGCCTGATTTTAGATGAAAATCATAGAATAATAGGGTTGGAAGGGACCTCACGAGGTCATCTAGTCCAACCCCCTGCTAAAAAGCAGGACCACTCCCCCTAAATTATCCCAGCCAGAGTTTTGTCTAACCGAGCCTTAAAAATCTCCAAAGATGAAGATTCTACCACCTCCCTAGATAGCCCAAAAATACTGGTCTATTCATAGAAGGCAAGTTCTCCAGCCTCAGATTGGATGCCAGTGAAGGAAAATGCTGTGTGGATTTTGTATATCGGAAGGGAGATCTCTGAACTATGGAACAGGAGGGCTGGAGACTTTTCCTGAATTGAAGGAAAGGATGTAAGAGGTTGGGCCTAGTGAAGGCTATGGGTTGAGTCTGTGGCTGGCCATATGGGCTTCAGCTTCCAACTGGCCTCTAATTTAGAGGACCTCAGTTTTGGTGAATCCAGCTTTACACATCTACAGGAGAAGCTGTTTCTTTCTCTCTTACCCTCCCCTGCTCTCCAAGGGCTGATCCCTTATGGCAGCCACAGGCATCTTCAGGGAATGGGGTAGCCTGTATTCATCACCTCTGATAACCAGGCTCCTGCTGGCAATGTCTGCCTTTGTGAAGAAGGCAGATTTGTCCCCTGCTCCCTCACCATACCTAGAGAAGACACTTAGGGAAATCATCTGTTCCACAGGCACTTTCCACAAGAAATCACAGTGGGGCTTAGCAGATGCTGAAGTCTCAACGGAGGAATTTATGGAGCAACATGAGAAACTCAAGTGCAGTAAATCACAAGGGCTGGATGGTGTCACCGGAGGGCAGCGAAGGGAGTACATGGAGTGAAATAGCAAAGAGACATTGGCCACGTCACCAGCTCAAACGATAATAGCAGCAAAGCTGCAGCAGCCTGGATCTGGCTGCACAACTAATCTTGCCTCCCCAGTACCCTGAGCAATGGCATATACTGAAACCTGGGTTGGAATTGTAGGCTGTCACTTTAATTTGTAAGGGATTGTCTGATCCTGCTTTCAGGCTCAGGGGCTCTGTAGGAGAGTGTGCAATCAGAGACAGTCTGCAAAGAGCTAGCCTACAGCCAGCTGGGCTGCCTTTGGGAGCAGCCTGTTTGGTCTCTTTCTGTTTTGAGGTTCTGTATTCTTGTTCTGCAGCCTAAGAAATATAATCATCTTACACTGCAGCCTTCCAGCAAGAGGGATTTGATGTTTTTATCTACCCTGTGTGTGTGCACGCAGGCGCACACTATGAAACAGAACATAGAAAACTGCTGGTGAGGTGGGGGTTATTAAAGGGTGGAGGGAACAACACAGGCTGCTGCCTAAGACAGAGAAACACAACTCACTACACCTTCCTCCCCGCTGCATATGAACCGAC
This sequence comes from Pelusios castaneus, assembly GCA_007922175.1. Classification (NCBI taxonomy): domain Eukaryota; kingdom Metazoa; phylum Chordata; order Testudines; family Pelomedusidae; genus Pelusios; species Pelusios castaneus. The sequence goes on along the minus strand of ML686139.1, from coordinate 283,702 downwards.
TGCCTTTGATCATTTCCACACTTCCGTACAGAGCCCCCTGCCCTGCAGACAGGACTCCGGAACTCTTTACGAAGTCAAGTAACAGCCTATACGTTAAACCCAGGTCTCAATACACAACAGTTCCAGAGTACTCACTGTGCAGCCACCCTTGGTCATTTGAGCTGGCCCAATCATAGTTCGCTCACGGGTGTCTACATGTGCTGCTGATGGTCATGCAGTTGGGCCCTGATGGTGTCCCACAGCACTAGTCCAGGAAATCTCAGTGATAGGGTCAGTGGTGGGGAGGGGCTGGATCCTTTGACGTACTCCTCAGGGCAGGGCCACAGTACTGTTCTCTCTCTGGACTCGCAGCACTGGTACCCGGCCAACTGATCATTCCATTCCCCTCTTAGGCTCCACCCACACTCTCCTGGGCACAGAGACTGGGGCTCTCTGGACCCCTGATAAGTGGCTTCGACTGGCTGATTCCAAACTTCCCTCATGGCCTGGAGCATTTGGGAGCAGCACCTGCTGCCTCCTAAGTCAAGGCAACCATGATGTGCCATCTTCCAGCTGGCTTGGGAGAAGCTCAAGAACCAAACAGGAGTGGAGTGGGGGAGGTCAGACAAGCTGGTGGTCCCTCCTGACCTGTAAGTCTGCAACCTGTAACAAACAGATGCTTCCGTCCAGCCTCTCGCTTCCACTGCCATCACTGTGACTGAGTTTCTTGGACCCTCTCCTGTTGTCCCTAGTCTTCCTTGAGACCAGTGGTTTTCAAAGCATAGGTTGGGACCCAGCCCTGGGTCACAGACCCTCAGGTACTGGGTCACGGCCCCCCCGCTGCTGCTGCCAAAAGACTAGCATGCATTGCTCAAAGATGTAATTGTTGGGTCGTGGGCATAAATGATTTTTCTAACTGGGTCCTGAGAAAATAAGTTTGAAAACCACTGCCTTAGGCTGTGAGGGTGCTGGCTGGAGCAGGGACCATCTGTGTGTTATATGTGTGTACAGCACCTACCACATGGTGGCCTCGATCCCTCCTTGCAATCTGCAGGTGCCGCTGAGTGGGCGCATTTGGGGGGTTCTCAGATGGTCATTGGAACAAAGAGACAGTGCTCGTGTCCAGTCCTGGTCTTGCTTAGTCTATCTTGGCGCAGAATTAGGGGTGGGAGTTTTGGTTGGTTCCCCCAAACAAGAGGCTACATATTATTCATAATGAAGCAGAAACCTATTAATTCTAGGCTGTCTGCTTAGGGCACAGGAGATCTGTTCCCCAGGCAGGTGGGTCCTTTTAATAGATACTCACTGAAGAGTCCTGATTCCATCCGTCAGTGATGGATGTTAGTGGAGGGCATACATTATTTATTTAATGAGCATATTTCTTTCACAAGCCTGACTAGTCTGATATTAAAACATAACTTGTCTGTTTAATAGGCTTGTGCCCTCTTCCCATATTCATGGCACGGAGTACCTGCACACTTTGGTACAGGCTCAGCAGGGAAGACGCCTGTAGCTGTACAGTGTAATTGGGTTGGGCTGTTGAGTCTACGGCACCCAACCACAGAACACTGGGGGGTCCAGAATTCTGGCCAACACTAAGCCATCAGCTCCGCTCTTCCGCGCCAAGGGGGCTCCGGTCAGAGCAAAGGGTGCGTGAGCTGTGACGCTGGCCAGCTCACATCCCCTCACATTTCCCTGCCACCCTTTGGTTGGTGTGTCTATTTGGACTGAAGGCTTTTTGGAAAAGAGACGCTCACCCCCTATTGTACAGCACCTAGCACAGTGGGGCCCTGATCTCAGCTGGCACCTCTACATGCTGCTGTAACACAAAATATGATCCGAAGCTGCTAGACCTAATGATGCTGGAGGGACAGTTGCTCTGTAACTATTCCCTGCAGGAGGGCACCTGCTGCCAGCCAGCTCAAACCCTAGGCTCACATGGGTAGAGGTGAGCTGAGGGATGGAGACCCATTGAGAGCTGGCTTGCCTTGACTTTCTCCACAGTCCTATCCAGTGAGGAAGGCTAGGAGAAGATCAACAGCAGGCCAGGCTCTCCAGCTCATCAGGTGGTTTCTTGAGACAAGGCCATATGTGCACATCTTCCAGGTGCTTTGGCGTGGTGTCGCAGGGCCCCTTCTTTGTGTTCTGGGCAGATGACTGATCTTTGGCTACATGTGGTGGATATACAAGTGGCCTAAGAGGGGAAGGTACATGGGTAGGTTCTTAGTTATTACAGAGAATTCTTTCTTGGGTAACTGGCTGTTGAGACTTGCCCATGTGCTCAGGGTTTAACTGATTGCCATATTTGGGGTCAGGAAGGAATTTTCCCCTAGGGCTGATTGGCCTGGGCTCTGGGGGGGGTTTCACCTTCCTCTGTAGCACAGGGCATGGTTCACCTACGGGTGAATTCTCTGTATCTTAAAGTCCTTAAATCATGATTTAAGGAGGTAAATAACTCAGTCACAAGTTGGTGGCCTATTGCTGGAGTGGGTGGGTGAGGTCTTGAGGCCTGCATTTTGCAGGAGGTCAGACTAGATGATCGTACTGGTCCCTTCTGACCTCAAAGTCTATGGCTATGTCTACACTGGCAAGTTAGTTCGAATTAAGGAGGCTTAATTCAAACTAACTAAAGCCATGGCTACACTGGGCTTTAATTAGTTTGAATTAAGGGCTTCCTTCATTCGAACTAATAAGTTTGAATAGAGTATTCGAACTAAGGGGTTAATTCGAACTAACTAGTTTGAATTAACCAATATGGCCATGTTAATTTGAACTAATTTCTTAGTTCGAACTAACCGGCCATTGAAATGAATGGGGATTGCTAATTCGAACTAAGCAAGTACTTGCTTAGTTCAAACTAACATTCCAGTGTGGCCATGCCAGTTCGAACTAACTAAAATTAGTTCGAATTAGTTACTTCGAGCTAACTAATTCGAACTAATTTTAGCAAGTGTAGACATAGCCTATGAGTCTATGATGTCCCAGAAGATCGTAAGAAATCTTTTGACCATTTCAGCTTAGGGTTTCTGCCACCATTCCCTACTCATGCCCCATCTTTCCTCTGCTGCAGACCCTTGGCAAAGCAAGGAAGGAGAAGGAGGAGAAAGTCATGGAAGAGGACCCATAGGGGATGTGCTGTGGATGGTATCTCAGATCCACAAGGTCTGGTCTGTGCTCCAGCTTGTCACCAGCCCCTTGGGTATAATCCTCGTTAGGGGGCCTGACCCCAAGGGCTCACACAGGTCCACAGGGACATCTGCATTGCCGAAACTGGGCCTCCAGTCCCTAGCAATCCGTGGCTTTCTCCATGCATAGCAATGCAAAGCACAGAGGGAAACTGAGGCACACATTGGCCTAATTAAAATATGAACACAGTTCCTACTTGATCACAGATAGTGGCAGGATATTAGGAGGTGCTATCTCACCATCAATGTCACGCTCTCACAGTCACATGCTGAGCTCGCTGGCACCTCTCTGCATTACACCTCCTGTCTGCTTTCACAGTCTGCCATGACCCTGCTGAGTTCATTCAGCCAGAATGTCCCTGCATCCCCTCTCCAGCTGCTTTGGTACTAATGAGTTCCAAGGGGGTAGCCATGGCACTTTGAAAGACTAACACATGTATTTATCGCATGAGCTTTTGTGGGGGAAAATCCCACTTTGTCAGACGCTTTGAAGATTTTCTCGCACGAAAGCTCATGCGATAAATAAATTTGTTAGTCTTTAAAAGTACCCCTGGATTCCTTGTTTGTTAGCATTAATGTGCATTTCCTCTAATAACAATATCTCATAACCCTTCTGTAAGTCTTTGCAACCGAGGATCTCCGCACAAATGACAGAGGAGTTAACCCTCACAGCACCCTGAGAAAATGGAAGTATTGTTATCCTTTTCCTGTACACGGGGAAACTGAAAGACAAACGTTAGGGGACTTGCCCAAGACCACAGAGAACATCAGTGGCAGGGTGGGGACTAGAACCCAGGAGTCGTGATGCCCTTTGTTACACTGGAGACTGTATCTTCAGTCCTGAGAAGAAAGCACAGTCTCCTGCCATGGCTTCGTCCCTTTCAACCTTCCTGGGTTACCAAAGTTTCAGGCACTTCCAAAACCATTGATTCATCCTGTGAGCCACATTGAATGTCAGCACAAGCGGCAGAGCCAGTGTTTGGGACCAAAGAGCCAGCCCTTCAGGCTTGGTGGTGCAGATTATCTATGAACACTTGTGGTGGCCATGTGTCGAGGTCTCATACGCATTCAGGGACAGGTGTCTAGGGGTGCTGTACACACATAATAAAAGGATGGTCCTTGCACAGTCTAAGCATATGTGGAGAGGTGCGCAGGGTTCCACTGGGGCTCTCTTGACTCTGTAGCAGTTCCCCGTTCGCATTTTTTGGTGTGGCAAAAGGGTTCGGTTTTGAGGACAGATAAAGGATTCTTGGAGTCGTCTCTGTAATGCGAACCCCCATGTACACAGGGGAGAAACTCACGCTTAGGAAGGCCTTGTGACCTTGCAATGGTTTTATTAGCACGCCCAGCAAAATCACAAACGCTCCAGCTCTGCAGAGTAGGTCAGGGTGGGGCAGACCAGTCGGGGCACCGGGGGTCAGAACATGTGTGTGCTAACACCGTCCTTTGTACTCACCCAATCTGTCATCACCAGTGAGTGTCGTTTAATGTCCCCAAGGCACAGTGGCTGGGATACAGACTTTATATTGTGGTAGCTGATGCCCACTGGGGTTAGACCCATTTATGAAGGTTTTAGCCCCTTTTCCTTATTTGAACTTTCATTTCCCCCACTGCTTTTGGGGTGCCCCGTGTTTCATAGGCTCCCTCATTAGTTCCCCTTTTACTCATTACATTTCCATCACACATTCAGCACCCCAGCCTGTGTTGCTGATAACCATTGTTTGCACAGTCTCCAGAACACTCTAGCTGGTTTTAACAGGTCCAGTGCAGTATCTGTTTTGGAAATGCCAGCAGTTTAACACACTCACGGCACACTTCAGCCATCCCGGGAGATAGGGTCGCTGGCAGGTTACTTATTGATTATGAAATGTCTGGTTTTAGGCCTGAGACCTTGTCTGGCTAAGCTAAATATCTTACAGGCCTCTGGCCTGAGGCCCTGTGTTACAACATCATTAATGCGTATATGTCCCCTCCGGATCCTAAATGTACCTGCTGTCTTTTAGCCTGGCCTACAGATGGCTGGAGCAGCTGGATTCTGGCGCACGGCTCGGTGAGCTAGAAGGGCACCAGAGCAGACGTAGCTCCCTGAGTGCACTAAATACGGAGCCTTTCTGCATGAACAGCAACTCCACAGCAAGGAGCTGTTAAAGAAATCGCCACCCTTTGGGCAGAGTCCGCAAGGCCATCTGTCTCAGTATGTTGAGCCCAGTGAAGCCATCAGCCTCTTTGTCTTCCAGCCAAGTTACCCTTCCCAAGGCAGCATCCTGGGATCTGAAAAGCAGCAAATCCAGCAGGGCTGATGCTTGGAAAAAGCAATCACTTTCTTTTGGGGCCCTTCCCCTGCAAAATCTGGGGAGCCAATAAACATGGTGATTGATCCCTGGCCAGGTTCCATAGGAATAAAATGAACACCAGCATTTCAGCTCTCGGTCATTCCTAATGCCTGGCCCTCGGAGACACCCTGAGGAATCTCCTTCATGCTCTGCATAATCATCCATCTTTGCCCTCCGCATCAGTCTGGTCATTTTCCAGCTGCACAGCTCTTCCACACCAAAGTAAGGAGAGGCCAAAACAGGGGCCTTCTCACTAGTTGCTCATAGCTTTCCTTGACACACCACCACAGGGTAGCTGGCCCCAGTGCACAAAGTTTGTCTGGTGCTGGGACAGGGGCCGCCATGCGGCCCATTAAGAGGGCTAGAGAGAAGCAGAGCCAGGGAGAGATCTGGTGAATAGAACTGCCTGGATGGGAGACCCACCAGCGACTGCATGGCTGGGAATGGGGGTCCTATGTGAGAGTTCAGAAGCTGGAGTCCTGAGAGAGTCAGGCAGTGGATGGCTCAGAAAGAGGGAGCGTCCAACCTTCCTGGATTAAGCAGGGGAGCCAGATCGGCTGCTGAATGTGGAAGACACTCAGCTATGTGCTTCCCCAGAACAGAGACCACTGCCTGAATGGGCCGAAAGCTGGGGACTGATTTAGAGATGAGACTGCTGATGTCTCCAGGCAAGAGCTGAGAACCCTACCTGGACAGGAGAAAGGGCAGAGAAACACCCCATCTGGAGAGATAGGGGGAGGCTTGGGGAGGAGAGAATGGAGAAGTACCTGGGGTGGGCTGTGGGGAGGGACACTGAAACCATGCTGGGGGTTGGACTATTGAGACAGTTTACACTGGGCGGAGGGTGGGCGGATTCTGGTTTGTGGTAGAGGAACTTATGGGCATAATAAATTAACACTCCACCCCCAAACAAAAGGGCTATTTATGTACTACAAAGGCTGAATCTATTTGAGGAAAGGAGGGAAACTGAGGCAAGAGACCATTACCCGGGCTGCCCTGAGACCATGAGTCCAGAGGATCATCTGGGAAGAGGCCATGCATTTATACACACACCGATACACAAACCAGATCTCCCTGTTATGTGCATACACATGGATCCATGTGCATTCCACACCCGTCCTACATACTCACCCCATGCATCCATGGTAACACATGTCTGCATACATGTCTCCTTCATCTGCATGATAACGGATTCACCTGTACCCCAATGCTGGCTGCTTGCTGACATGCCTCACCTGCCCATCCTCACTCAGACATGCTCCATACATGTGCAATCCACAGATGCACCCTACAGGCCCCAGCTCTGAGAAAAACCCAGCACACAGATGAGTGGCTAGTGCTTCAGTAACACCGTTCTGGGTGCGCTGAATTTCTTCCATGCACCATGGTATGGAGGGAGAGGGGAGGAGGCTGTGAAATCTTGGCCTGGAGCAGAGGGGAAATTCCTGCAGGCTCTGTATCCTGTCTGCTTTTCTGGGCAGTAAACAGGGACGAGAGGAGGGAAGGGAGTGAGCCAAACGCTTCAGTCCATCTGGTGGCTCCGGATCCAAGCTGTAGACAGGGGAATTAGTCAAGGCAGAGGGACGCCAAGGTTGACTTCCTTACCCAGAGATGACTGTCAAGAGCTACCCAACAGAGTGCGCTGCATCTGAATGTCCAGGTCCCAGCTCCTCCCAGGTTAGTGGCTAATCCGTCCTCTCACCGGGGAGGGAAAAGCCCTTTCAGACGTGAGAAAAGAAGCAGAAGGAAGGAAAGGCAGCAGCCTGAGGGAGGGGGAAACGCTCAATACAATAGACTGAAGGAACGTCCAGAGCTCCTTCCAGCTCCGACCCTCAGAGCCCTTTACTGTTAAATCTCCCCACCTCACCTGCTGCCAAGGGATGCAATTCTTGCTGTTGTCCCCAATTCTCAGAGAGTAAAGAGACTCCACTGAAGCAGGGCAGCAACAGGAATGGAGCAAAGGGCTCTGGCTCCCTAGACACTGTGTTACCTGTTAGGGAAAATATCTTCAGCTGTATGTGAGGGGAAACAGCTTTGTGAGAAAATCCCAGGACTGGTGCTTGGGAGATCTGAGTTCAGCCCAAGCTTGGCAGAAGCCTCCCTGTGGGCCAGTCACTTAATTCCTCTGAGCCTCTGTCTGCCTCTCTCCCAGTTGAACGATTACTGTGCTTTTTCACCTTCACCGGGTGTTTGAGGCTGAATTCCTCACTGTAAGGTAAGTGCTCTGAACTGCTTAATGGATGATAAGTCTGGGACAGGGTGTCTGTTCTGATAATCAGAGCTCTTCTAGGGACAGCCTCTAGTTCCCTGAGATGGCCTGTGCCTTACTCATGCTGTTTTGCTAGGGCTCTCCCACTGAACAACAGTGCACTTGACAAAAGGAGAGGGTCAGACAGGCAGAAAACAGAATTTCCTCAGGAGTGTGGGGCCGGGCCTGTGGAACTCACTGCCACATGAAACAAGAATGAACACTGACCTTGCTGCATCAAAACCAAATGCAAAAGTCATTTATTTGGCTCCCTGTGATGAGGCAGCTCCGTCACAGGAGGCAGCACAGGTGACATTAGGTTAATTAAACTGATATGTTGCACCTGACAGACTGATTGTTGGTGGAGCCCAGCTGAGAAGGAACAGGAAGTTGGCAGAGCAAAGGAGTGACAGGGGAAGTGGTCTGTAGTCACTCCCTAGGAGGAGGGCATTTGAGCTGGTACACCCAGAAAACAGAGGTAGTAGGAGCTGTAGAAAGGAGCCCAGGGAAATAGCAAGATGGTCCCGAGCAAGCAGGCCCCAGTTGCTAGTAGTAGGTCCTTGGACTGGAGTCTGGAGTAGAAGACAGGCCTGGTTTACCCTGCTAGTCATCGAGGGAGTGTCCCATTCACTGTAGTGATTTGAAGGTTGCCTGAGGTGGTTTGCTTTGTTGGATTTGGCTTCACACATTGACCTGGCCAAGCAACTGACCAGGGTGTCAGATTGGGCAGGAGCTCAGCCCCCACACACCCAGGAAGCGGTGGCCTTGCAGCGAGTACCTCCATTTCCAGAAATGAGCCCTTCACATGCACACACAACACAAAACGGCCTCAGCCAGTATTTTATTCCCTGTTGTTGGGCTGGAAGGGTGCTCTTAAATGCTTGAGAGGAGCTCAGCTGTCATGGTGGTGGACACTAGTGTAGGATCCCAGGTAGACTGCAGAGCTGGCTGAAATGTTTCTGTCTCCACTTTGGGAAGGGGGTGATTTAAAATAGCTTTTTCAGAGAAAATGGAAACTTTTGTGGAGGAAAGCATGTGTTGTGATGAAAAGCCCAAAAATATAGAAGAGAATTTGCTTGTGGAGGGGAGTTCTTTCCCCTGCCAGTTCTATGTCATGGATAGAAGTATTCCAAAGGGGTAGCCGTGTTAGTCTATGGTAGAAAGACAACAGAGTCCAGTGGCACTTTTAAAGACTAACAGATTTCTTTATCGCATGAGCTTTCGTGGGAGAAAATCCCTTTTCTCCCACGAAAGCTCATGCGATAAAGAAATCTGTTAGTCTTTAAAAGTGCCACTGGACTCTGTTGTCCTTCATGGATAGAAGTAGTAAGTTCTATTGTGTAGCATAAATACTGAGGCTAAATTGGTTGGTAGTGCAGAATGGCCTTGTTTTGTGCCTATTAAGGTACTCCATTGTACACACTGCTGAGGAAAGAGACACAGAGAGACTGGTCTGGTTTGTCTAGAAATCCACTGGGGACATGGCTATGACCTATGAAAGCAACCACATCCTGAAAGATGCAAAGCGGTTCAAAGGGGGACTGAAAGAAGGAAATGGACTGAGAGGCAGATCACGAGGACGCATCTGCTGACATGGATTAGAATTGCCAGGGCCCAGGGCTTGGAATCGTATCGATTTTTAGCTGCAGTGTGACGGGGTGGATGCTCTGGCACTTCCTACTCGCCATTAAATGTAGGAGTCAGGGAGCGCTGCTAAGCCCTTGAACTCTTTGGATATGCAAGGCATGGTCTGGGTATAATGAAAGAGTAAGCTGCCATCTAGCCCCACCCACTGTGGTAAAAGTGCCAGCATGGTAGTAGGAAAGTTGATACAGAAGCTGCTGGTATTTAGCTCAGGGTGGCAGGGAAGGTTTCAGATCAGACACCCTGGCTTTCCAGCCATTGTTCTCAAGCAGTGGGTCATGGTGTGGGGTAAGGGGGTCAATGCCATTCCCCTATGGCCACATAGCGTGCTGGCGTGCGATTAGATCCCAGCTAGATAACAGGAGGGCCTGCCAGCATGCGAGTTGGCATGGAAATGCCAGGAACCAAAGCTGTACCATAGTGAGCATGTGAGCAGCTGGGAGCTGACCATGAATCCTCATATTAGTCCTCCTAGGATAGAGCTCGAGGTGGAGCGACCTTCTTCCAAAGGAAATGAATTCAAAAGAAGAGACGGGACATGGGCTCGGAGAGTATCGGAGCCCTTTGGGACTCTGGGTGAAGGACTAACTGTGTCTTGGGACAGCGACACCTGAAGTCAAATCCTGACCAGTGGCAAGTGAATTCTGCGTGGTCCTTGTCATGTAGATCCACTGGGATGGTGGCCTTTGTCCCCAAGGAACTGGGTTGGGAAGTCTCTGTAACAGCCTGGATTCACAGCACAAAGCAGCTTCTGTCCCAAGGTGTCTGACAAAGCAAGGGCCAGATTCTGCTAGGGCCTCAGAGACTCATAGGCTATGTCTACACTGGATAATTTATCAACTTTAACTAAGTCGACTTAGTGTGTCTCCACTTAAAATTGAAGTCAACTTAAAGGGGAGCTTACAAAGTCGACCTAGAGCATCCACACTGGACACCCTAGGTTGACTTTGTGGGTCTTAGAGGGACCTAGGGCAAGTCCATGGGGGCAGGAGGGGCACCCCTTGCCCAATGCCAGGGGGCTCAGCCTTTGCCCCATTGTACCTAGGTACAATGGGGCAAAGGGAGACAAGGACTGTGGCAGGGCATAGGGGCATGGCTCTTCCCTGCCCTGTGGGGGGGCATGCCAGGCTCCCCCTGTGCCCCCCTGGCAGGGAGGGCATTGGTGTAACTCTGGGGTAGCCCTAAGTTGACATAGGGCTATCCCACTACTACACTGGCTTAAGTTGACTCTAGGGAGTCGACTTAAGCCTTAGGTCTAGTGGAAAGGAGGTTTTATAAAGTCGACTTAATTTTCATTAAGTCAACTTTATTTTCCTTAAGTCGACTTAAGGAAACTGTAGTGTAGATGCAGGGTAAAGCAAGCTTAAGTCGACTTAATTTACCAGTGTAGACGCACCCATAGACTTTAAGGTCAGAAGGGACCAGTATGATCATCTAGTCTGACCTCCTGCAAAATGCAGGCCTGAGGGGATTCAGTGGGAGTGAGGGTACTCAGCACCTTCCAGAAGATGCACAGTTCCTGGCAGGATTAAGCCATATGTATACAATCACTCTACTCACCACTGAAGTGCTCTACTCTACTCACCACTCACCTCTAGGGTGGGTCCCAGCAACACTGCATCATGTGAATTACAGAGGAAATTTGAAACAGCCAGAATGCATTTACTTTGCTTCAAATTCAGCCACACCAGGAAGTGTCAGTGTGGGCACGAGGGCTATCATATGTGTTGTAGCAGGTAGGGTCTGGGCCTCAGTGAGTGGGTGCATGCCAGAGCTTGACAAACCCTGGGCACCAGATCTCCATGGTGACCAGGAATTGTACCGTGGCCTAGCTGTGCCGCATTACTTCAGGGCTGGAACACCCCCGGCTCCTAGAAAAAGTAGCCACTGGTACTGACCGTTTCAGCGGCATTGATCCTGCACGGAAAGTGCCCTGGGCAGGAGGTGTTTTCAGTGGCAGGGAGTGCCTTAGTTTTGAGGCTGGTGCTTCGTGCCCCACTGAGTTTGTCAAGCCTTGGTGTATGCTTCCTCCTGGTCAGAGACGGTGAGCTGGGCAAATCATTACAATGGCTAGAACAAAGAAGGGGGTGGAAAGGTGCGGGAATGGCCTGGAAAGGTGAAGGCTGAAATCTTAGCATGAGTTCTCCACTGAGTGTGCTTGTCTGAGGAGATCCTGCTGGTCTTGTTACCTGCCCTCCCCCAACCCAGAAGCCACCTTCCATCTATCTGGGGTCTCCGGGCCCCACCATCCTCTGCGAAATCCAACACCTTGTGAGAAGGGTTTAAATGACATTCCCTGTGTTAGTATTTTGTGTTCCTGAATTGGTCCTTTCCATCCTCATTGATTTTAAGGTGGTCTGTGACACCCCCCCCAACCCCCAGCTCCATGCTACAGCTGCAGTGGGACCCAGGTGCAGTGACATCATCACCCATGGAGTTCTGTGAGCCCTGCAGCCTTTCCCCTGTAATGCAAAAAGCCACAAAGGTGTCCTGGCTGGGAAATACCCTCCTTCAGCAACGTCAGGCCTACAGGTAGAACTGGCAGAGGGCAGTTTGTTGTGCGGGGCAAACGAGGCTTCAAGTCAGCTGCTTCGTTGCTGTCTTGCAAACACCAGAGATGACACTAAGCTCTGGTGCTAGAAATAATGCACACGCTCAGGGCCGCTACTCTTGGCTTTCTCAAAAAGGATGCACATCATCCTGTCCTTTCTCTCCTCTGGCTTTCACCTCCTGCGGGGATCTGCTGGGAAGTTTCTCCAGCCCAGAGGGAAGCCTTGAGTCACATCAGCACCTGGGACAGCTCTTCAATGAAGCAGGCTGATGCTTGCCAGCACCTAGGACAGCTTCCTGGGTTTTAGGAAGCCTCCATGCTTCTGGGCCATGCTTCCAGGTCCTTGGTTCTCACGCTACCTTTCCCTCTAGTTCCATAATGTATCCTCTTCGGCCAGAGACATGATCGCATTCCCCTGGTCCTATGAGTGAACCGTGTGCCCTTGCTGCCAAGAAGGTTGATGGCATATTAGGCTGCATTAGTAGGAGAACTGACAGCAGATCAAGGGAAATGATTAGTCCTTCCTCTATTCAGCACTGGTGAGGCCATATTTGATGTACTGTATTCAGTTTTGGGCACCCCCAATACTGAAAGTATGTGGACAAATTGCAGAGAGTTGGGAGAGGGCTGAAAATGATTAGGGGTCTGAAGCAGATGACTTATGATGCTGAGGGAACTGGTCTTGTTTAGTCTGCAGAAGAAAAAGTGAGGAGAGATTTGATAGCAGTCTTCAACTACTTGAAGGGTGTTCCAGAGAGGGTGGAGCTAGGTGGTCCTCAGTGGTAGTAGATGACAGAACTAGGAGCAATGGTCTCAAGTTGTAGACAGGGAGGTCTAAGTTGGATGTTAGGAAAAGCTTTTTCACTCAGAGGGTGGTGAAGCACGGGACTGAGTTACATAGGGAGGTGGTGGAATGCCCAGCTTTACAAAGCCCTGGCTGGGATGGTTTACTTAGAGTTGGTCTTGCTTTGAGCAGGGGTTGGATTGGGTGACCTCCTGAAGTCCTTTCCAACCCTCATCTTCTGGGATGTAATGATAAGTTGTTAGTCACATGAGTGAAAATGGGTCTTGCAATGTATGGGAGCAAAACCAAGGAGAGCCCTGGGTGGGGACTCCTGTGCAAGCCCAAGGAGCCATCTACGACATGACATTGAATGTCACCAGGGCCTCGGAGAGGGCTGATCAGATACCAAATAGATGTGTTCTCTGGAGTACACACAGCCACTTGGGGACTAGGTGCACCATCTCGCATGGGGCCTCACGGGAATATTGCCCAGCTTATCCAGAGCCCTAGCAATGAGAGATAGAAAAGCCCTGCTGGGTCAGTGCCCATGCCTGTCATGGCAGATGGTCTGGCACTCTGGAGACCTTATGAAAATCACATAATGCCTGATTTGCATGTGGATGAACATGCGTTGTCTGGGTTTCCTCCCAATGCTCTCCCCACCTCTCCTTTAGAGGCTTCAGAGTCAGCTGCCAAATGCACGCATCCTCTTTGTCTGCCATTTGGTCATTCACTGGTTCTCCTGTGTTCCTGGTTGAGCTACAGGATCCACCTGAATCCAGGACACTCCCCTTTCAGTGGTTAATGACACGATCCACCTGGTACCAACCCCTGAGCCCTCTGGGAAAGATCTTATTTTGGCCTTGAGATCTGCTGTCTACCTGATTAGGTAGGGGCAGGGTCGGAAAGAGTCACTTCCAGTGACGTGTACTTGGAGTCCACCATAAACGTGAAATACAACGAGATAGTGAAGCAGCCATAGGAGCTGTGTACAAATGGGAGATTGGCTCCTAGGAGGAAGCAGCTGGGATACTCCTACTTAGTTTTCGCACCAGAGCTAACCCAAGTTACTTGCCAGTCCGCATGGACTTAGATCTTAGATAGCTGTGTCTCTGGTCCTCTAGATCTATCTGCACCTGCTTGGCATAATCACTCCATTGCAGCAGGCTCATTCTATAAAGAAGGCTGGTCTTGTGGTGGGTCAGATGGTAACCTGGGGTTTAGATCAGTTTCAGTGATAACTTGTGGGTCTACTCCGAGTGTGTCGTCTTTTGTCTTTCCTGCTTAATATGTCATGCCTGCTTCCCAGTGACAGAGACCAGTGAACATGGTGTTTGTGGTGACTGGCGGGGGGGGGGGGGGGCCGAGAGTGACCTCTGTGTATCTGTGCAGCTGATGTGATGCATTGGCTGCCACTCAACTTCAGAGGTGCCTCCTGGCTGTTCACAAATTAATTTCCATGGGAAATCAAAGGTTGTCTGATGGCAGATCTTTGGACATGGGGGTGCAATTTGCTGGCTCTTTTCCTGACATATCAGCCTGGATGAGTAAAGGAAAGGTGTCTTTCAAATTCCACGTGCGTCCTCTGTGATTTCTAGTTGAGTTCCGGATTGCAAATTTGCAATTTCCGCCCAGCAATCCAGTTGCTTGTGAAAACAAAGGTCTCCCTCATGCTGAAATAACACCTAGTGGGTGATTTACAGTTCCTTTCCACGGGGAGAGGGGAGGAAGCCATGTGGCCCTGGAGATAATGACCTGACTTTTGGCTTTGGAAAGTTCTAGGCGATGGCTGTGAGAGTTAATTGCATTGAAATAATTGTTCCAATTGAACAATCCCCTTACCAGGAGCAGAACAAAGGTCAATGGTTCAGGCATGGAAATAACCTTTAAACCTGCCTTATGGTGACAATGCGAGGGGAGGGGAATATGAAAAAATCCCTTGTCTTTCAAAACCCATTTCATCTAATAATCTGAGGCAAAAAACATACTGTTGTCATCAGAAGTGTATTATAGTTGCATGGCGTCACCACAGGGCAGAGTTAAGGCTATACAGAGGTCCTGACTTCACTTCCAGTAGAACTGGTTGGGATGAAACACTCTTCAGAAAATGCAGACTAGTCAAAACGAAAACAGTTCACTTGAACAGGTTGGTTTTCTTAGCCTTCTTGATTTGACAATTTTCATGGGGGTTGAGTGGGGGGATTTTAGCTGTTAAATTATCCTGGCTTAGCACTTTTCAAACCAAAAAATGAAACTCGTAATTTTGAAATTAGTTATTTTAAGTAAAAATTAATCTTTCCCCAAATAAAGCCAAACTTCTCAAAATTATAACAACAAAATGTTTGAATTGATCCAATTTGATTTTAGTTGGGGTTGGTCCTGCTTTGAGCAGGTGGTTGGACAAGATGATCTCCTGAGGTTCCTTCCAACCTTCATTTTCTATGATTTTATGACCTCTATCCAAATTTGTTGTTGGCTTATCAGTTTGCAAAAATATGAGATTTTCTCTTTAACCCTATCCCTATCTTTAATTTCCAGACCAGACATGTTTGGATTTCTTTGAACTTTGACTGATTTTATTGTTGGCTGGACTCCCAACTCCACACACCCAGATATGTCTCCGCTAGTGGAATGCTGCAAACCTGCAGGGGCACAGTGGACAGAACAGTGCCTTGCAATAGAGGATTCTGGGTACAGAATTAGGGTTGGTTACATCATTTAATGTCTGCATCTAGGTTGGAAAAGAACAACAGAGCTTGTGACTAGCCTCTCTCCCTTCCCAACATGAACTCAGAGGGCCACCAGCACAAATAAGTGTCTTTTCCCCTCTTCCTCTATGCATTCCCTAAACCTTCCTCTATGCATTTCCATAAACCTCCTGCATTCCCCATTTCCACCAGCAGCAGTCCTAATAAAAAAGGGAGCTCAAGTCTTAAAAGGGCATGTTCTTTTATTCTGGATCTTGGGCTCAATCCCTGCCACAGACACATGAAGGTGTGAGAAGAATCCTACTAAATATGCTTTCATTTGATTCTTTTCTTTGCCACTATTCTCTAGTGACTGTTCAAAGCTCTAACCAGTTAAACCTGAGGAGCAAGCAGTGGTTAAAGTATAATTTAACGGGCCCCGGAACCCTCCTAATCTTTGGGCCCCCTTCCCGTATTGTCTGGGCCCCCTTTATGCATGTGTGGACCCCAGCCCAGGTAGGCATTTGCAACCACTTCTCAGTACCACATGCATCAGTTATCGCTCCATAAAAATATTTATAATTTTATATGGCGTTTGTCACAAACTAGCAAACACTGCATAACACAATAAGTATTATGATTAACAGCGGTGGGGCGGAGGACCTGCCCCTATTTTTAGGGGCCCCGGAACTCTGGCCTCTTAAATTTGGGGGCCCTGGAACTGCGTTCCAGTGCGTTCCCCCTTACTTTAACCCCTGAGAGCAAGACCTCTTTACCTCTAGAAGTGACTCTCCTTTAACTTTCCTCTGCCTTGCCCATATAGTCCATTTTAACTTTATATTGACTCGGAGGCAAAAATTTGTAAGAACCCCTATTTCATCCCACGAAGACAACATGCCATATCCGGATGCAGGTGCCCTTGAAAAACTCTTCAAATCTACCCCTCATTTTCAAGCAGGCTCTGGAATTTCCTGGGAGGAGGAATTCTGAAGGCTTTAACAGAATCTCTGCTTGCTTGCATTGCTTTCTGACAGTCATATAGAAACCCTATGCCAGTTGGATCCCTAAGGCCAGATCCTCAGCTGATGTAATTTGACCGGCCTCACGGCAGTCCATTAAGGCGTCGTAACTTGGACCTCACTAGCTGTGGCTCTGGACCATGGTCTCTTGATATCCAAGGACAGCATGTGTCACAAATTCAATCCTGGAAAGAAACGATATTGTAATAGTCATGGGCTGCCATTCAGCAACAGATTTACACTAGTGCAGGAGTAGTTCAGGGGGATTTACTGCACTCGAACTTAAAGTGAAACACATACCTATCCTGCATGTTGGCAGGGGTGAGACTAGATGACCCTCATGGTCTTGTCTAACCCCCTGGTTCTATGGTTCAGTGTACGTGCAGCAGAACCATAACCCTGGCTCCAGTTAGTTGGCTTTCCTTACTCTATTGCAAATGTCACAGGGAGGCGTGAAAGGAAACGTAGAACACTGCAAAGGAACCTTTTAGAAAGAATTGCAGATGGAAAACTTGCTTTTTATTAAGGGCTTGGCTAAAAGAACAAACACTAAAAACAAATCCTTCCAGCCTTATGAACCAGTGCTTTGAACGACATATCCTAAATCTGTCACCCAAATGTCTGTGATGGGTCTTATTTCCCTCTTCTCCCAGAATCCCTCTACTCTGGTTCAAGCATCAGGTTCTTGCCTCTGTTTCTCGATACTAGGAAATGCTAGCTCTGCAACAGCCAGATCTGCATGACTGACATCTTATGGCACAGGGATATATAAAGAGAGAATTCAAGGTAGTTGGATTAATAAGTGGCCCAAGCCTGAGAGAACACCCAATAAATTGTTGTATTATTTTTTTGTAATACAAATTGTATTAAAGGAGAGGTTGAACATCAGAATTGGCACATATTAGCAGTACCCAAGAGAGATAGGGGGACCTCTGAAATGCCTTTTAGCTAAGTATGGGAGCATGGTGGAAGCAGTATAATTTGAAAAGCATCTAGTTCAACCTCCCAACAAAACTTGGTCTAGGAAACATCAGTGATACACTGGTGCCATCGGCTGGAGCATGCTGAGAATGCAGTTTAGGGGTTGAGCTGTAGCTGGTCACTGGATGATGGGCAGACCAACTGGAACAGCAGCAGCAGCTGCTTCTTGGACACACACACAGCTCTGAAAAGCCCAAGGAGCCCCCAGAACAATGCTTTCCAGAATGTTGCCTGGCCGGCATTAGGTGGTGCTGATACAGTATAAAGTTAAGGGAGGCAGTGTGATCTAGCAGATATAGGCCCTGTGGGTATGTCTACACTGGAGCCTTAGGTCAGGGGTCAGCAACCCAAAAGATAAGAGCCATTTTAAAAAATTCCTTCAATAACCAAGTGTTTTGAGCCGCAGTGGGTGTAGCCTCCCCATGGGGGGTGAAGGGAGCTGGGCCAGGGTGCCGGTGGCAGGGGGAAGCACAGAGCCCGGCATGGGCTGCCCACAGGGTCCCCCAGTGGCAGAGGGGAGCATGGAGCCTGGAGTGGGTTGTCTGTATGGTCGCCCAGTGGCGGGGGGGCATAGAGCCCAGAGCCTCAAGGGGGCAGCCAAAGACCGATCAGACCGGGGCGAGCCGTGGCCAGGGAGATCAGGCCAGGGAGAAAGGGAGAGCCACGGCTGTGGAGGTTGGGCTGGGGAGAAGGGGAGAGCTGCGGCTGGGGAGTTCGGGCTGGTGAGAAGGGGAGAACAGTAGCTGGGGATATGATCAGCCGCGGCTCTCCCCTTCTCCCCGGCCGCAGCTCTCCCCTTCTCCCCAGCCGCTAAAGTTTGGTAACTGGGATACCCAAGAGAAAAGGAGCTAAAACAAGCCAAAACACTTGACCACTGAATGATTATATGAGACAAAGTTGGAATTTGGTAGCCAAAACCTTTTTTTAAATAAAGATCCCTGTTAGTCAGATCTCATCAGAAGTCCCTCAGATGGGTAGGGTTTGCTTTCTCGCTCAGTGCTGAGATGACAGTCACCTTGCCTACTCCCCACACAGACCAGCAAAAAGGACATGCAGGGTAACAAATCTGGGGGATGTCCTCAGGGTTCCAGGTTGCAATTCAGCCGCAGATAGATGGTCCAATCCAGCAGGTCAGCAATTACAGCAGTTGCCATGGCTCATCTTCCATTCTGGGGTCTGGCATGTCATCCGTCTGGTCCCTCTCTACTGGTCTCTCTGAGGCTAGGCAATGCTGGATGGCCATGTTGCTGCCACATGGTACAGGCAGGGCTCTTTTTCTGCTAGTACCCCCACTGCCTACCTGAGAAGAGGGATTTAACTTTCCCTTCTCTTCTCCTGCTCTGCACCATGTGCCTCAGCTACATGCTGCAGAGCAGGAGACTTAAAAGAGCCGGTGCACCTCTTTGTGCCTGTGTTGCTGGCTCGGGACTCGGGGCACTGGCTTAGACGTTCTGGGCTCGTGCCCCCTGTGCTCAGCTCCAGCGATGCCCCTGGAGTAAACCCTGAGGCCTGTCCATGTTCGAGGCCACGGAAGGTATTTAATACCCAACTCAGAGCCACTGTAAGAGACACACACCCAGGTAGTGGTGGGGGTGAGGCTGCCCTGTCCCAGCTGGAGCCAGGCTGCAGGGCACCAGCAGCTGCTGCACACTGGGTATCTTCAGTGGAGAGGGGATTTGTATCCCCCCAGCCTCAAGTTCCCCCTGTAGGTACAGACGCCCCCTCCCCAGGGCAATTCCTTCCCCCCCAAAGTGGGGGGAGGAGAGGTGACAGTGTGAGGTGTGCAAATGTGACATCCGAGTACCAAACAATTTCTTGTGGTACTCATTGGAGAAGCTGATCTGTCAACCCCTGCTTAAATGGCCCAATTACTGCACCAGCTGTGTCTTGCAAACAAGGCAGGCACTGGGGTTTTCATACACCTGCCATGAACACATGGGGTTTTGACCCATGACCGCCAGCATCAGAAGCAGGTGCCATACATCTCCCTAGTCAGTCCCCTGCAACATGCCTCTCTTCAGGCATTTTGAAAATGATTCATTTCACACCAGGGAAGCCACCTTTCACCACCAGTGTACATGCGGGCCAGGAAGAGGGTTCACAACTTTCCCTAGCCCTATTGTGCCCCTACACCAGCAACTCATCCTTTAGTTTCGAAACCGCTCGCCAGTGCTGCAGGGTCAAGTGGTTCCGAGATATTTTCACCAGGTGAGTGACTCAGAGGTCGCAACCTAGCAGCACATTTGACAATTGTTGGAAGCCACGTAGCCCACACCCTGGCCAGAAAGACAAGACCTATCTGGCACATGGTTTTGCTGTTTGCCAGAGAGAGGCTTGCTGAAGGCATCTCAGAACTGGCACCTGAGCTGGTTTCTCACCCTTAGGAAGATGGGTTTATATTGCACAACCCTCACATATGCATGTCAGGAATAGTACTTGTGACTGTCTGTGCTCCAGGCTGCAGCTAGGATGTGTTTATCCAGCACACGCGATAGCCCCGGCAGGCTTCAAAACTTGTATTGCAAATAAAGTTGCTTCATCTTGGGGGTGTCAAAGACAGTGTTGTTCCAGCACGATGCTGCTTGGGGGAACATGTGATCTGTGTCATGTTTCTTGCCTGCGGGAGATGTTGACTCAACTCTAAAGGGCCAATTTCCAAATAATTGAGGGGCACAGCTGTGTACCTGCTTTGTACATACAGCCCCAGCTATTCTGCATGCACAGAGGGCAGAAATACTCCAGGGCCTCCGTGCCCACAGCTGGATACTGCCTGCAACTAACTCTACTACCCAGAAATGGAGTTGCGCCCCGAAGTCTATCTTGCTCTGGGGCCAGGGCTCCTATCCTAGAATATTAGGGCTGGAAGGGACTTCATGAGGTCATCTAGTCCAACCCCCTGCTAAAAGCAGGACCACTCCCACTAAATCATCCCAGCCAGGGTTTTGCCTAACTCGGCCTTAGACATTTCCAGAGAGAGAGTCCAACACCTCCCGCAGGAACTCAGCTGTGGATGAGTGCAATAGACATCTATAACGTTGGAATCCTGGCTCCTGCTTTAAAGCTGGTCTTGGACTCTCCCCAGAGAGCAGAAGGGCATCAAACTCAGCCCACCTCTCCAGACAAGGGTATTTCTCGGGAGCTGGACAGGTCTAGTTTACAGCTAACAGCTCAGGAGTGAAGTTAGCAAAGCCCTGCTACCAACTGACCAGCTGGGTGAGGCCTAGCTTATTACTTTACCCCCTTGACTGTCTGGCAGGGGACCAGCACAGCTACCACCTCACTGCCGGCTAGCAAGCAACATGTAGTGGGTCCCAAGCAGGCTACAATGTGCTCCAGCTGTGACCATCTATGAGAGGGGTGGGGCAAGCCAAGGAATCCTGCACCCCCACCAAAATCCAGCTGCTCACTTCAGGCCCATTTAGCCCCTCCCCTTGTGCCACCACCAGCAGCTTTTGAGCCAGGACCTGGGCCTGGGTGGCTGAAGAACACCAATACACACTTATTAAGTATTGTGGCTACCCCCTGCCTGCCAGTGGGTCCAGCCCTCTCCCCCAGGGACTGGTGTCTGTCCCTGGGTGACCACTAATAGAGCTAGGGCAGGTATGAGGGGTGGGGGGAAGGCTCTTCATGGGCTGCCCATTGCCTTGAGAGCTGGCCCAGAGCACTTCTTCTGTCTCAGATCCTCAGGAAAACAAGGAAACTAAATGAGTTCACCTAGAGCAGGGGTCAGCAGCCCAAAAGACAGGAAGAGAAATTTTAAAAATTCCTTCAGTATGGAAGTATTTTGAGAGCTGCAGTGGGAGGGGTTTCCTGGTCCACCCTCCTCACCCCACTGCCCTGCTCACCTGACTGCTGGGGCCCTCGCCCCCCATCCGACCCCCACGCCTTGCCCCTCCCATACCTTTGGCTCCTGCTGCCAGGCCAGACTGGGCCTGTTTTGCCTCTCCTTCCCTGTCTCCCCACCGAGCTGGGCTGGGCCTGCCTTGCCCCCTGCCCCACAGCTCTGTTCCCCTGCCACCGAGCGGGATCGGGCCCACCTCGCCTCGTGCACTCCCACCCCCACCCCGCTCTCCACCACTGGGCCAGGCCGAATCAGGCTGCCTCACCCGCTCCCCACTGCTGAACTGGGCCAGATCGGACCTGCCTCGCAACTCTCCCCCACCCCCGCTCTGCCTCCGCACCACCAGGCCAAATCAGGCCCGCCTCTCCCCACGGCTATGGCTCTGCACAGCCCGGCTGGATCGGGCCCGCCTTGCCACCCCCCCTCCCGCCCGACTCTGCACAGCCCGGCTGGATCGGGCTCACCTCGCCCCCCCGCTATGGATCTGCACAGCCTGGCCCGATTGGGCCTGCTCTGCCCTGGCCCCCTGCTACAACTCTGCACAGGGTGGGTGGCTGGGGCCTGCCTCACCCGGTGACCCCGCTCCCCACTGCTTCACCTTCCCCCAGCTCCACACCGCCCGGCCAGAGCGGGCTCACTCCCCTTGGCTGCGGCTCCACGCTGCTGGGCCATATCAGGCCCACCTCACCCTACTCCCCTCCGCTGGGCCTGCCTCATCTTGACTCCACCTGGCTCTGTCTCTCAGCCACTGTACCCCCAGCTACTTCAGGGGAGGGACAGGAACACCCTTCCCCAGCCGCTGCCAGCCCCCCCCCCCCAGGTTGCTTTTCCCTGCTGCTGCCAGCTCCTTGCCCCATTACCCCTTCCCCCCAACAGCCTCTAGCCCAGCTCCCCTTCCCCCATCCCCCACTTCATCCAGATAATACTTACCTGGTTTGTCCTGATTTCAGGAAGAGGACCCCAAGCCCAGAGGCGTCGTTGTCGTCGGGCTGGCAGGGCGCCAGCCCCGGGTAGAAAATCCTGAGCCCTGAATCTATTTTCCCCAGCAGGCACATGCACACCCAGGCGGAACGCTGTGTTCCGCCCAGGGGCCCCAGCGAAGCCACAGACTCCTGCTGTGGCCAGGCTGGGGAGATTCAAATCTCCCGCCCTGAGCATGCTCAGACAGAACCTGCTCAGGGTGGGAGCGGCCTGGCCCAGAAGCGGCTCTGCTGGCCATCCCCGCAGATCTGAGCCTCCAGCCAGGTAAGGGGGCTGGGGGGAGGCTTGGAGAGGGGTGGGGGGGGGGACAAGGAGACTGGCTGGGGGCTGGGTAGTGGTGGAGGGGACTATGCACGGCAGGAGTGGGGAGTTTGTGGGGGGCTGGGGAGGGATGGATGGAGTTAGTGGCCTGTGGAGGGGGCATGGGGAGGAGACTGGGTAGGGGCTGGGTAGCAGTGGAGAGGACTGGGCAGCTGGAGGGGGACTGGGTGGGGAGCTGGGGAGGGATGGATGGAGTTAGAGGCCTGGAGGGGACATGGGGACGAGACTGGTGGGGGCTGGGGTGGGGTGGAGGGGATTATGGGTGGCTGGAGGGGGACTAGGTGGGGGGCTGGAGAGGGATGGAGGAGGTTGGTGGATGAGTGGGGGTTAGGGACAGAGGGGCCTGGGGAGGTGTGGAGGAGGTTTGGGGGCTGAAGGGGGGTGGAGTGAAGATGGGGGAAGCTGGGGAGTTAGGAGGGCTGGAGTGGGGGTTTGGGGGCAGGGGTGAGCTGGGGGCCACAGCCCTGGATCTTTTTGCTATCCAGCAATGCCCCTGCCCAGGCCCAAATGCCTCCAATAGACTGCCAGGGCCAGAGAGGAGGAATTTAAATTTCCCTTATCTTCCCCCTCCCTGCTACAAGATTTAAAGGGACAGGCTGCATTACACAGCTATGCTCCCCGGTGGCTCAGGCAGATTGACTCGGGCTGCACCTGCTCGCAGTGAGACCCCACAAAGCTGCAAGGGGGCAGCTGAAGAGCTGCATGCAGATCCGGAGCTGCAGGTTGCTGATCCCCGACCTGGAGCCTGAGCCAGCCACTCCCCCTCAGCCACTAAACTGCCTGTGAGTGGCATGGCTGGGGCCTCATCAAGGAACAGGACCAAGCTGGGTAACATTGAACTTATCTGGTTCTCTTTATCCCTGCCTTAGAAATGTGGGGAGTGTTTCACCAGTGGGGAAACTGAGGCATAGCAGGCAAATGGTTTGCCCAAAGCCACCCAGCAGAGCTAGGACAGAGCTGGAATGAGAACTTAGAGCCCTCGACACACAGGGTATGTCTACACTGGAGGTGTTGTTAAGTCAACTTAACAAGGTTGACTCTGTCGACTTAAAGTCGATCTCGTTAAGTTGATTTAGAGCATCCACACGGAAAACTCCAGTCGACCACCTGAGTCCACACTGGCAGGTGCTAGGTCAACAGAACAATGGCCAGGAACTCTGGGAGGGAGCCAATGTTCCTTCTGAGCTGATGATGCAGCTGAGCAAGAGATTGTACTTGTTGAGCGGCAATTCGTGAGGCATGATGCCTTATGGGCAACAGTTTTTTGGTGCAGGAAGCATCAGCAAGCCTAAGTACCTTAAGTCAAAAGAAATGCATAAATGGTTTCTTTGTTTGAACTTTAATAAAAATGTTAAAATGAAATATTGTTGTTTTATTAATTTACTCTGGGTCAGGCTGGAGAGAAGAAAAAGACCTGTGGGCATCAGGCTGGGGAGCCCAATCGCCCCAGCCACGGCTCTCCCCTTTGCCCCAGCTCCATGTTTTAGCTCCTTTTCTCTTGGGTATCCCAGTCACCAAACTTTAGGCTTTGTTTTGTTTGCTGTGGGATAATGCAGGCTGAGATCTGTTTTCCAAATACTTCCCCCCTCTGTGTGTGAAACTGTTTAATGGTAGACAATTTCAGGGTTACATTATTGCCTTTGACTCTTTGGAACCATATACTGCACAGAAACTAATACAACAGATCTCCAGGCCAAGCAAACGAGGGTGGACTCAGCCAGATAAGGAAATGAAGTAAGGGTACAACAGTAAAATGTGTGTTAAGATAATTCTGTTAGTTGCTCTGGCTCAGTCTCTTGCATTTTGAGATAACTGCTTCATTTACTATGTGATTAGGAGAGCAAATACTACCATGTTGGCATGAGGCCAGACCTCTGGTTTTACATGTAAATCTCCTTGTCCAGAATTCCACCAGTCAAGGACATGTTATTAATGCATTTTTAGAGCAAATGGTTCCTGTGGGAATGCTGAGGTACCGGCGCAGAGAGACCCATACACACACACTTTTGGTAAATGTGGCTTTATTCCCCTCTCCAAAAAAAAGCAACATCAGACAATTTATCTAAGCAAAAATCCCCAGCAGAAAGACATGTCTGTAACAAAGCCTTATAGCTGCAGGGCCTGTCTAAAGCAGTGTCAGGTTGGTGACACTCTTGACAAAGGTAAGTTTTTGATGAACACGTCAGTAGTTCTAATTCTAAAGGCAAAGCACAGCATGACCGATCCATGAGCCAACTTCCTGTCCAATTTTGGCTGCTTATTCAGGGATTTTCACAGCCCAAGGACCACTGCCCTGGTAATCTTTAATCACATCATGCATCATTTTCTACCTTTCCCCAGCCCAATGTTAAACAGGAGAAACCCAAGAGAACAAGCACATTCAGTGTTATTACAAATCCACCCCCCCTCTTCCACATGCTTAGCAATTCCCAGGTGAGACGTCAAACTTCAGTATTCTAGTTCTACAGGTGTGGCTGGGGCAAAGTGGATGACTGATGTACTGCCGCAGCCCCGCTGGTTTGAAGCAGACAATACAAGGTGGCTGATCACAGGGCCTAACAGAACCAGCATCTGCCATGAATTTAGCCAACTCTGAGCCAGCCCCAAGAAGGTTCAAGGAAGAGAACACCAGGTGTTGGTTCAACTATGCTAACAACTCCTCCCTCGAGGGGACTCTTTCTGGCCTCCCGCTCACATTTAGGCCACTCCATAGCAAATTGTTCTCTAAAACCACATGATCAGCAGTCTGGTATCTCTGCTGGTAGCTTCTCTCTCTATGGCTGAGGGGTGTACCGCAGGTACTTCTTGCCTGACGGGAGTTCCTTGGTGAAGATTCCTTCAGGAAACATCTTTTTGGCCTCATCATCTGGCAGAGTGGGAATAACCATGACTCTGTCACCACGCTGGTAAGAAACGGAAAATATTTTAGTGAAGCAGAGAAATTCAGAGACTCTGCAAGGTGTCAGCTCTAGGAAGGGAGAATTTAATCTCCTTCCACTCATGTCCTTTTAAAAACCTAAAAAGTCCTAAAAACCTAATTACATGCATCACCACCCTCAACACCAGCGTTAACCACCCCTGCTACAAGAGAAATGCTACCCCCAATGAGGCAGAGGAATAGATGCTTGAATCTACTGCACCATATTTAGATGTGCAGCAGGCAGGTCCACGTGTCATGGAGGCTCCGGGACACATTTGGCAGTGACTTGAATGGAGATGGGTTATGCAGGAGCTAGACCTCAGTGATACAACTTGCACCAATGGTGCAGTCTGCAGCAGGTGTAGATAACCAGTAACATGAAGCAGCAAAAGAGGGAGGTACAGCCAGATAAGTAACTTATGGAAGGGTGTAAAGGGAAAACGGGGATTTCTTCCTTACACCTTTATCTTCCAACTAGTGAACGAGTCATGCCAGCATGCTGATCCGTTCAGACACGACAATAACTTACATGATAAATCTCCACCGATCTCCTCTGAAGGAGCTAGAAGAGGGGAGTGTCACAGGAGGTTGCAGCTCCCAATAGATGGTAGACCTTCAGTAAAAGCCTCCCTAACTCTTACGAATTCCATCACTCAAAACATCCCTCCCACAAAGTCTCAGGCCTAGAGAAGCGGAGAAGGAAACGCTGTTTCCCTCTGGTCGGTTGTGCAGCACATGGGACACCCCAGCAACAGGAGTGGTATAAAAACATATGACTGTAAGACACACCTAGTGCAAAGGTGACTAGTGATGTTTCCAAAAGTGACTAGTGATGACCAGAGGCCACCCCAAGACACCTTAAAAGGACCTCAACTTAAGAGATGGGAACTCAGTCCTTTCTCGAAGTTTAGCTGAGGTTATGGCATCACGCAATAAACCCAGTGTCCACTTACACTGTTACCACACTCCCCGTGATGGGCCATTTCATAGTAGCAGCGAGCATGTGTGCAGTAGGATCTGAGTTCTGAGACAGTGGGCTCTACTTAAGCTAAAAACCACACCCCATTAGCAGAACAGATCTATTACACTTAAGCAGTTCTGAGACCAAGGCCAGGGAGGAACTCAAGCCAGTTCATTCAGACAGTAACAAGTCAGTAGGGTACCAACAGATGGTCAAGAAGATCTTGCTTTAAAAAGGCATCAGTTAACCACAGTGGGATTCAGCTGGGTTTTAAAGAGACTGCTTTATCACTAGGATGAAAAGATAGAGGCTGCCCTGTGCGATATGGCTCAGGAGAAAGTCTTTAGTTCAATAATCGAAAGCTACGCTTCACTATGAAGATTTTTGCACTAGGAAAAAATGATCTAGATGGGTTTATACGATGATATGGATAAAAGGAGATTTCTCTTTGATAGACAACTTATGCAAGCAATAGAAGTGGTCAATTTCTGTAGAAGAACATGGGCCTCCCTCCACAGGAACCCATTTGTGAAGTTTTACACTGATGGGCTCTTGAGGAGTTTGTAAGGGCTTCCCTGCCCAGCTTAAGTCCCAACATGGTCACAGACAGAAAGCAGCAGGCCAGAGTCGAAAGTGCAGGCAATGAGATGTTTATTGGGGTTAATAGCAAGCAAGCATAAAACCACAGCTCTTCACACCAGTAGAGCTTCCTTTTCCCTCCTCCTTCTTGGTAGGCATAATTATACCACATTTTACAGTTAATTTAGGGATATAGGTCAGGGGCCTTCTCTTTTGTACCCCATGGGAGGGGCAAGGAGTTACGTTATCTTTGTACCATGGGCACTTTTTTATGGCTCTCTAGTATTTTTCTTCAACCTTCATCCACTCCCCTTTTTCCTCCCCGCTGGCTGCTTACCTTGCTCTGCCATCTCTCTTGAAGAGGAGTCAGACCACTCTTTCATTTGCACATTCGTATAGTAAACCCTCACTGCACCTCCTGACACTTGAGCTACATCTCTGATCTATTTTCACAGTAATAAAGAAAAACCATCTGGCCATAGGTAGGCAGTGTAACAGTGTCTTTGTTCTTGGTTTACATACGCATCCTATAAAGCCCTCAGCTTCCAAGGAAGCAAGCAGGCCCAAAATTCTACCTCAGGTAAATACACAGGCTTAAACACTTCTACCAATCTAACTTTTACCCTGCTGTCCCTAACAGAGGCCAGACTGTGTCTGCAAGGTAGGATTTTCTGAAACAAGGGCAGAATTTGGCTCTGCGATTGGCACTTAACGATTCGGATTATTCTGCAAGCAGGAAAAAACTCCATCTCCCCTGTCATAGTCCTGCAGACCCCGCAATGAGAACAGGAGGAAAGACAGTAATTTATTATCACAAACCAGCTAGGTAGGACTCTTAATGAGAGCGATGTGGATAATGCCCTCGTTACTGTTGTTTTCCAACCATTCCTATGCCTCCTGGTAGGACTGTGCGAGAAAGATAATTTCATTTCATAGAGCATGGCAATATTCTGAGATCTGGTTTGCTTTGATTAGGAATTAAAACCCATCCACCCAAGGGACTAGAGTCGCGGCCCATGGACTGTCTGCACGCCTAGATTCCATCTTGCAAAACACTGTCAGAATTCTTCCAGCCACTCTGCTTCCCAGGCTAATGGGATACCTTTAGCACATGCCACGATTACATGGACTTTCAAGAATGAACAGCTCTTAGCACATTCCTTTGTATGATAACTGCCACCTCATCCTAAGAATGTGCAAAGAGGCTCTGGAGACTGTCCTCCTCTGCGCACTGAACTAGATATTTACCTTCCAGTCCACTGGGGTGGCTACCTTGTTCTTTGCTGTCAGCTGCAGGGAATCCACTACCCTTAGGATCTCATCGAAGTTTCTGCCAGTGGTCGCTGGGTAGAGGATGGACAGTTTCAGCTTCTTATCGGGGCCGAAAATAAACACCTGCACAGCAAAGAGACATAGGGAAATGCTCTGGGAATCTGGACAGAAGAGTCACTTGAATTTACATCCGCTACAAGCATTTTATAGTGTTAGATAAGCCACATTTCAGCGTGGGAGGTATTTTAATACCAATAGTCTCCCTCGTCCAACTAGGAATGTGCTTCCTTCAAAGTGATCCCTTTTCTATTCTTCCTACCAATAATCCCCCCACTCAGGCAGTCCTGTCTCTTCTCTGTTTTAGACTGTAAAGTCTTTAGGACAGAACACGTGCTATTCACATTTATAACACTATGTTAAACAGTCCTTCTCAGAGGAAAAAGAGGCATCCACATGCAAAGGCAAAGTGGTCATCTGTCCGTATGAAGCATATAATACTTTATTTTACTAACAGCACAGTTTGTGGAGCTTCTACCTTGAAAGGGGAAAATAACTATACTTTAATGCCAGTGTTGGTGGGGAGAAGGAGCAGCATAAATGGATTTTAGGCATCCAGTGAGAGGCCCTCCTCCTCTGCCTTGGTTTTAATTCTATTCATTGCCCATTCAAGAACCTAAACAAGAAGCTGCACTGATCTTGTAACACTCGTGGGGGGACAAGCCATTCAGGATCAGCACACTAACATGTTTCTGCCTCCCAGCTACAAATGGCTCCTGACCAGCCTCACTGCTGAGCTCCAAGTGAGAGAAGCTACAGTGAGGAGAGGGATCACCTGCCTACCCCCAAGATGGCAGGCCCTGGCAAACAGAAGCAGTACAGGACTCACGGCTGAGTTGGCCCCAGACAGGAGCCAGCAATGGAAGGGACTGAACCGCTTTGACAATTTGCCTCATTCTCCTGTCAGGCAGTTACTCCAGCTCAATGGGCTGGTTACTTAGGGAGCTGCCTAAGGGTAGAGTTTGCAAATAGAGACAGGGCGCCAGGGCCCTACACAAGTGGCCAATGTGCCGTCTGTACTCACCACACGTGCAGTCAGAGGCATGCCCTCCTTGTCTCGCTCATCTGGGTCCAACATGCCCAGCATGACTGCAAGCTCCCGCTTGGCATCAGCGATTATTGGAAACGGGAGCTTCTCGGTGGGCTCCTCACCGTTGTAGGCATTGATGTCCTGGTGAAAGAGGGGAGAGAAACCACATGCATGCTCAAGGCTGTCTGAAAACTCAGGAGAAGGGGGAGGAGGGGAACAATCCAATTTCAGTAGCAAACATCATTCTGGGATGTATTAACAGGAGTATTGTAAGAAAGACAGGTTGTATCTGACGAAGTGAGATGCAGCCCACGAAAGCTTATGCCGGAAGAAATTTTAGTCTTTAAGGTGCCACAGGACTTTTGTCATTTTTGCTACATACAGACTAACACGGCTGCTCCTTTGGAACTAATCAAGAGCCGGAGCCTCCAGATTTAAAGATGGACTCAATGCTTAAACCTCATCCTAGCTTTCCTCTTGTCTTCCATACCTCTCACCACGAGACTCATCAGGAAAGCCCTGGCTGTGCTAGCCCCAGTTTGGTTTAGTGCTGTGTGGTCAGGCTTTTGATTGGATTATTTTTTTAATTAAAGGACTGTGGTTTTTCTGAACCACTTAAATCCCCAGACACACCATGAAATTGTGCATGAAAAAGTGATCTGGCTCCACGGGACAACCAAACCAGGCAGCTCCCAAAAATACTCAATTTCACTGCTCAGCTAGAGCAGTGAAATTGACATATTTGACAGCTCCAATGTCCCAGAGTGGCCTCAACTGGCACTCTGGGACATTTCCAGAGGCTGTCTATTCTGCAAAATGAGTACACACGAGCATTACCGCGGAACAACTGTTCCACGATAATGCTATCACTCTCGTTTTGAGTGGTTTAACTGTTGCGTGGCAAGAGGGTGTTGCTGCGCAACAGGGAAATTGATCGTGTGTACGCTACTGGCTTTATTGCGTGGTAAGGAGCCTTACCGCGCAATAAAGTGATCATGTGTACATAGCCTCAGCCCTGGCCCTGCCTCAGCACCAGGGTTGGAGTAAATGACCTCTCGAGGGCCTTTCCAGCCCAATGTTTCTATGATTCGCCCAAAGAGAAGTTTGCTGGGCAATATTGGAGCTGGCACAGATTGAGAAAACGGATTCTTCAGTAAAGTTATGCTCTGTCTCTAATCTTTTTGACCTAGTTATGAAAGAAGCTGCACTTCAAAGGGCCTCCTTTACTTCAGAGGTCTCCGTCCATGAATTCTCACAGAGTGCCTTTCTCCAGACGGACAGTGACCAGCTTGCACTTGCACCCCAGGGTTTGCTCTTTCTGCCTGTTGAAGCTCTCTGTTATGTTCAACAACTGAGCAAGGGTCTCTTGGGGCTTTGCTTCTGACTTGTTGCTCACAGGGGAGTTCAACTGTGATCATCCCAGTTCAGTGCTTTGGGTCTCTGGCATCACACTAATGACTTCTTTAGTTCTCCAAGGATCTAACCTGGCATCTCAACTGTTTAATGCCTAGGGGGGGGGGGAGAGAGAGAGAGAGAGAGAGAGAGAGACACACACACACACACACACACACACACACACACAAAGTGTGGATCACCTCTAGTATCAAATGTACAAACTATCTATTGTCTTTGTAATGTAATTGCTTCTGGTAAGGTCAGTGTTCCATCCTTTGTAAGTTAGATGCTGCTAAGAAAAAGCAGTAACCACTTGGAGTCTCCTAATGGTGTTTTATCATCCCCTCTCTAAGACATCTCTAAGACATGCCTCTCTGAGGCATCAGGAGTTCTCTTCAACTTCAGAAGCTCACAGTCCCAGTGTGACCCTCTGCCCTCAAACTCACATTAACCAGCTGGTGAAGGTGTCAAGCCACCACTGTGAGGTCCTACCGTTTATGATTCATGCCATCACTGTAACAGGTTGGAGAGACTGACCAGTAGGGTTTGTTTTCCTTTTAGGAACCATTTTGAAGCCTAATCCCTAGTTTCCAGAGGAAGCCTGTGCACACTAAAGAGACATTTCAAAGTTATATCTATAGTGTTATACATGTATAGCATGCTTGAACGAAGAACAAGATTATTTCCTAGCACATGACACTGCGCAACGTTTGCTAGAGCCAACCATAAACAGAATAGCACTAGTTGCTGAAGACCAGTATTCAGCTGCATTGGTAGAACTCTGTGGGGATGAACGAATGAAGAGCAGAGGTTACTGTAGGTCAGGACTGAAATGCAGTCACAAGAGCCGAGAGGCTACATTAGTCAGATTTTAAGGCAAAGATTATGAGCTCTTTGTCTGTCCTTTTTCATATCAAACCATAGAACTACTCAGTAATTTCTGCATCAAGCATGTAACTTATGATTGATCCAGAAAAGATCTTTCAGAAAGGAGCCATCCAATCCTGATAGAAGACTGCAAGTGATACAGGAGCTAAGTTGTTTCCAATAGTTCATTATCTTCACTTAAAGATCTGCATTTTACTTCTAGTCTGAACTTGTCTGGCTTCCCACTTCTGGTTACAGAACCTTGCTCTGCCTTTGTCTCGTAGATTAAAGAGTCTTCCGTTACAGAAGTCTTCTCTTCATGTAGGTGCTTGCAGAAGATTAGCAAATCACCCCTACTCCTCTTGTTGATAACCTAAGTATATTGAACTTCAAAGCTCACTAAAAGGCAGGTTTTCCAGACTTGAAATCACTTGTGGCTCTTTTCTAAATGCTTTCCAATTTTTTTTCCTGAGGTATTGACACTAGAACCGGACACAATATTCCAGTCTCAGTAATGTCACATACAGAGGTGATACCACATTCCTGCTCTCACACATTTTCCAGTTTACACATCTGAGGATTATGTTAGCTCTGTTGGCCAAGCGCCACATTGGGAACACGTGTTCTAGTGGTTCTCCACCAAAACCCTTTTCTCAGCCTATCCTTCAGATCTTGGGGCCTGCTGATGGTTCTCTGTGGGATCCAAATGGTGCCCTCATACATTATGAAGCTCCCTCACATCCAGGTTAGTAGGACTAACTTTATGCTGCAGGAATGATTAGGATGCCATGAACACTGACTGCTGAGACAGAATGAGGAAGGCAGCACTAAGGAAGTGACTAATATAAAGCTATAATCCTAGCGCATTGTATTCCAGACTCATTTCCATGTGGCGCAGGCAGAGACTTGGCTTCAAAGCTTGGCAATCAAGCCCTTGAAGAACAAAAAGAAAAGGGGAGGGAAAGGCAAGGCAGGGCAGAGCTGAGCCTATCCACTAATAAAATGGCAAATATCTGCATTCTGGTGAAAATGCTGAGCCCACTGATCAGGTGTGGGGGAGAGTCAAACCCAAAGCTATAAGCAGCAATGATTTCTGACACAGACCTTAGGGTGGAGGAAAAGGATTGATGAAAAGGCATAGCCTAGTCAATTGTTTGACCACACTGACCATCTGTGCTTAATGTTCAGGAGACCAAAATAACTGAATTTAGCCAAATTTATTGTCCAAAGACAAAGCACAATACAAAAAGGGGACAGATGAACCCTCCTCCTGGGACACAAATTCTTGTAGCACGCTCCCCTTATGCAGAAGGTGTCCTTCAAAGACATGAATGTTAGCTAGCAGCAATTGTAGTGTGATTTTACAAGATACAAAACTCTTTATGCTTCATTGAAAGTCCAACCTGCCAGCTTGTACAATTCCTCACCTTGCTCTGTTCCTTTCTAAGCTTTGTTTTAAATTCTAAATTAGTCAGTCGTAAAGGTACAACACAACCCGTGTTACTGTATACTATTCATATATCATGGCTTTGATAGGCTTCCTATTTTCTAAAGCAAAAAGTTGCCTTCAGCTTTGCATCATGTGGTGCGATATTTGACATGAGGGAACAGAATTGAGGGCAGTACATAATACATTCAGTT
Source organism: Pelusios castaneus (assembly GCA_007922175.1). Lineage (NCBI taxonomy): Eukaryota > Metazoa > Chordata > Testudines > Pelomedusidae > Pelusios > Pelusios castaneus. The sequence goes on along the minus strand of ML686139.1, from coordinate 250,426 downwards.
AAGCTAAGCACAGTTTATATTTATCTATATTTTAATACAATACACAATACCTATTAATGTGGTGTACAGTACACTACATCTAACACATGTACTAGCTAACAAGAGTTACAGCTGTCAATCAATGGCTTTATTCCATTAGTCTGTTTACGTTATAAAACAAGACTAACACTTCTGTATGCATCTGCCTCACGCAGTTCACTGCTGTCCCCTTTGCCCCAGTGTACCTTACTCCAGGCGAGATGGTCCTTGACATCATCAATAGAGAGGGCTATCATCTTAACGTCGCGCTTGCTGAACTCGGGTGCCAACTTCGCTGCTCGGCCCAGCTCAGTTGTGCAGACTGGAGTGAAGTCCCGGGGATGGGAGAAGAGGATGCCCCATCTGAAAGAGAACAGCATGGGAGACAGCAAAAGCATAAGAGGAGTTTCCAGTTAGGAATCTATGTTAGATACCCAGAGAAAAACACAGCTGCAGATGGCATTTTAACCTCTCTAGCGCCAGGAATTAAATGAGCCATTCATCTCCTCATCAAGAAAGGAATTCCTTTAAGAGAGTTTCTCCCTATATCTCCATCATCGTATGAGGCCTACATGAAACCAGACTCACTGAATGAGCCTCTGTGATTTTAGAACTCTTTCCCTCTAGCCTACCCTCCTACTTTGCCTCCCCACTTTAGCTATTTGATGCCCACACTTCTGATCTCACATCAAGAGATAATGGAGTAACCAAAAAACTCTGATGTGATTACTCTCTCGTGATGGCCACCTCTTCTCCCTTTCTCCGGAATCCACATTGCTGAATTTCTTTGTCAATTATTATCGACCTCAAGTTAATGCCTATGTATATGGTACATAGTAAACACCTTTTAGCTGCTATTCAGTCACCTGACTTAACATACTGAACGTCACTGATACTACACAACCCGAGAACAGTTATATGCAGCTTTCATCTTGTAAGTCACCATGAGGTGGGAACAACCCTTCAAAATAAGATGATGGGATGAGTCTTGTGTCTGGCCTGGTTTGTTATATTGAATAGAGCATTACAGAATATTAGTAGTTAGCAGCTGCTGTGTTATATCTAGGTTCTGGTGTGAAAACAGAATACCTTGCTCTTACATAGCACTTTTCACTGGTAAATATATACAGAGGAAGCCGGTATCCCTAAGCTGCTTTTACCTATGAGGAAACTGAAACACACAGAGGGGACAGGATGTGTCCTAGCAGGCCAGTGGCAGGGCTGGGCAAGGTCAGTTTGAAAAATGAGGAAAGAGCCCACACAAGGATTACTGAAAAGTCTTTGCAAAAGAAGACATTTCTAAAGTAAATCTCAATGCCTGAAAGGGAAGAAGTGAGCATTTCTTCCAACATTTGTAGCTAGGTAATGGGAATCTCATTCACAGCACAGTTACAGAAGCTTGTGCTGGGAGTTCATTATTAATCCCTACACCAAGTATTCTCAGAAAAACTCAGACCCAATATACAGACAGTCCTTTCTAATGTGACCCACAGTAGACATGAAACACATTAGGCTGCACTAGCCCCTGGAGCCTTCTTCCTTATTTGATCAGGAACAGCCCTGTTTATCCAGGGACAAAACAATTTACAGTTTAGCTCAGGTAGATCTGAATTACTGTGTAACCAGCCCAGTTGTCAATGGAGTTGATTGGTTGGCATCTTGTTATTACTGTGTATTTTGCAAAAGCCAGAAAGCTAACCTGTAATATTTAAATATCAAAAAGCAAACTGCTGAGCAGAGATAAGGCAGAAAATCTGCCCAGTTCAGCTACTACAGATTTGCTAATAGCTTTCAAAATGGACTATGAGTCGCAACATAAAATTAGAAGCGACTCCCACTTGCACTTCCTTTGCTCATTTAGCTGATCAGCAGTGCAGAATGAGGTGCACTCACACTTTCTGCATTGTCCTGAAGGAGCACTTTCAAAGATCAAATGCTCAATGGGGTGTACAGAGAGTAACAGGCTGAGGATTCTGAAAGCCCATGACTCTGCCTAGGAGCCTAGCAAAGGATTTTGAAGTGTGGTGCATTTACAGGAATCTGATTTGATGACAACAGGCTCTGAGCCACAGAGAAGGAGCTAAGGCACCCAGCCGTTGTCCTTACCCTCAAGTTCTCAGAGACTAAGACTCTAAGGCCAGAAGGGACCAATGTGATCGTCTGGTTAGTGTGATCTCCTGCACAGTGCAGGCCACAAAACCTCCTGCCCACACCTGTAATAAACCTCTAACCTATGACTGAGTTATTGAAGTCCTCAGGTTATGGTGTAAAGACTTGAAGGTACAGAGAATCCACCAGCAGTTGAGTCATGCCCCACACTACAGAGGAAGGCAAAAAAACCCCAGAGCTTTTGCCAATCTGCTCTGGGGGAAAATTCCCCCCCAACCCCAAATATGGTGATCAGTTAAATCCTGAGCATGTGGGAAAGACTCATCAGTCAGACACCAAAGTTGTTGGGTTTTTTAAAAATTTGTTTGGCAAAGAGGAATTTTTTATATTTGACTGTGTCCTGAAACCACCTGCTTAAATAGCCAGATTAGACCAGGAAACTGCTTCTGCAGCTTTAGCAATCCTTGGTCTGTTCCATCCCCAAACTCAGTCATTTGCAAGGACACCCTTTCTACCTGATCAAGGTCAGGTAAATTACCCTGACATGTAAATGTGACATCCAGTCCAAAAGGGATCTTGATTTTCTAAAGTTAGTTCCCCTCAGGGCTTAGCTAAATGCTGTGTGAAATACAGTGAGCATTATTGAAAGGCCGGCTTTGGGTTGCAGAACCAATTCACTGCACCATTCTAGTCCTGGCATAGAAACAGCAACCCAAGCTTATAGACTGCTTTGACCTCTACAGCACCTTCCTGCACGGTTCTCAAAAGGGCACAGCAGGGCAGATTGACAAAGGTTTGGGGGTTTCTCGCCTTCCTCTGTAGCACGCATTAGCTGGTGGATTCGCTGTATCTTAAAGTCTTTACACCATGATTTGAGGACTTTAATAACTCAATCATCGATTAGAGTTTACTACAGGAATGGGTGGGTGAGGTTCTGTGGCCTGCACTGTGAAGGAGGTCCAACACTAGATGTGCCCCTGCTCCAGAGTGCAGATTTTAGCTTTTTCTTTCCCCACTTCCTTCACTGCCAAATCCAACACGATTCCTTCTTGTAGCCTAGCAGATTTCTTTTATCCCCATTCAGTGCACCTGACAGCAATAACAAATGAACTGCCTCCAGTGGCAGAGTTCCTCTATTTACTCTCATGAGTCTTCCTCAATCTGATACCACCAGATTATCTTGGAAAATTACTGCCTTTCAATGCCCTACCAGGAAACTGCTGTGTCATCCCCAACTTACAAAACACATTTGACATGACATTGTAATTTCAGATGAGCCAACATTTGGCAATGGATAGTGGCGCAAACAGGCATAGAAACGTTTCTTTATTTTAATCACATGGTTTGTGGGCTGAGGTTGTTCTATACACAGCGTGAAAGTTAATATTGTTTTTTACTCCCTGCCCCACAGGGGATGTAGGGCATAAAGATGCAGATTTGTTTCCAAGATCCACTGTCTAATCCAACAAAACTGCAATCCGACATGAAATATTAGAGCCTGTTTGCACTGGGATCAGAAAGGACTCAGCTGTTTCCAAGCCTATTCTTTTCAAATCCGATGCTGGGTCATACTAGAGTGTTCTAACACCAGACACTACACGACTGCCCTGATGATAGGTTGAGCCCACATTGCCAGAGCCTTTGTATTTCACGGTAAAGTATGCTCCCTGTTAGCATTACGGAAGACACATGCTCTTTAGACTGAACAGTTAATCTTGTGCCCAAATCCTTGGTCCCATTTTAACTACATCCTTACTGTTTCAACTGGTGTGCCGGGAGAACTGTCCAAGTGTGCCGTGAAATTTTGTGCAAAGGTAATGAAAATCAATGTAAAACAAACATTGTTTCATCTTGAACAATATTTATCCAACCAAAATTATAACTCATAACACTCATGAATATTAATCAAATTAAAAGCGAGTTATCGGTCTGTTGATTCTAAAACATGAACATTCTAAACGCAGGTGGCCAAAGGGCAAAATTGAGAAGACACGTATTTTTTTTCCAATGAATTTGAAATATTAATGCTTTTGATTGTTCTTTAGCTTGTATGCACTTTGTTGCAAACCTCTCTAGTAAGACCGCAACCATAGTAAAAGTAAGTAAATGTGATGTTTATGAGCAATCAAGTCAGCTGAAAAAAGAGGGTGTGCCATAGAATTGTTTGTCTCCTTAAAATGTGTTATGTTACTGAAAAGATTGGGAACCTCTGGTCTAGATCAAGGATTCTCAACTTATTTACCACTGTAGGTTGCATATGCAGCACTCTGTTATGAGGGCTGCATCCACACAAAATATATATTACCTGTATGGCCCAAAGGATGTCACATGGGCCACAGCAGTATGCTGTCTGGGCTGAAAGTGGCCAGGGGTTGAGAACCACTGGTCTAGATCCTACACAGTCTTCACCAGAAAGGTACATTATGCATTGAGCTGTAGATAGTGAAAATACTGGTCTAGAGTATTCTTACTCTGGAAATACCAATTGAAAACATCAAGGGGTGGTCTGACAGTTTAGTCCCAACATTTAGGGTTTGTAAGAAGATTCATGGGAACTAACCGAAATATCTTTAGGAAGTTAAAAGCTTCATTGAAAAGTGTTGTTTTGCGTTAAATATTCTGCTGCAACATTTGGAAACCAACACATCACTAGAACTGCATTATGCTAAGATAGGAGGACCAGAAACTGAAAATGGTAGGTTTTCTTTTCTTTCCAGATTCTGAGTTTTATCAGAAACTATAGCTGTTTTCACATTTTTAAAGGGCACAGGGCAACTGTGCTGTAGTTGGATCTCTGTAGCATGACTAGAATCCATAAACTTTACCCAGTCATGATCATAGATTTGTGGATCTACCCACGTTACACATGCACCATTCAGGGACCTAGAGTGTCACAAAGCGCTGTGCAAACATAAATGAACTAAGTCTCACATATGCCAATGGATAATAACTGTAAGTGGCCTACTGAAGTGGTTAGCTTAAGAGTTAGCAAAGCAGGACACTACTGCCTACCTATTTATTGTATTTCCTTAAACTACATTCTTAACTTTTATCTCTAGTCCCAGCACCACTCAGAAAAACTGGGCTGAAATCCTACACATTAAACTAAGATTCCCATTAACTTCAACAGGGTAGGATTTCACCGTGGGAATGAAGATTTCAAAGGCATCTTTCACAATCTTGCCTACCTGATAGAGGTCAGGTGGCGATTGATCTCTCAAGCAAAAAAAGTGAGCTACAACCCAGTGGAGATGGAAGGAGATTTAGGGTGGGAAGATTGCATAACTGCCAATAATGACTTAATGGAAGAGTGGTGTGCAGACCAAAGTATGTGAGAGGGGAGAAGGCCAATTCTATTCTCAAGTGGTGGAGCCTGGCTTGGGGGCAGAATACTACTTTTTCCTTTAGGAAAAGATTCCCTAGGTTGTCCAAGTCTTTGTTACATCAGAAAGTAACTTATTTACAGGGTTTAAACTGGACAAGATTCCTGGGATTCACTGAGCCAGCACATTTTTCTGGAGGCTGTCCAAATCAAAGCTTTCATTTTTTAAGAAAGTCTTTCGTCCTTATGATTAAGATTATTACGAATTTAATGTAATGTGATGGACTAACCACATTCTGTCCAGGAGCTTATCTGTACACAAAAGTCACAGTGGGTTGAATTAACCAAACATAAGCCTATTTAAGCATTTCCAGTGGGGTTTGCAGCAATTTGACTAGAGTGATGCAATTTCTCTTTATAGACAAGGCCTTAACCTGCCTGAAATTACTGTGAGAAACATGTATAATCATTAAGTGAAGTTCCAAAGGGGTAGCTGTGTTAGTCTATTGTAGAAAAACAACAGAGTCCTGTGGCACTTATAAAGACTAACAGATTTATCGCATAGTGAGTAACTCTGAAGTTTAATGGCAATTAAACAGATCAAAGAGTACAAGAAGGGAGAGTAGAGTTTTCTTTTGGTGACTCAATGGCTGATCTGGGCTTGTGGGCAGAATACAACCTTTTTCTTGCCAAACAAGTGTGCCCGAAGGGTAATCCTTAAGCATCCATAATGTGTGTGTGAACACACAAGATCACAGCTGTAGTGCAGACTGAGAGATACTAACCATACACAAGTATAAGGACCACTATGTGTTTATTTTTTTAAAAAATTATAAGTATTTTCTTCTGTAACTTTACACATCACAGCCCATACTTTTTAGATTTCTTAAGTTCAGGTCTTATTTTCACAGCTTATTTTCACCTCTTCACTTAAGAGGAAACAATAGATAACACAATACTGTTACTTCTAATACAAACAGATAAGGGAGATAAAGCCTTCCCTTGAGTAATTACAAAAATAAAGTTTGAGATTTTGTAGTAGTTCAAGTTTATTTAAATTACCTCTGAGCCTACAGCTGACTATGAGCTGCCACTGTGAAAAAAGCCTACAGCTGACTATGAGCTGCCACTGTGAAAAAAAGCCGATGTGGTCCAAGGATGCATCAGGCGAGGTATTGCCAGTAGAGATAGGAAGGTATTAGTACTGTTATACAAGGTGCTGGTGAGATCTCACCTAGAAGACTGTGTGCAGTTCTGGCCCCCCATGTTTAAGAAAGATGAATTCAAACTGGAATAAGTGCAGAAAAGGTCTCCTAGGATGATACAAGGAATGGAAAACCTGCCTTATGAGATGAGACCCAAAGAATTTATTTAGCCTAACCAAAAGAAGGTTGATGGGAGATACGATTGCTCTGTATAAATACATTAGAGAGAGAAATACCAGAGAGGGAGAGGAATTATTTAAATTCAGCAACAATGAGGACTCTCAAATTAATGGATATAAACTGGCCATCAGGAACTTTAGACTTGAAATTAAAAGCAGGTTTCTAACCATCAGAGGAGTGAAGTTCTGGAATAGCCTTCCAAAGGGAGCAGTGGGGGCAAAAAACCTAGCTGGTTTCAAAACTGAGCTTGATAAATTCATGGAGGAGATAGTATAATGGGACAGCCTAGTTTGGCAGTTGACTGATCTTTGTCTTCTGGGGGTAGATATGCCGATTGGACAATTGATGGGGTGGGTTCTAAGTTATTACAGATGATTCTTTCTTAGGTGTCTGATGATGAGTCTTGCCCACATGCTCAGGGTTTAAACGATTGCCATATCTGGGGTTGGGAAGGAATTTTCCCCAGGGGCAGATTGGCAAAGGCTTTGAGGGTTTTTTTGCCTTCCTCTGTAGCATGGGACATGAATCAATTGCTGGTGGATTCTCTGTTCCTTCAAGTATTTAAACCATGATTTGAGGACTTTAATAACTGAATCATAAGTTAGAGGTTTATTACAGGAATGGGTGGGTGACTTTCTGTGGCCTGTATTGTGCAAGAGATCAGACTAGATCGGGGTAGGCAACCCCCGGCATGTGTGCCAACAGTGGCACACAAGCCCATTTGGAGCGGCACTCGGCATCCTCTGTGGCACCACAGAAATTGCCACTCCTGCCACCAAAAGACGCTCCGAGTGGCTTCTTTCAGGGGCAGCTGCAGTGCAGAGTTCCCTGCCATGTCCAGGCCCCGGGCACACCATGTAAAGAAGCCGCCCAGAGCGGCTCCTCTCTGTGGTGTACCGCCACCAAAAGGAGTGACTCTAGGCACGCTGCCAAGAGGAGCCACTCCAGGTGGCTTCTTTCCACGAGTGCGCCGTTGGCACCAGGTGAGGGTTGAGGAGGAGGGGCCGGCACACGGGTCAGCAAAGGTTGCCGAACCCTGGACTAGATGATCATGTTGGTCCCCTCTTACCTTAGAGTCTATGAGTCTAGCTATGAGCCAGGGGTGCAATTCTCAACTCCTGTACACCAAATTGCGCTAGCTCAACAGAGCTCACGTATACAAATAAAAATAGCAGTGTAGCTGCTGATAGCCTGGGCAGTACCAGCACACAGCACATAGGCGGGACAAGTACCAACCTGTCTGAACTTCATGGGTACTGGCCATGGCGATCCTGCCCATGCTACCATGCCTGGCTCATACCTGTTCAGTGTAACAGTTACAGAGGGAAAGGGAATCAGACTCATTTTTGATGCTTGGGAGCAAGAAGTTTACCTACACCGTGAACATGGAGAAAAGCCTGTGCAGCAGTGGAGTAAAAGCAGACAATGTGAGTCAAATGTTGCTCTCAGCTACTCTGATTTAAATCTGAATGACACCACAGAATCAGCAGTTCTAGAAGATCAACACTAGCATAAGTGAGAGCAGAATTCGGTCCAAGGTGTGTGACCTTTTGGAGGGTGCTTAAAATATTTATAACAGTGTAAAAAAATCCTCCACACCCATAGCTGACACAGCAAGGGATAGACACAGGGAAACTGGTATAAGCCACACTGCCGCACTCCACCAGCAAGGGCCCTTTTCCAGTGGAGACAAGGCCTGAGTGTGTGTGGAGGAGACGGTTTGGTGGTGGGACAAATGGGAGTAGTGCAAAGGTGCTGGAACAATTTTAATAGTGGGGAGGCTGGAAACCATGTGTTTGATGTTTTTTCAGGCTGGAGTGCAGGAGCAACCCCACTACCACACCCTCAGTTCCAGCACTACAGGGAAGAGAGGGTGAGCAGAGGAAGAGCAAGGTCTGGGCTTGGTGGATCTGGAGTCAGGAATAAAATTATTCCAAGTTTCATAATGTTAAATAAGCAGAGATGAGAGAGAAAGTTAAAAAGGCAAGGCCTGCCTGATACCTCCCATAGTGAGCCATGGCCCCTGCCTCCAGACAGGGAGGGACCCAGATTTTTCTCTCCCCTCATTTCCTGGCTCTACAACCCCTCTGCTCCCCTAGAGATCCTCACTCCACTAGTCCCCACCCAGCAAGAAAGGAAGCCCCCCACCCCTAACCCTATAGACCCTCCCATAGAGGAGGAAGAGATTCCCCCACCTCTATAAAGAACACCCCACCCCATCTTTCTAGCTCCCTATAGAGATAACACCCCACTTAGAGAAGAATATCCCCACATCCCTAAACCTATAGTCCCCCAGAGAGGAGGAAGCGATCCCCCACCCCTATAGCCCTCCTAGAGTAAAAGAGAACTCCCACACCCCAACCCTACAGTCCCCCATAGAGGAGGAAGAGCACCCCCCACCCCACAGCCCCCTGTAGCCGCCCCCCCAGAAGCAGGAAGAGAACAGCCCCAGCCGCGGCGGGCAGGAGCCCGGGTGCCCGGCCGGCGCCACTCACGAGTCTCCCAGGAAGTCGTGGAAGCGGATGCGGCCGTGCGTGGTGTCGGCCTCAAAGTTGGGGGCCTCGTCCCCCAGGAGCAACCCCGGCATGTCTCCTCGATGGCTCGGCTCCACTCCTCTCCCGGCGCGCGGATGGAATACAGACAGGACGACGGATAGGGCAGCTGCGGGGGCGGAGCCTCCACGGACAGGACCTGGCCAATCGGGAGAAAGGCTGCCTGGAGCGCGAGGAAGGGGCCGATGGGCGGTGGAAAGAGCACTGGGCTGGGAGCCGGGAGGTCTCGCTCTGCCTCTAGCTCCTGGCATGAGCACGGGCGAGTCACTTCACCCTGTGTGTTTAGAGGGCTGGCCTCTGAGGCAGGCGCTGGGGTAGCATTTGGACCTTGGTTGGGAGGGGCCCCTCTGCCTTATCGGTAGCACACCTAGTAATGGCCCCCAGAGCATGCAAGCTTCCTCCCAAAGTCCAGTTCTGGCCCATTAAGGACACAGTTTAACCCTACATTTTATAAAAACATAATACAACTTTTTGCATCAGCTTCTCTAAGAAAAGCTCATAGGAGGGGCATTAATTATTGGTTACTAGCAATCTGTGGAACTCTTTGCTGGGGATGTTGTGGACCAGAGGCCAACAAAATTGGGTTAAAAAAGAACCAGATAAATTCATGGAGAGCAGGGCCATCAATGGCTATGAGCAGAGACACAAAACCATGCTCTGAAGCATCTGTTTGCCAGAAGCTGGGAATGGGCGACAGGATGAATCACTGATGGTTGCCTGTTCTGTTCATTCTCAAACACCTGGCATTGACCACTGTCATAAGATAGGATACTGGGGTAGGCAGACCAGTGGTCCAACCCAATAGGGCCATTTTCCCATTACAACAGATAATTTTGCTTTCCTTTTCCCCCACCTAGTTCCACTGTTTGAATCTAAACAACTGCTTTGATTTGCTGTAGCAGTCTGACCTGATCCTATGACTTCCACTGCCCTGCCTTTATTTTGCTCCTGTTCTGTAAGTTCCCCATCTTCAAGCGTCTGGCAAAGTGGGATTTTCTCCAACAAAAGCTCATGTGATAAATAAATTTGTTAGTCTTTAAAAGTGCCACTAATATTCTTGTTTGTTTTGCTGGCCATTCTTATGTGCATCTGCCTGCAAAAGAAATAAAAGTTACCTCTTAAATGTATAGTGTATTGGTGACTAGAAAAGTATTTGAATGATCGGGGCCCAAGCAGATATGTAATTTTACTCATAGGAGGAGGTCCATTGAAATTGTGTGTGTAAAACTATACAACATAAGAAACAAAGAATAAAACACAAGAATGGCCAGAGTGGGTGAGACAACTACTTGAAGGTGTGCTCCAAAGAGGAGGGAGCTAGGCTGTTCTCAGTAACAAAGGATTAGAACAAGGAGGAATGGTTTCAAGTTGCAGCTGGGGAGGTCGAGGTCGGATATTAGGAAAAACTTTCTCACTAGGAGGGTGGTGAAGCATTGGAATGGTTACCTAGGGAGGTGGTGGAATAATCTCCATTTTTTGAAACATTTAAGGCCCAGTTAGACAACCCCTGGCAGGGATGATTTAGTGGGAGTGGTCCTGCTTTTAGCAGGGAGTTGGACTAGATGATCTCATGAGGTCTCTTCCAACCCTAAGATTCTATGATTCAAATAGCCCAGCATACTTTCAATAATAGTGGCCAGTGCCAGATGCTCCAGAGGGAATAAAAAGGATACTGCAATCTCAAGTGATATATCCCTTTTGGTCCAGTCCTAGCCTCTGGCAGGTGGTGGTTTAGGTTTACCCAGAGCATAGGTCGGTATCCCTGATCATCTTGGCTAATAGCCATTGATGGAGCTATCCTCCATGAATTTATCTATTTTTTTAAAATCCAGTTATACTTTCATCCTTCAAAATATCACAAGGCAATGAGTTCCACAGGTGATTTCTTTTTTTTTAAACCTGCTGCCTATTAGTTTCATTGGGTGACCATTGGTTCATGTGTTATGGGAAGGAATAAATAACACTTTCTTTTTCACTTTCTACACACTATTCATGATTTTATAGATCTCCATCATATCCCTCCTTAGTCACCTGAACAATCCATCTTTTTAATCTTTCTTCATATGGAAGCTATATATTCCTAATCACTTTTGTTGCCCTTCTCCGTACCTTTTCCAACAGGTTGGTGGCCTATTGCAGGAGTGGGTGGGTGAGGTCTTGAGGCCTGCATTTTGCAGGAGGTCAGACTAGATGATCGTACTGGTCCCTTCTGACCTTAAAGTCTATGAGTCTATCATTTTTTAGATGGAGTGACCAGAACTGCAGACAGTATACACCATGCATTATGTAATGGTGTTATGATATTTTTTCTTTTATTAGTTATCTGTTTCATAAGGGTTGCTAAGATCATAAACCTTTTTTTGGCTGCTGCTGTTTCACATTGAACAGATGTTTTTCAGAGAATCATCTTGACTCCAAGATCTCTTTCTTGAGTGTTACAGCTAATTTGGACACCACCATATTGTATGTGTAGTCAAGATTATTTTCAGTATGGGGACCAAAATTATAATAACAGACTTTAGACTAAAGATAATTTAGGTAAAAAGTCAAAGAGTTTAATCTCGACAGCACCACTATCTGGATCTGGTCCCAACATTCTTGGGGCATATAATTGGATCATTGTGACAATTAGTGAAAATACAGTGAGATGGACACTAGGCAATCTTCTTTTAATCTATACTTTGCATTCTGCAGCCTAACTCTGCAGAGGGATTAACACAAGAAGAAGAGCACCGCCATGTGACCAGCACTGGGTTCCTCTGAAGGAAGCGGCGCGGGCGGCCGCTGTGACACAAACAAGAAACGGAAGTGAGCCGTGACAGGACGAGACGCGTCGGTCGCGCACCTGTTGAAGTTGATGCAGTGGTTGCCACGGGTAGCTGAGTGCGCAGAGTGGTGCGGGAGGGCGGCTCGGCAGCGAGCTAGCCATGGCGACATACGTGAGCGAGCTGGAGGCGGCCAAGAAGAACCTGAGCGAGGCGCTGGGCGAGAACGTGAAGCAGTGAGTGCGGTCCGGTTAGGCCCGCCGAGCCCCGGCCTCGATTTCTGCCCGGTCCTGGGGGAGTGCGGCCTGCCGGGCGTGGAGCAGCTGCTGGGGCCTCGGGGCCCAGCCGGCCGGACGTGCGTTGCCTCGGCCTCGCTAAGGCCCGAGGGCCCGGCCTGGGCCGGGTGGGGGGCGCCCGTGGGAGCAGGGCAGGGCTATTCCCCCTCCCGGCAGGGAACTGGGGGCCCTGTGCTCCTGGGGCCTCAGCAATGGCCTGGCCTGGCCTGCTCATGCCTGGGGCGCCTGCTCTGGTGGCTCCTGCCTGGGGCCGGGGTGGGGCCAAAGGCCAGCCCTAGTCTGGGCACCCCGGACTCCTTGTGTGTAGGGCGGGCTCTCTGCCCCTCGCTTGGGCCAATGGAGCAGGCAGGCCAGGGAGCCGATGGCCTTTGGGGGCGAGCGGACAATGATGGCCCACTGGACTGAAGCGTCAAGGGTCCTGGTGGGTTTTCCATCACCGACCCTTCAAAGCCCGGGTGGGATGTTTTGTCCATGCAGTCTAGGGATTAGCGTGGGGCTGGTCCGTGACCAGCACCAAGCAGGAGGTGGGGCTGGGTAATCAGAGTGCTCCCCTTTGGCCTTGCAAGCTATGATGTGATTAATCAACTGAGCATCAGAGAACAGCAATTTTTCATTCATTGGCAGGGAGTTTGATCTTTTTGGTCCCGTTAACAACCATTCAGGTCAGGGTTACTGAGTTCTAGCTGTTGGGGATAGTAAGAGATCAGGAGAACGATGGGGAAGCTTGAGCCATGAAGTAGCACCCACTGTCTCTTCTCCCAGCAACCTGTGTTTAAATTCTATCCAGTTAAAACTCTGTATCTCACAAAAAGCTGGCAAGTGTAGCTGGAAGCCCCCTGCTGACTTCTGGTCCACTCATGGTTAGTTTATTTGCGCTGATATTTATTCAGAGAGGCAAACTTTTCACCCTGTGGGTGTGCACTAGACTCATACATCCTGTTGTGCCATAAGAAATCTTAGACCCTCAGTTTTAACACGTGTAGTTTTCCTAGGTCATTTAAGTTCTACCTGTTTACAGATGGGGAAACTGGGCCCAGGCATGTGTCACCTAGCTGACCGTTGGGAGAGTGAGAGTAGACCTACCTCTCCAAGTTGCAGTCAGTTGCACTGTGCAAAGAACCTCATTGTATCCATAGTTAATGGAGCAGAGCTTTTGGCCACTCTCTCTTGTCCGGGAGAGCTTCCTATTCACCATAGTTTTTCAAATCCTGGTGGCCTAACATAGCCCAATTGCATTATGTGAGTAGATAGTTTAACTAATTGGGAACACTTCTCCTTTTTTCCCTTTAAATGTATCTTTAAAGTTCACATTATTCACCAAAATATTTTAGTTGGAGATGAGTATGGGAGGGAAGGGAAATATAGAAAATATGATTCATGATAGTAACTATGACAGGGAGATGTGATCACGTTAAAGCGTCCATGCTTCTTAACTGCCACCTTCTCTGCTTGCTTCCTGTCCACTGTACCCCCTGGGATGGAAACATATAAAATGGACAAAGAGTCCTGTGGCACTTTTAAAGACTAACAAATTTATTCATCATATGACTTTTCATGGGAGAAAATCCCACTTCGTTAGGCACTTTGAAGATGTCTGAATCCGGGTGAGTTGTTTCATGAAGATGATGGATTTCCACTTCAAATGTCTCTATTCAGTGCCTTGCATGTTGACATAAAATGGAATGTATACTGCTCTACATATGCAGCTACAAATGTCTGGGTGCATGAAGCTCTCCAGCCCTCGTGTCCCCTGGTGCATACTCCAGGAGGTGAAGGAAGCCTTACTAATCACCCCTTGGGCCTTGAGTGGGTCCTGCAAGAAAGTGTTCCCTGCCATCCACTCCTGGCCCTCTGGACCTTGCCATCAGTCCTCTGGCTACGAGCCCCATCAGCTGCCTCCTCCATGCCACCTAAGCCAGCTGCATGATCATGCAATGGTTTTTCTGAGCCCCGCCTAGGAAATAGCTATATGCACTCTTGCTGCAAACCTTCTACCACCTGTAGAGGGTGAGGCACCTTGGTGGGGGAATCTGTATTCCTCCTTGGTCCCATGGCCTGCTGGTATATCATTTTGTGGCTCCTTCACAGAGCTGTGAGCCCAGGCATATGTTTGGCATGATTCATCCCCTTTCCCAATACTTGCACCTTCTGTGGCATATGAGAAATCCTGGTGCACATTTACACTGAGTACATCAGGTTGCAGCCCCTTTTCCGGCTCCCACAGAGCCTTTTCCTAAGGCTCTGTCTGCACTTATACCTGCATCTCCTGATCTACACTCATCTCATCCATGGCAAGAACTTCTTGTCAACTTTCTGGCACAGGTCAAGGGCCATCCCTCATATCAGGACAAGGATGCTGGTCAGGGAGGTATTCTGTGTCCTTGAGGACTATGCCCAGGGGTTAACATAAGTGGTACTTAGCTACTCATGAGCAACTAACCTTTCAAAAAGTGTACTGAAAATTTCCCCATAAGGCTCACATGCATACCAGCATACCCTGCACAGCCCAGGCTCACCCACGCTGCCCCTTGCCCGAAACCACCCCCCACACCGTGGTCCCAGCCAGTGTTCCCTCTAAGCTGTGCGGGTGCGCGGCCGCGCAGTGGCCGACGCAACCCCCGCGCAGCACTGACGGATCCCCGTGCAGGCCGGCAGCCCCCACCGCCTCCTCCAGACCCCCGGGGCTGTGGCTTTGCCGCAGCAGACCCGACCTGAGCCCGGCCTCTGGGCTGGCCCTCCCCGCCCCTAGGGCGGATCAGGCAGGCTCAGGGCCGGGTCTTGTGCGCGCGCCTGCCTGCCTGCCCCATGCGGCCGGGGCAGGCTCCCGGGCTCCCACCCGCCGGCTGCCTTGACTTCCTGGCCCGGGGCCAGGGTCGGCTCCGCTCCGCCGACAGCCGCGGCCTCCCGGCACGGGGCCAGGATCGGTCTCCGGTGCCGGGGTCTGCTCTGCCCTACCGGCAGCCTCCCGGGACTGCGTTCGGGTCCCCGCCGCCAGCGGCCTCGGCTTGTTTTTTTCTTCTTCTTTGTCTTCCTTTCTCTTCCCTCCTTTCTCTTCTTTGCCTTCCTTTTTCTTTCCTTCCTTCTCTTCATTCTTTCTCTTCCTTCTTTCCGCCTTTCTTTTCCTACCTTCTCTCTTTTCTTCCTTTCTCTTCCCTTCTTTCTCTTGTTTGCCTTCCTTTTTCTTTCCTTCTTTCTCTTCCTTCTTTCCTTCTCGTCTTCCTCTTCCTTCCTTCCTTCCTTTTTAAAAAGCTTTTTAAAATTTAATTTTAAATAAAAACTTTTCTAAAAATTAAATTTCAATTCAAAATTCATTCAAATTCAATTAATTAAACACAATTAATTAATTCTGTTTACAATCACTTTAACTTCAATTAATGCCTATAATTTCTGTCGTGTGAGTTTGTACAAAAATTTTATTTAGAAAAAGTTTTGCACACAAGCCGCCAAACCTTAGAGGGAACATTGGTCCCAGCCCCTGCCGCTGGTGGCCTGGCTCCTGGGCTGGATCCAGCTGCTGGCCTCTGCTGCCACTGCCACCTGGTGGTCCCGGACTGGCTCCCGCCTTCGGCCCTGCCAGTCCTGGGTCCCGGGCCAGCTCCTGCCTTTGGCCCTGCTGCTCCGTGGCTGGGGCTAGATGCCATGACCAGTCTCCCCCTGGGTTGGGGCCAGCCACTGTGCGGGCCCTGACCTGGGGCAGCTGCTGCCCTGCACCGCATACCTGAGAAGAGGGATTTAGCTTTCCCTCCTCTTTCCCTGCTTTGCACCATGTGCCTCAGCTACATGCTGCAGAGCAGGAGACTTAAAAGAGCCGGTGCACCTCTTTGTGCCTGTGTTGCTGGCTCGGGACTCGGGGCACTGGCTTAGACGTTCTGGGCTCGTGCCCCCTGTGCTCAGCTCCAGCGATGCCCCTGGAGTAAACCCTGAGGCCTGTCCATGTTTGAGGCCAAGGAAGGTATTTAATACCCAACTCAGAGCCACTGTAAGAGAGACGCTGAGTGACTCCCAGGCAGTGGGTTGTGTTGGTGGTGAGACTGCTCTGCCCCAGCCAGAGCCAGGCTGCAGGGGATAAGTAGCTGCCCCACACACACTTCCCCTCCCCCTTTACCCTGTGTGTGTGTGTGTGTGTGTGTGAGAGAGAGATGATTTGTGTTTCCCTCCCCCACCCCCCCAGCCTCATGTCATTTCCCCTGCAGGTACAGATCCTCCCTTTCTAGGGCAACTCCTTCGGCCCCCCCCCGCCCAGGAGAGATGTGGGGGGTGTGCAAATGTGATGTTTGATAGCTGAGTACCAAACAATTTCTGCTGGTACTCATTGGAGAACCTGATCTGAAAAATTATCAACCCCTGCTGCTGTTCCTTTCTCAGCTTACATATCTGGGCAGGGTTCTTCAGGGCGGTGTCCATTGGTTCCCTGAACGCCTTTAAGGAGGAATGAGTGCTGTTTGTGGTTCTTGGCTCAGTGTCCCCTTCTGGCTCCTTAATTTTGACCTTGTGACCTTACTTCTGTCCCTGTTTTTCATTAGTTGTCCCTGACCTCTTTTGAGCCCTTGGCTCAGTGGCTCCACTCCTCAGGGTAGGGGCGGAGCCTTTAGAAATGGACAGGCTTGTGCCCATCTGATTGTTCTGAACCCCTTACCCCTTGCTTTTCTGCAACTGTCACAGTTTGCAACTGTCTCTGCAAAAAATCCATCCATTTAGCAATAGGGTGTAGGCGGGAGGTGGGGGGGGAAGGACCTGAGATGTGGTGTTCGTTTTAAATTCATGTCGGCAAGGGAAGACCAATTCAATTCAAGGGTATTTGAAAACCTGAATGTGTCTCTCCCCTCTCCTCTTCCCACTTAAGCTCAACAGAACAGCATTAACTATCCCTGCATTCTCCGCACTCATCAGCGGAGGTCACAAAGTACAGTTGCTGTCCTGGTAACTGGTGGCAAAGTGACCTGTGGGCTAAATCATTTAGGAATAGGAGTAGGGATCTGTGGAGCTGGGGGAGGGTAAACACAGCTTTACAGATGCATGATGAAATCTTGGTGGGAAGTGGAGGCCTGTTCTGCTCCACTCTGCATCTTTATCTGAGAGGGAAACATAGGTCCTGGGCCCTACTAGGCTTCACTTTTATACTGGATAGAGCCAGCTGTCTATACTTCCTGCTTCATCCTCTGCGGAGACTCTGGCACTGCCTGGGAATATGTGACCAGTCCTTACGATAAAGTTGTTGTGACAGCAAAGTGGAAACCATTCCTGGCCTTCAAAAACCCACGTGTTCACTGGCACAATTAAAGTGATTTGTGTGCGCCTTTTGATGGAATGGTTTATTATCCTCTATTTAATATCCTTTATTATTGGCTGCTGTTAAATCCATTGATTATCCCTGCTAAAGTAAATTCTGTTTGCACTGGTCCAAGTTCATCACTAAGTTTGTGGCATTTGCATACAGTAGGACTCATGATCTGTAGATTTCTAAATTGCCTGTGGTGCTTCTAGCTAGTTTTGGCATTGAAAGTTAAAGCATATATGTTGGGTGAAGTCCTCTGAATTTTAAATGCTTTCTGTTTTAGGAGAATCACCGTTTCAGTGAATGAGAAACTTTAAAGAAATACGGATACTACCGGTAGTAGTGGTCTCTGTCAAGGAACACCCACATATGTTAAGAGCTCTTGGTGCTAGCTGAGGTTCTGTGTCCAAGATCAACTCTGATCCTAAATTTGAGACAAATTACCTTCTTAATGACATATGCTGCCTTCAACTCCTAGTATTCTTGGGGCAGATTTGACTCTTATGTTCAACAGTAGTCTGTTAATATACACGATTCACTGTTTTAATGTCTTTGAGCTCCCTCTGCTGGCCTTTTTGCTGCATAACTACATCCAGAACTGTGTTGTGTTAATGAGTGACTAGTATTAGTATTCGTGTATGGTGCTGGTGTGTATAATTGTTTGCAAAAGGGGGATGGATAATTAGGAAACATAGGAAGGAAAAACCCTACTTCTAAAAGTCTCTACCCCATTTTCCAGTTAGCACAAACTGGCCCTTAAATGGTTTCAAATAACGTAGTCTTGAGACAATTTGACATCATTGTAATGACAAAACAACAAAAAACTTCTTAGAGGTATCTGGAAGCAGTTCTCCATCTAAAAAGTCTGTGTCTGTCTGTGGGTGTATGTGTGAAGCCTGCAAGTGGAAAAATGTAGCTGAAACTCAAGATCAGGGAGTTACTGTGGATAGTTCTCTAAAAACATTTGCTCAGTGTGTGGCAACAGGCAAGAAAAAGCTAACAGTCTGTTAGGAACCATTAGGAAGGAGATCTAATAAAACAAAATATAATGCCACTAAATCCATGGAATTTACAGTTCTGGTCACGCCATCTAAAATCAGATGTATTAGAATTAGAAAAAGTAGAGTGAAGGGCAACAAAAATTCTTAGGAGTATTGACCAGCTCCCATTAGAGGAGAGCTTAAAAAGTGTGGGACCCTTCAGCTTAGTCATCTCTTTTCCAAGAGGGGGTATGATAGAGGTCTATAAATAATGAATGGTGGGACAAAGTGAGTAGGGAGGGGTCATCATTTACCCCTTCTCTTTACTAACTAAAGAGCTAGGGTCATCTCATGGCATTTATAAGCCACAGGTTTAGCACAAACATAAGGAAGTACTTATTCACACAACACACAGTCATCTGGTGAGGCTTATTGCCAGGGGATGTTGTGAAAGCCACAACTTTGAGGTTAAAAAAAATGGATATTGGCCAGTATGGTCAGGGATACAGTCCTGTGTTTTGGGTGTCCCTAAACGTCAGGCTGCAAGAAGCTGGGACTGGAAGACAGAGGATGATGCACTTGCTTTGTTCTGTTCATGCCCTCTGAAGCATCTAGCACAGGTCATGGTCAGAAGATGGGATCCTGGGCTATATGGTTAATTGATCTGACCCAGTGTGACCATTCTTATTTTCTTAACTCAGATAAACCTAGCCTTCGAGTGTTTAAGGTCAGAAGAGGTCATTATTATCTAGTCTAAACTCTCGCACATCCCAGGCCACAGAACCAAACCGAACCTCCTGAAATAGACCCCATTACATCTGGTTGAGTTACTGAAGGCCTCCAATCTTGATTTAAAGACTTCAAGTAACAGAGAATCCACCATTTACTCTTGTTCAAACCAGCAAGAGACTCATATCCCACTCTACGGAGGAAGGTGAAAATCCCCAGTACTGGAACTCTGACCCAGGGGAAAATTTCTTCCCAATCACGTTGATGGAGTAAGAGTCTGATCATGTGCGTGAGATCCACAAGGCAAACACCTGGGGGAAAAAAAGTCTGTGTAGTAACTCAGAACACACATTATCTAGTGTCCCATTTCTGGCCATTAGAGATGTTTGCTAAAGAGTCATGGGTGGACCATATGCAATTGTGGGCAACCTCATCATTCCGTCCCCTCCATATCAAGCAGTCTTGAAACAAGTTGTGTTTTTGTCTCCACTCTTCCCCTTAGAAGACTGTTCGAGAATTTCATACTTCTGATGGTTAGGAATGTTGGTCAGATTTCTAACCTGTTTATTGATGGTTGGTTTATATCTATTCGCATGTCAACATTGGCACTCAAATAACTCCTTTCCTTCCTTTGGTGTCTATCCCTCTGATGTATTTCAGAGAGTATTCATATCTCCCCTCAGCCTTCACTTGCTTGTGCAAAACAAGCCAAAGTCCTTAAGTTTCCTCTCAAAAGACAGGCTCTCCATTCCTATAATCCTCCTAGTAGTCCTTCTTGGCACTTGTTCCAGTTTGAATCCATATTTCTTAAACATGGGGAACAAAAATTGTACCCAATATTCCAGATGTGGTTGCATTAGTGCCACATCTAATGGTGGTGACATTTCCCTATCTTTACTGGAAATAGCTCAACTGATGCATCCCAGGGATTGCATCAGTCTTTTTCACAGCTGCTTTGACATCTCATAGTCATCCTTTGATCAGTGAATACATCCCAGTCATTCTCCTCCTCCGTTGCTACCAACAGATATGTCCCTTGCCTACAACAAAAATTCTTGTTGTTAGTCCTTAAATGTTTGAACTATTAAATTTCATCCCATTTCTTTTACTCCAGTTTCCGAGATCATCCAAATCTTCTTGTGTGCTATTCAAGTCCTCCTCTGTACTGACAGAACCTTCTAGCTTGGTGTCATCTGCAATTTTTATTAGCACATTCCTGCTTTTTGTGGCATGATCATTAATGAAATGTTAAATAAGATTGGTCCCAAGACTGATTCCTGAGGGAACGCCATTAGTAACTTCCCTCCAGCCTGACAGTTCACCTTACCGTGTGATCTCTTGTAGTCTCCCCTTTAACTAATTCCTTGTCCACCTTTCGATTCTTGTATTAATCCCCATCTTCTCCAACTTAACGAATAATTTTGCACGTGGAACTGTATGTATCAAATGCTTTACTGAAAGCCAGGTAGATTAGATCTAGAGCATTTCTTTTGTTTTGAAAATCTTATTTTCTCAAAAGAGAGGACAGGTTGGTCTGGCACATTCTACCTTTTGTAAAACCATGATGTATTTTATCTCAGTTACTGTTTACTTCTATGTCCTTAAATTCTTTCTCTTTCAAAATTTGATCCAATGCCTTTGCATACAATTGATATGAAAATAATTTGCCTGTAGTTTCCTAAATCACTTTTCTTCTCATTTCTTAAATATAGGTACTATATTTTTCAATTCTCCAGTCATAGGGTACAATCAATTCATGGATTCATTAAAAATCCTTGTTGCTGGGTTTGCAATTTCATGTGCCATTGCTTTAATATTCTTGGTTGTTGATTACATGAACTTCCCTGGTTTGGTCCCATTAAGCTGTTTGAATTTGACTTCCACCTCATATGTGGTGATTTCTACTTCCACGTTCTTGTTCCTTTTAGTCACCCTGCCAATGTCCTGAAGATCCTCATTTCTTGTATTAAATTAATAATTTGCATCAGTTTTTAGCTGTTAGGCTATGCTTAGATTGTCTTTAATCTCCACTCTAACCTCACTATTTAGCAATCCTGCTTCTTCTTTAGTTTGTATTCATGTGTCTAAAAAACCTCTTACTGATGGTTCTAATTTCCTTTACAAGGTCCAACTCGCTTAGTTTTGGCTGTTCTTACTTTTCGCCTACGCTTCTTGACCTCCAAGAGGCAGCTGTCCTTGCTGATCCGTTCCTTGTAGGATTTTTGCTTTCTCTTAATCGCATATTTGAGACACTTGTTCATCCAGTTTGGTCATAACCCGTCTCCACAAATGTATTTCCCTGCTTGGGATGCGGGCTTCAGCTATGTTAAGTCAAAATTGCAGAAACTAAAGTCATCTCCTCATTTGAATTTTGGAGTGCTTTAGTCCACTCCACTTCCCTAACTAATTCCTTTACTTTTTTTTTTTTTAAGTTTGCCCTTTTAAAATCCAGGACCCTAGTTGTAGACCTACTTTATCTTTCCATTTAGTTAAAACTGAATTAACTCAAAATCACTGAAACCAAGGTTGTCTTCCACCACCAGCCCTTCTAGGAGGTCCTTGCTACTTATCAATATCAAATCTAAAATGGCGTCATCTCTCGTAGGTTTGATAACTATATGGTGAGGCATTGTCAGCTGCCACATCCAGGAATATCTGGGGCCTACTGTTTTTAGTAGCTCTGTAAATATCTGTAAAATTAGTCTCCCATAATCCTACAATTCCCAGTAATATTTATTTCATTAAAGATGTCTTCATCCAAATTAGATCCTGGGGGTCTGTAGCAGCGCCCAGCCAGAATATGGTTAGCAGTGGAATACATAAGGGAGTAACCAGCTGATGGAGTGCAATCTAGAAGAAACAGACTGCTCCAAAAGCAATTTCCCTTTCCTTTAATAATCTAAAATTGTAACAATAAAACTAAAATTATGTTTTTCTCTTGTGAAAATAACTGACACTGATTGGTCTAATTTTTTTGTCCCCACTTTCTGATTATCATTCACTAGCACAATGCCCTTTGGCTTTCAAATACTGCAGGGAAGCATTTTCATTTTCCTTCTCCCCCCTGCTTTAAGCCTCTCCATTTTCACCGAAACTAAAAAATTGCTTCATATTAGATTTTATTCTAAAATGTATACAGAAAACTAAACTTTGGCCCTACGCTGCATTCCTGTTCATTTAAGAAATGGGAGAAAGGAATAGATTTAGTGGACCAAATTGTATTCTTTACAATGCTTAATATTCTCTCTCCTATGCACAGATACTGGGCAAACTTGAAACTTTGGTTCAAGCAAAAAATCAGTAAAGAAGAGTTTGATCTGGAAGCTCGCAGACTCCTCACCCAGGATAACGGTAAGAGACGGTCCCTGGAAAAGTCCCTTTTCCTCTGGCTTCCCATATTTCTCCAAATAGTAAATTCTGGGTTAGTTGCTGCTTGTTATGCAATAATACAGCCACATGAAGTGTGACACCATAACTCCCCTTGCTCCTCTCTAGAACATGTGACCCAAGAGGGGAGGCAAGTTCTTGCCAATGTTGAGAAAAGAACCTTCTCCTTTTTAGCTCCCAATTTCTTATATAGGCTGAAAAACCTATATAATGTATACTGTGTGGAATGACAAATTCCAGAGGGATAACTGTTAATCTGTATAAAACAAAAACAATGAGAGTCCTGTGGCACCTTAAAGACTAACAAATTTCTTTGAGCATAAGCTTTTGTGGGCTGCAATCCATGCCTGAAGAAATTTTAATCTTTAAGGTGCCACAGGACTCTCATTGTTTTTTACTGTACAGAATATAAATTGGAGGTGTACCCAGCTTGTGAAATGAATGGGAAAACAGGGCTGTGGAAAGCGTAAATAAGGTAGCGTCAAATGGCTGCATTTTTACTTTGCCTGCTATGTTGCTAATGTGAATCTCTGTCTTCAAATAAAGTTTTCTCTTCTGGTTTCCATCTGAGTGAGCTGTCTTTCTGTTCACAGTCCATTCTCACAATGATTTCCTCCTGGCTATTCTCACCCGATGCCAAATCTTGGTTTCTGCACCAGGTAAGTGAACAAAAATCAGTTTTAAAAAAAAAAAAGAAAAAAAAAGAAATCATAGAGCAAAACCCTGAGGAGTGATTGCGGTGAGCTTGGTTTTTAAGCTGTCTTAAATTGCATGTTGTCTCATACTGTGGGTTAGGTGCTGTGTGACACAGTGGGGATCCTGGTGGGAGCCCTTTCCTATCGCAGTATACATATGACTTCCTGTATTGCAACACAAGGATTTCCCACCTCTAGAGGCTAGTGCTCTGCATTACTGGGTAAGGGGCCCAGGTTTTGGGACCCAGGTTTGATTTCTAATCTGCTGTGAGGTTATGTGCTCTTCAGGAGTGAGGAAAGGGAACTTTTGGTCCGTTTCTCCAGCAATCTGCTTGGCGTGATGTGAAAATGATGTTGGCATGGTCTACAAGGAGACTGAGACCTCCTCAGAAAGGTGACAACTCTGGGGGCAGGTCTTCACTGACTGCTGCAAATTTGCCACCATCAGATTGATTTTCTGAAGTGACTGATTGGGTCTGTGAAGACCCACTTAGCCGATCCGGAAGCTGATCTTGTAGTGCTGAGTCAAGGGAAGGGATTTCCCTCCCACACAGCGCACTAAAGGCACCACGGTAAGTAGCTGGTAGGCCGCTGGAGGGAGATGCGCTAGGTATTTTAAGTATCTCCCTTCGATTGCCGCCGAAATCGTGCTGTGGTATGGACCAGGGCTGCGTCGTGGAGAAAAGCAGCACTGGGAGAGAGATTCTTTTCCCAACCCTGCTTCCAGAATGAGGGGGTGGGGAGAGTATCCAGCTGTGAAGTCGTAATGAAAATGTTGCCAATGAATGTAACATCCTTCTGTTAAGCCCCTCCAGCTATCCTGTTATTAAAATGGTCTGTGGTATCTAGTGAGTTTCAGTGTTGCTGACACCAGAATGTATCTTGGAGGGAAGGACCAAAAATGTAGCCACAAGACCCTTTGAGTGACAGAGATTCAAACTGCAAATTGAAGTATGACTTCGAGACTGCTCTGACATTCAGGAAGAGGCATCTTGAGGTCTTGTGCTGAGCGTTCTGTATTGTTTGCGCACGCTGCATAATACAGTTGAACTTGGCTAACCAATCACCAAAAGTTCTACACCAAACCTGGCTGCTTCTCACTTGATTTCATGCAAGGGGGTAGCCGCAGTTAATACACTGAATTGTTTTGTAATCTAAACCTTCAGAATAAACCTGCCAGATTTAACCCCAAGACCAGCCATCCTTTCAAAAAGGTTAAGACAGTGACTAGGATTGGGCAGTTCTGAGTTCCATTCCCAGGAGACAGATGGATAACATGTGGCCCTGGACAGGAAGGGCTCAGGCTTTGGTGAGGAAGGGAGGCTTGCTCCTGTTTAGGCACTTACCAGATTTTCAGTAAGGGTTAGCATTGCACTTGCAGCTCCCGCTGAGAACAGGAGCTGCTGGATGCTGAGCAATCACACTTGGAAAATCCGGTGTCTCATTTCTCATTGCCTCCTCTCTTCATCTTAGAGCTGGGGCAAACATTCTCCATCTCACAGGAGTGACATGAGCATAAATCCTTACGAAGCTGGGAGGCACTTGAGTGCTACAGTGCCAGGTGCTGTGTAAGTACCTGGGCAGACAACGCATCACATGAATGCTCTATGTTAAACAATGAGTCATGTTAGAGCTGTTCATGTTCTCTTCTCCCCTGACGACGATTTCATGGGAGATTCTTGTTAGATTCCTGAGAACACTACACTTGTGGAAACAGGCTCATTCAATATTTGTTCCTAGGAAGACTTCCAAAAACTATTTGTCTTTTTGCTTTCATGTGCCTATGTTTTTTTCCACTGCGGGAAGTCTTACTGAGGAGTAAATTCAGTTTATAGGGTCTCTGATCCATCTTGCTGAGCAAAGTCATGAGCTGTTTTCTGACTAATCTTGGCTTCTCTAGGGACTCATTTCCTTTTTCAGTTATCTTGGGCTAACAAAGATGCAGCTTATATTCATCTACGCTTGAGACTGGATAACTCTTTTTGTTACATCAGGTTTGGCAAAACATTTTGGTTTAAGAGCCACTGAGCCTGACAGACAGGGATGGGTTGACCACGTCCTTCCAAAGTAAGAGGGAGAGGTGAAAAGAAGAAATGTGTGAGAATGAAATGGGAATAAAGTGACAACTGGAAACAGAAGAGTGTGATTCACAAAGATTCTACTAAACATTTGTCCTTTTCTATTCTGGCCAAGAAAATAAAATACTGAAAAACTAAATTAAAGAAATAAATGTTCTAGCTTCATCTCCATTGGGGCTGGGGGTCTGGGGAAAGGTACTTTCTTTGCTCTTGCTAATGTAGAAAATCTGTTGGAAAAGTCTGAAATGCCAGCTCTTGCCTTCACTAGATAGCTGCTGCCCCTATGGAAGAAGAGTGCAAGCCCTGAGAGAAACATCTCTCTTCTTTCTCAACCTGTGGTCTCTATTACCAAGGCTGGAAGCTAGCTAGCTCCCTGGTGGAATGGCTGCCGATCACCTCTCCTCCCCCCGCCCCATGTGATGCTGGCATATCATTAACGGCACAAAAGATGTAGTTAAAGCTTCCCACATGCAAATACTGCACCTTTTAATATCACAATAAGTATGTTATACAGCAGGACACGCTCTATAAATTAGTGAAATAAACATAGGCTATTACTTATAATAATGCTACTTCTAAGCATCTCTAGTTATTGAAAGAGATGCAGTACCTTAATATTGCAATAGATGACAGCTATAACATATGACCTAGCCATGTGGCTTTGTGTGTTGTAACCCACATGCTCAACAGCGCAGTTAATGTTGTTAGAGACTCCTTGACTCTGAACCTGCTGAGATTTTGCAAGTTGCAACAATGTCAAGGCTTCACATTATATTAATCTTTTTACACAAGGGATTGGTGGAGGAAGGTTTTCTAGCAACACATGGAATCGTAGCATCTGTCTATGCAGGCAGTAAAACTGGCCTCCTTGTCTCAAAGTGCCTTACAAATTGTAAAAAATAAACTCGGTAATGAATTTTTGGCTTTCTCCATATTCAACAATTTTTATTTTTGGTTTTTAAATTGTTGGAAGGCAGGTTAGGGAGAGAGGCTTTATGCTCCAGTCGTGATGATCACTTCCAGGCTTGTGTTCCATCCTCGAAGCCAACTAGTCTCCTTTGTCACTCCTGCAGTTCCCAGTTGCAGCTGCAGTGGAATTCAGCTGCCAGGACTGCAAAGAGTGAGGGGCGCTCCCTCAGCATAGCTGGGGTGATTTTTACAGAGACCTTGTTGAGGAGAAGGACTGAAATCTTGAACTTGCCACTATGCTCAAGTCTGTGCAAATGCAAAAAATTACACCTCTGCATGATGTGCTCATGGTAACCTGTCTTGTTCAATAAGACTGCTGTGTTTTTGAACAGGTGTGGCTCTTTCATAGAATAATAGGGCTAGAAGGGACCTCACAAGGTCATCTAGTCCAACCCCCTGCTAAAAGCAGGACCACTCCCACTAAATCACCCCAGCCAGGGTTTTGTCTAACTGGGCCTTAAAAATCTCCAAAGATGGAGATTCTACCACCTCCCTAGGTAGCCCATTCCAATGCTTCACCACCCTCCTAGTGAGAAAGTTTCTCCTAATATCCAACCTCGACCTCCCCAGCTGTAATTTGAAACCATTGCTCCTTGTTCTGTCCTCTGTTACCCTCGAGAACAGCCTAGCTCCCTCCTCTTTGGAGCACCCCTTCAAGTAGTTGAAGGTTGCTATCAAATCTCCCCTCAGTCTTCTCTTCTGTAGACTAAATAAGCCTAGTTCCTTCAGTCTCTCCTCATAAGTCATGTGCCCCAGCCCCCTAATCATTTTTGTTGCCCTCCGCT
This sequence comes from Pelusios castaneus, assembly GCA_007922175.1. Classification (NCBI taxonomy): domain Eukaryota; kingdom Metazoa; phylum Chordata; order Testudines; family Pelomedusidae; genus Pelusios; species Pelusios castaneus. The sequence goes on along the minus strand of ML686139.1, from coordinate 223,081 downwards.
AGATTCTTTCTAATTTGTCCACATCCTTTCTGTAGTGGGGAGCCCAAAACTGGACACAGTATTCCAGATGCGGCCTGACCAGTGTCGAATAGAGGGGAATTATCACATCCCTCGATCTGCTGGCAATACTCCTACTGTTGGAGCCTAATATGCTATTGGCCTTTTTGGCAACAAGGGCACATTGTTGGCTCATATTCATCTTCCCATCCACCATAACCCTCAGGTCCTTTTCTACAGCACTGCTACTTAGCCAATAGGTCCCCAGCCTGTAGCAGTGCATGGGATTTTTCCGTCCTAAGTGCGGGACTTTGCACTTGTCTTTGTTGAACCTCATGAGATTTCTTTCGGCCCAGTGTTCCAATTTGTCCAAGTCTCCCTGGATTCTGTCCCTGCCCTCCACAGTATCTACCATTCCCCCCAGCTTAGTGTCATCCGCAAACTTACTAAGCACGCAGTCTATCCCATCATCAAGATCATTAATGAAGATGTTGAATAGAACCGGCCCCAGGACCGACCCTTGGAGCACTCCACTTGTTACCGGTTGCCAACTAGCCATTGAGCCATTGATTCCTACCCGCTGAGCCCGTTGATCTAGCCAGTTTTCTATCCACTTTACGGTCCACTCGTCCAACCCATACTTCCTTAACTTGCCGACGAGAATGCTGTGGGAAACCATATCAAAAGCCTTGCTAAAGTCGAGGTATACCACGTCAATGGCTCTTCCCACATCCACAAATCCAGTCATCCCATCATAGGAGGCAATCAGATTGGTCAAGCACGATTTGCCCTTGGTGAATCCATGTTGATTGTTTCTGATCCCTCTGTTTCTGATCCCTCTATTTTCCTCCAAGTGTTTCAGGATGGATTCTTTGAGGACCTGCTCCATGATTTTCCCAGGGATTGAGGTGAGGCTGACTGGTCTGTAGTTCCCTGGATCCTCCTTTTTCCCTTTCTTGAAGATAGGTACTATATTTGCTTTTTTCCAATCCACTGGGACCTCCACCATTCGCCACGTCTTCTCAAAGATAATGGCCAGCGGCTCTGCAATCACTTCAGCCAACTCCTTCAGCACCCTTGGATGCAGTTCATCCGGCCCCATGGACTTGTGCACATCCACAATCCTTTTTTTTGTGCTACAGTTTGGATATCTGTGATAACAATGAAATCCTTGTTCTTCATATTCAGTTTCTTTTCCCTCTCTCTCCCTGATGTCCGCAGTGGGTAAAGGATGGGAGAAGGAAGGCTCCTGGAAACTTAAAGTGGTGGCCAAAAATAATAAACTTTATTAGTCTCCCTCTTCGGGATGCAAAGGGTTAACAGTTGGGCTGCTTGCTGGACTAAACTCAGAAGTCAGCTTCACAGATAAGAAGATAGCCCCAGGGGATTACTTCACAGTTTAACATACCATGAGTTACACAGAAATAAACCTTTAGAATAAACCCTCCTCTTGGACTCTTTTGATAATTCAGAGATAAAGTATAACAAGACAGAATCCAATACATAAACAATAAGCATAACAATAATCCCCAAACCTACCAATTGTAATACCTTGGGTTAAAACTGAGGTAGAAGAATTATTCACATTCAATCATGAGGAGGAAACGTGGGGGGGTTATTCGGGTTCACATACGTACCATGACTATCAGGCAGGTAATTAACAACAGCATGATGTCTTAAGGCGGAGGTTGAAATCGACTCGGGCCGGCACTCTTGGGGGAACTCCTACTGCAGGGTGATCAGGCCTAGCAGTTAAATCGAGGAGACTCTCTCGTGCTCCATGCGGCATGGAAGCTTTTATGGCCCAGGCCACGGCTTCCTGCCGAGGGCTGTGATTGGCCAGATTTCGCTGCAGCAGGAATTTTGGGGCGAGGGGCTGCCCGGTTCCTCCTATCCTTATTTGGGCAAAGGAATTTTCACCAGCTCTCTAGGTTCTGGGTCAGAGCCTTCTACACCCCTGGGGGAGGGGGGGCCAGAGCAGCCATGATTGACTTGCCCTTCAGCACATGGGCAAGGGGGATGACCCACCCCTTTGGGAGCTGGCTGAGAGCGAATCAGGGTCCGAATAAGGCATGTTGATAGTCACAAGCCTAGCAGCCATGAGTTCTTTACATGACCTGGGGGCAGTATTTGGTATGTGACCTGGGAAGAGTATCTGATAAACAGTTTCTCTACGTGACCTGAGGAGAAACAGTTTCTATGTCTTTATATCACAAGGGAGGTGGCGGCCAGTTTATGGGGTGCTCATAACAGCACCTTAACACCTGATAACACTCAGTGAATGGCGAGGTCTTTATAAAATAAAACAGGTTTTCTTTACATCTCTCATCCTTAGTAGGCTATACTGTACAAGACAAACTCTGAGTAGCCTACAAGCCAAGTAGGTAAATAATTGCAGAGATCCTTGATAAAGTGTGGAAAATCCTAGTGAAATGAGCCCAGGGACACTACACAGTGTCACCAACCCACAAAGGCAGACTTAGCAATTAGCCAAGATATTTGATGAAATAAATATAAAATTACAGGCCCCCCCCCCCCCCCCCCGCTGCCACAAATGAACTGTTCTTCTGTCAACATGTTTTAAAAATAGCTCATAAACCGACCTGCAGAAACAAAATGACAGCTGTTGGAAGCAAATTGATCTGTTTACCTCATAGAGAACATTAATTTCACAGTCTTTTATTTTTGCAGCCCACTGGGTGCCTGCCTGTTGTTATTGAAACAATACCACTGCATATCAACCATTCTAATTTTTGAGCCAAGGAGGCAAAAGGTTTCTGGGCCAAGAGTGGAGAGAGATGTATATTTGTCAAATGACAGGAAAAGTTACAAAGTAGTAGGTAATATGTCTTTCAACACCACTTTGTAGTCCTTGTAGCCCAATAATGATCACAACATTGTTAACCTTACCCTAACATGTCTGTGTGATCATTGTGCAATCTATCTATCTATCTATTTATTTATTTATTTATGGTATCGTTTGATCTTGGACAAGTTGTAAAGTTATGTAACTGCATAATTTTATAGGTTAACCTGCATTTACCTTTTTGGTTTTCTTTCCTCCTTTAACAAAACAAAAAACGATCATAGCAGGGTACTGATACTGAGAAACCTGGGGGAGGGACAATACAACTCCCCTGCACAGAGCTGGGCACTAAGACATTGAGGGTAAACATAAAGGAGAGGTTTGGCTGCATGTTACGTGCATTATCACAAGAGGGTGGGACAGCACGTACCTCACAGAAAGCAATTCCAGTCTTTGTTCATCAGCCGAGTGCATGGCTTAAACTGGGGGTAGTGCAGATGCCTGGTAGAATGAAAAAGTCTATCAAACAGCCTGAAAGTAATAGAGTGGGAGTTGGTGTGCAAGAGTCTGTACCTCAGTAGGTCTCCTCTTGCTAAGGGTAAGTGGGACTCTAATCTCTGTAACGTGGGTCTGGCCAGCATGGGCAATGGAAATACAAGTAGTTAACTCCTGTACAGTGCCTAGACCTTCCAGTGTGATTTTACACCTTAACCATCCTTGCTGGGCTTGGTTCTTCTTGGTCCTTCCCTCAGTTCCTCATACTTGCTAGTTCTCTGTCTGCTGCCTGTGTCTCTACCCCTGCTTTCACACTCTCCTGCCCTTTCACATGGTGCAGGATGGCTGTGGCCTTTGCTTATGAAGGGCCTGATCCAATGCTTATTAAAGTCAGTGGAGAGACTTACACTGACCTCAGTCAGACCCAATGAGCTGGATTCTGCTACCCTCATTCATGCTGAGTAGCTCTCCGCTCCACTAAGTTGTCCCATAGGTACTGCAGTGGGAACACTTAGGGTGTAAGATACAGTTCAGTGTGAGTGAGGGGGTTGGAATCCAGCCCCAACTGTTATACAGATATGTTACTGCAAATCTATCTTTTAACAAGCCCATGCATAAACTTCAAATTGAACTTTGTTGTTGTCTTAATAGGAGTTGAATACCTGCCAGGCACCAAATATTGATAGGCCGTGGTGAGGATGCGAGACTCTTTCTTACAAAATTACAGAATGTCAGAGTCTTTTCAATACATTATATATACACTATCTTTCTCTTTTCAAAACTCCTTTCAAACTACCAGCCAGGGTGACTCTGTGAGTGCAAAGCAGCCTCTTGTGAAGGTGTACCACATGGCAACTGGCTAATAGTACATGACAGTATTATACAAGTGAACCTGAAGTGTACTGTTTTAGAAGTGAACATGTAGGGGGCATTTATTTAGGTTGACCATAATTCCTAGAGTTGGAATGTAGCCAGGCCAAGATACCAACTTTTAGAAAGAAGGTCATAGGATCGTTAAGGTCCCCAAGTGTTCAGGAGCTTGGTTTCAAGTCCCATCTGAAAGGTGCCAAGTACTTAACGCATTATAAAATATCTATTTGTCGACCCAGGAGATGCAATGGAATTCATGTACTGTAAGCTGGGCATAGGCTTAAATTGCTTTGCTGTAGCATCATTCACCCCAGTGCTTTAAATATTTCAATATTAAGCATCTAGGATGTGTCTCCTGCCCAAAGTGCATGTGTAAGTGGGAGAGGAGTGCTGCTAAAGGGAGCTGAATGGCAAGCGTCATCCCTTCTCATCTACGAACTCCTCTGCCGCTGTAGCCATGAGCTACTTCGTTCCATCTCCATGGCTTCCCTGTAGTGCTCTACTCTTTCCTGCCCCTGCCTCTAGAAGAGTTATGGTTGCTGTGCTGTGTTGCACAGAGAGAAACTTCTAGTGTCCAAAATGCAGCGGCAGCTTGGTTTAAGAACTGTATATTTAACCTTAATTGGTGATTTCCTTACCGTTCATGTGCGTGGCCTTACAGTGATGTGCTGAGTGGTGGATGGGGTTTGGATTTCAGCTAGAAACCCTTTGGGGGTGGGGGAGTGGGAAATATAAAATGAATTGGGTGTAGAAAATTGTTTTTTAAAATACGTTTTATTCTCTTACTAGTAATTCTTCCGAGTGAACCCAGTGGTAACTAACTCCTTGGTGTCAGTACTGTAGGACTGCTGTGCTAAGAAATCCTTGTGTTTTTGGCTTTATCTATGGATCGCTTACTAATATTTTTCATCTTGAGGAAGCTCTTTGTAAGGGGAAGTATGAAAATATTAGATTTTACGTATGTATGGGATGTTCCCTAGCATTTGTTAACAGGCGATGCAATGTCCTGGTATTTTTCCATCCCCCGAGAGAATTAGAGTTCTGTAAAATGTTTCCCCACCTACAGTTTAGGTAATTGTTTTGAAAAGGAAAAGCTCTTTCTCAGTGCTGTCATTCTTGTACTGTACAGTGAAGGGACCAGAAAGGGAAATTCCACTCACCAATTCCTTAGTCAGATTCATCTAGTGTGAGGTAGCTTTGTGAAATACATTGAACAGTCTGGAATCCGTAGAACTTTCAGAGTAACTGTTGATCACTAAAACACAGAAAATACATAGCTGACTCTTCTCCATATATTATTTTGTAATTTGCATAATAACAACTACACTGGGTGTACAGGATGTGCCTAAACAATTTGGGTGCAGCTCTTTGAGGGTTAGTGCAATCTCCTTTACCAGTGGTTTATGTAGGAGATGAGCATGTTAGGCACCTCGCTGGAATCGCTTGGCACTCTGCGACGTCTGTCTTTAACTATGACTGAAATCACTCAGTCCTTCATTTGCTGTTTAATAGCAATCTATAGGAGTCATCCACAAGTGCAGAAGTGCCTTCCGTGTCTTTTTAAGCATGTGTAATGTTGTCTTAGCCATTATATGACTTTGTGATAGGCTCTATTGCCATTTAAAAACCTTGCAAGTAAGGCACAACATAGTTAGGATAATTTCCCTCTTAAGTAATAGAATCATTGCTCAGATGCATAGTTTAGTAGTCGAGAGTCGTAACAAGCCAAACAGTGTATAGTTAGAAATGGTTCATGCATGTACATTGGAAAGGATACAAGTGCCCTTTAGAGGTTACAGAATTTTCTGGGTTCTGTCTTGTTTTTTAGCTGTATGAACTAAATTATACTGGCTGCAAATTGGAGCAACCTTCCTCTTCCCACTTTTTTCCTTTCTTTTTCTGTTTTCAGAGGGTGTCGGGTCTCTGCCATGGACAGGAGGCTCTGCGACTAAACCCGGAAAGCCCAAAGGAAAGAAAAAGTTTTCTTCTGTTCGGCAGAAGTTTGATGTAAGTTTTTGTTCTCAAAAGGGTCTCAGCTCTGCTAAAAACTCTACAAGGCTGGCAATAAATGTGTAATAAATGGCTGCTCTGTTAGCTGGAACAGCTAACACACTTTACCTCAGTCCAGCAGACACATTGGTGGCAAAGCAATAAATATTAACGTTATTACTAGACAAGTCTCTCTCAGCCCAGAGATTTAGAATTTCATGCTGTCCCTAATCTCTGGTTCACTTTAAAAGGCTGAGTCCTTCATGAAGACAAAAGTCATTGTTTCATATGTTACATTTAGCACTTCTTTGCAAATTGACTTGCTGTTTGAGCTGGTTGGGTTAGTCAACTCCACATTGCTTTGGGTTATCTGAGTGGAAGGGTTCAACACTTCTGTTTAAACAGACCACTCTTACACGGTCCAACTTTAAGTGAAAATACTTCAGAGAGCCTCTTTACTGCATAGGCTTTTCCCTGGTGGAGGGAGAAATGCATAGGACTAGGTTCACTACTCTGGCATTGTAAAGGGGCTGTAAAGTGGCCTCACTTTGAGGGGGTTTCACACTGCCACAGTGGTATATAGGGCATTAGTGTTTGGGCCTTCCTGAGATGAAATTTGATACTGGATGTAATCAGGCATTGTATTACTGGTGATTCAGATAATGTTTTTTTTTACTATTCATCCAGTTTTGGCCTAGACTTTAACCACAGTGCAGACAAGACAATGCAGTTAATGTGAAAAGATTACTGAGAAGATGCTTATCAGATAAAGCAGTGATGAGAAGCTGGTTTGGTGGTGGGCATAGAACTTGGTTTGTTTAAAAAAACGTGTGTGTATACTGTAGGCCTGCATTTCCGCCCCCTCCTCCCCAGGAATGGCTGATATCGTCACACTCAGTATCCCTCCCATATTAAGCTGTTTATCCCGAATCTCTGACCTCTTGCTTCTCAGCCCTGCAGCCCTTTGACTCCCCCCATCCTGAATACTGTAGATCATGTATTGGTTGTACTCCCCATCCTTACCTTTACCTGTTACTTCCCAAATGATCTGTACTGTACCCTGGATGACCAATCGCTTCCTTTATCTAAAACCATGTCTGCTTGACCCTTTTTTGTAACATTCACTCAAATAAAGTATTTTAATTCTACTAAGGCTTTATCAGGATGAATTTTGGATAAGGTTATTCCCAAGTAGTGAAGATAACAATCCTGTTAGAGTTAAGATTTAAAGTGTTTCAGTGATGTTCAGTTGACACCCAAAAACTCATGAGAGAGGAGTTTTCTGTTAATGCGCCCGCCACCTGCTTGCTCAAAAGGATCACCTATCTGCTGCAAGGAGAGAAGGGGGAAAGAAATCTTTCCCTTCTTCACTTCTCTTTTTTTCCCTGCCCCCTGAATAAATTCTGTTCCTGTCCCTGCTCAACAGCATGAAATTGACACTATTCTTGAAAGTTGCATTGGTACCTAGGAAGTTCCCAGTAACAGCTGTGAAACTGACCAGAGTCATGTTAACTCCACTTGGCTTCTGCTTTCCAAAGCCATATGTTCTCTGTTTGCAGAATCAGTTGCATCTTGAAGGTTATATCTTTGCAACCAAATGAAAGCTAAAATCCTCAAAAATAGCAGAATAATTTCCCACTCATTAGTGGGTCATACTTTTTCCAGTCAGATTTAAATAAATACTGGTTAGACATTTTGTTCTTCTTTGTAGTTTGTATAAAGCTTCTGTAACTGTCCCCATCCAAAAATGTCTTTACAAACATTAACTAATTAAGCATCTCATATTTTGGGATGACATCACCAGTATTGAAACACTTGCTTCTGAGGCAGAACACCACAGTGATTCAGCAGCACATATCAACGTTCAGTTGAAAACACAAGGTAAATTGAAGTCCAGATGGAGCTGTGTCAGTCCCAGGATAGTAGAGAGATAATGTGGGTTGAGGTAACATCTTTTACTGGACCATCTTCTGTTGGTGAGAGAAACAAGCTTTTGAGCTCTGTGTGGCTTGAAAGCTTGTCTCTCTCATCAATAGAAGTTGGTCTAATAAAAGATATTACCTCACTCAGCATGTCTCAGGTAAATTTAAAACAGACAATATAATAGCTGGAACTCAGTTAAGGACAGGTCTGTTCCATCTGCCCTTTTCGGTGGCAGTTGAACAGAAGTATGCAAGTTACCTAAAATAACTTGTGTATCTGCATTCAGCTTCCCTATTCCTGGCACGTCCACCGTGCTGAGTCAAAGGGAGGAGCCTCCCTTCGGCTCAGCGCTATCCAGTTGCCGGGTGGTGTTCAGGGAACGAACTTCCTGATGGGCTGAGGTGGGTCTTCAGACCGATCAGGAAGTCTGAACTGACGGTGGCAAATTTGCTGCCATCATTGAAGACAAGCCCTAAAGCTGCTATGCTTAAAATTCTTGTTCTCCTCTGAAAAGTGCATTGTTTAATGACCAAGGAAGTTCAGGACTACTAAAAGCTGTACTCAGAGTGCTGGAATCAGTGATCTTTAAGTGAAAAACACATTTTGTCTCACAGCACCGGTTCCAGCCTCAGAATCCCTTGTCTGGAGCACAGCAGTTTGTGGCAAAGGATCCTCAAGAAGATGATGACTTGAAGCTGTGTTCCCGTACGATGACGCTTCCCACACGGGGTCAGCTTGAAGGAAGGATGATAGTGACAGCATACGAGCATGGGTTGGACAACGTCACTGAAGAGGCTGTGACCGCTATTGTCTGTGCTGTACAGGTTAGAAAAGACACAAGTGATGTGGTTCTGATTATGCTATTAACAAAAGGGTTTGCATGTGAAGGGGCACTACGGAGGGCAAGAGAAAACGAGCTTCACTGACTTTACTGGTGACTTATGAGACTCCAGACCAGGTTTTTCAATGGGGCCTCCCAAATAGGCACCGGAAGTTACACCTGCAGCTCCTCCAATCAGAGTCTTGGCACATGTAAAGGATCTTGGAGTCATGAAGGCAAATGACATTTGCAAAAACTCAGAATGAAAAATTGCAGGCACAGCTTAATAAGCTGATTTTGAAAACTCTTAGACTTCTAGCTTTTAAAATAAAATATCTCTAATTTCTGATGGATTTTGAAAATGTATATTCCATTGGTAGTAGCGGCTTATATCCAAATGTCTAGAGCCTGCAGGATTACTTATGAACAGTCCCTTTTTAGGCAAACCCAAGCTGTTGCCAAACTTCTCTGATACTGAAATTAAGGCAAGGTGTCTATATCGTGAAGTGCTGATTACATGTAATGGCAGTTGTGGGGATTAGCATCTCTCAAGATCAGGGCCAAGCAATACAAGCAATTGCTTAGGACTTGTGCTTCTGAGGAGCTTCGTAGACTCAGAGGCCAATCTGATCTTCCTATCCAGCAGTAGGACTAGATGTGGGAGCAATTTTCTGCTTGTTCCTTCCACCTGTGCACATTGCACTCCAGCAGTTTCACATCAGAGATAAGGCTGGCCCTTAATAAAGCAGTGTGCGACTTTCAGAATAACTTCAAGTGCAATATTCCTGTGCACATGCACTGTTTGGTGATGATTATGAAACCATTCTTTTTTTTTGTACTCTGCTACTGTGTGCTAGTTTCTGATGGGAATTTCCTGACATTTAAGAGACATTTTTTTAGGGTTGGTACCAGGAGATCTCAAAGTAGAGCTGTAAGTTTCAGTTCACAGGCATGTGCACACAGTGCTTGGTCTGTTTACTGTGTCTGCTGTTTTTGTGTACAAATAAGGTAGTGAAATTTACATCAGTCCTGCTGCCCTAAAGGCAGGCTTCATGTAAAGTTTGATATCTACTGGCTTATAGAAATAAATCAGGAAGAGAAACACATGAACATGCAACAGCGAGTAAATCAGCACTCTGACTTTGCCCTCCTGAGGAGCTGGGATTTTCATCTGGGTTGGATGTTTGTTTTTGTTTTTCCTCCCTAGGGCTGCCTTGTTTTTTCTTTTGTTTTTGTTTTGTTGGGGAGAGGTCTGGTTTTGTGCCCCCCCCAACATCCCCCCCCACCCGATTCAATGTGAAACTGTAAAATGTCATTTTCCAGATATATGGTGCAAGGGGTAATACTTAGTTCATCCTCTGCTGAGTGCACTTCCTTTAAAATAACCTGGCAGCATTGCGCCTCTAATAATGGAAGCCATCCATTCAACAGAATCCACCTGTTCATAGTTTCAGAACTATTCATTTTAATCTGAGTCTAGATGTGGCATTTGTGTTGTGCTGATTGCAGCAGCATTTCGGTGGAAGGGATGAATAGGCCTGCATGACAATATTGTGGAATTTTGGGAGCATGTTCCACAAATGGTAAAGGATGTTTGTCTTTGTAGAATCACCTGAAGGATATCCTGACATCTGTAGTATCCAGGAGGAAAGCCTATCGCCTGAGAGATGGTCATTTCAAATATGCCTTTGGAAGCAATGTTAACCCCCAGCCTTACTTGAAGAATAGTGTTATTGCCTATAATAATCTAATTGAATGGTAAGTGAGCTCTCATGGAACTGCCTTCTTTTAACCACAGTCAATGAGCAGCTGGTGTAGAAGACTCGGCCTCAATTTTTTTTAAACCTTGGGGAAAACACTTAGCAGTAATATTTAACATTCAGAAACATACCAGAGGAATACACTTACTGGGCAGAGAGGAAGGATCTGGAGTTTAGGATGAGTGCTCTGGGGAGAAGTCTGTTTCCTTCACCGCTGTCCACACCTGCTAGGAAGGTACCAGAATTCCTGTGTGGGCATTCTCTCTAGATCCAGTCTGAGGACTCAGTTTTTCACATAAGTATAGTAGGCAAGTGCTTGACTTGACTCACACAGACTCTTACCCCTCTGCCCTCCATCTGTCTCCGACTGCTGGAGGGGAAAAACAGCTATGTCCTATCCCCAACAGGCTCCTGACTTGTGAAGAATAGAGACAGGATTGGGTGCTACTTCCTTTCCCTGCTCTCCTGGCTGCTGCCAGCAAGGAGGGTCTCAGTGGCTTCCCCAGCCTCTCTTTGGTCCTGATCCCATATGGATGCTCCAGCTTTCTGACAAAGATGCTGGCTCATGGCTATGGGGCAGAACTCTTTTTGGTCAGCAGTAAAACTATCAGCAATGATGTTGATTTCATTCTGCTGTTGCTACCTCTTGGGAAGGCTATGAGCAGCAGCAACAATATTGCATCTTTCTGCAGACTCAGGAAGACTGTACACTTCACATCAAGAAGATTATCTTATCAGCATAAGGAATGTTTTTTGTTTTGCATGAAAGAGTAAATTCTGCAGAAGATTATGGTTTTGGGCTCAGGTTTCTCCCCTGTCTCTGGGAAATAATTCCTTGCCTCCCATTGGCAAATGGATTTTTCAAGCCTTGGTAGTGCTGTGCACCCCTAAGCCCTTTCTGTATGTTAATTGCCAAGGAAAGGGAGAAAAATTCATTACTGGAGACGTTTAAAAGAGATTGGATAATCACTGAATTATATTTTAGAAGCATTTTATGTAGTGGTCTCAGGGTATAGTCTTCACGACATCCCTGACGTGATGCCAGCTTTTGCCTGAATGTGTGTCCTCTCTCTCTGCTGTCCTGGAGCTGCGCAGTTCATTAACCCAGCAGATCTTGATGGTATTACCCAGAGAGAACATGGACTCGGTTCAATGGCAAAGGCTCTTAGCCAGGTTTATTGCCCTCAAGACACAGTATTAGCTCCCTGCATCAATGTCGACAGGTACGCTAACACAAGAGTGCTGAGTGGCAAGGACTTAGCTCAGTCAACAATGGGACTTTCAGCTGCCCCCTCGTCTGGACAAAGGGTCATGGTAGCCCGACATTTATAGACTGAGACAAACGGTCTGGGATAAACAATGTACATACCTTCGTATGTGTTTCATGACATGTTGTTGCCCCCCTTGTATGTTCCTCCTGAGGTTTCTGACAAAAAATCCCAATTCATCTCTGTCAAACCACATATCTTGTGCGAGGTTGGGGTGTGCTAGTCGTATGTAGCTGGCTGGAATGTACTTCCATACTGGGTGTGTTTTAGCAAGGCTAGCAGTGCCTGGACCACGTTCTGGTACTGGATGCTGACTGGATAGGCATTTGCTTTAATTCATAGCCTCTGGTTCAGGCCTCAGTTCTGGCACCGAGCCTAGTACTCTAGGCTCTCTGCCACAGTAAGTAGTGCATGCAGCGTGTAATGACTGGAGTTCTGGGTGTCAGAGGTGCAAGCCATAGATGGAAGCGCACCAAGTCCCCAGTTAGTCTGTGCTGCTCTCCTGGGGGAGGCACAGGGGCAGTCCAATAGTTTAGAAAGCTGAAACTTGGCATTCTGATTAAATGATCAATTCTTCCTTCCTTAGGGGAGTGTTAGTAAGTAACCGCGGCTGGCCATCTGGGTGGACTCGGCATCCAGTGCTTTGCTTGTATTCCATTCTTATACCTTCCTCATGACACTAGCGTATGAGTGATCAAAGTAACATGCCTAGCATCTGTCACTTAGAGGTCTCCCTTTTCTTCCCTCCTCCAAGGGAAAATTCTGTGAAGGTCTTTTAAATAATTTTATACGTATTTGTTTTCTCTCTGCTGTTCCGTGTGCACTTTTAGCTGAAGGCAAGGTCAGAAAATTGCACCCGTACTTGGAGCAGAAGCAGTTCTTAGCGTCTCTAGAAGTGTGTTCCGCAGGCTCAGGCTGGTCCCCTGGCAAAGTTCAGTCTCTGCACAGCTAAACTCTAGGACAGCGCCATTGTGTCTCAGGGCAGGGTCGGTTCCAGAGGCACCAAACTGCCGTGGCTCTCTGCCTTCTTTTGCTCTCTTTCTGATTGGCCTGATCAGCTTTTGGGTTGTTTTGGTTTTTGTTCTGCTGTTTACGGGGGTGGAGGGGCTCAATTTGTTTTTCCATTTTTGACCAACCAAACAGCTAGGGCTACTCTTGCTTGGGAGCAGAGTTGTACCAGAGCTTCAAGCAGCACTTGCAGATAGACATTATTTGTTAGTGCTTTTCCTCTGCTGGACACATGGGGGCTCCTTTATGTTTTCAGTCCCAAGATGTCAAGGTCAAACACCACCCTCATCAAGGTTTTGCTAAATGATCCTCTGCAGAGCACATCTTGTGGCTTGTCACCTCTGAAATCCAAACAGCGAAGCACTACACGTGGTGGTCATGCTCTGGAGTAAGCGTGCTGTGTCTCTGGCTTCTGGGGAGCAGTGGGCTGTGACTACGCAAAGCAAAAAGCCTTACAAGAATCCATTGGAAGAGTTCCAACCGATATGTGGTTTTAACCAATACTTATTTATTTTTAAATTTTTGAAACTCTTTATCTAGTGTAGATCAAGCCTTAAGATCAGTTTTGGCTGGAGATTGGTCGTGTAAGAACGCCAACAACCAGTCTGTAATAAAGTTACCAAGTTAAGAGTAACGTAAACCAGTTTAAATGTGTCCACGTGACTTTGCCCTACTCTAACTCAGGGCAGGTTTACACTACTGCTGAAGTCAATCTGACGTGCGTCACTCGTGGTGTGAAAGAGACACCTCCCTGAGCGACGCAAGTTAGTGACCAGAGTGCTGTCCACGCTGGTGCGATGTCAGTGGGAGATGCTGTTCTGCTCATGTAGCTCTTGTGGAAATGGGGCAGTTATGCTGACAGGAAAGTTTTCATACAGTGTCTTCACCAGACAGGCTAAAGCAGCACAGCCTCATGGATGTAGCGCTTCTAATGTAGTCCTGCCCTCCGTCACTTTTAAAAGCTGGTGTTTAGTTAAACCAGTGCTGTGTTTGTACGTGGATGTGGCCTCAGCTAGTTCTGAGTGAAGCATAAAGTTCAGGAGCCACGTTACTGCCCCGATATTTCTCAAGGTGGCTGCTTCTCTATTTGTTGGAATGGTTTTAGTCTCTCTCTCTTTTTACAGCCCTTCTACTGGTACAGCACCTTCTGCTGGTCAGAATCTGGCCTCCCACCCCACTCCTGATGATGCCGAACAGCAGGCGGCTCTCCTCTTAGCCTGCTCTGGGGATACTTTACCAGCGACTCTCCCTCCTGTCAACATGTATGACCTTTTTGAGGCATTGCAGGTAACCATTTCCATTCCATTGGGGCCTGGCTTGGGGAGATGATTTCCTGAGCAGAGACTGATGGGGACTGATCGGATCTCCGTCCTCCCTGCCACCCAGCTAATTAAACAGTGTTCATCTTAAACCTGTGACTGCACATGGAACTGCCCAGAGCGTTTAGCAGGGACTGTGGATTGGCCCCACCAGCTGGGTACATACTGCCACGTAGATGCTAGCACAGTATGATCATGGGGTCTCAACTGGGGGTTATGCACAGGTTAAAGGTGATTGCAGCTCCCCTCCCTCCCTGCTTTAGATTGACAGAGATTCTGGCAGAAATACCGCAGACCAAGTTGTTGGACATTTCCCTCTTCTCCTTGCCAGCTCGGCTGCCTGTCCCTGGGTTTGCGTGACTTGGGGCTGGTGAGACGAGGAGGAGTTCCCTGCCACCTTTGTGCCCTGTCAGAGTCTGAGTTTGGCTCTTAAGGGCATGTTGCAGGCTAGGCTTATCCTGAGTGGGTGGCTTCAGAGAGGCAGGTGGTTTCTTGTGTGTGTGTCAATGCCGGCAGCAACAACTCTAACTTTGATTAGCGTGTCCTCCAGGGCAATCGGCTAATATAAACACACTGGGAACATCTTATTTTAAACAGGGGGAATGCGCGTGACTGCATCTGGCTAAGAGTGTTTTGTAAAGTGTAACCCCTGCTCCCGCCAGGTGCACAAAGACGTGGTTCCAGCACACACCGTCTACGCTCTAAACATTGAGCGAATCATCACGAAACTTTGGCATCCAAACCACGAGGAGCTGCAGCAAGACAAAATCCACCGCCAGCGCTTGATAGCAAAGGATGGGCTGCTGCTATGCTAAAGTCAGGCTGGCCAGCTCCGAGGCTTGAGTCGTTTCTTGGACTCGGCAGCAGGTCTCCTCGGCTTTACCGTTATGAAAACGGCCGCGAACCGCTCATCATTTCAAGGCAGAAATGTTGTAATGTGCTTAATCTTTTCCTATGGAAATGTGATCAAAGGGTAACGCATCTTGTTTGGTACCATGGCGCCACAGAGTCCCCCAGCTTTGGGTAACTCTGACTGCTTGGGGCTCCACCGCTCCAGTGGCATTTGAAAACGAATAGAAGGTTGGATCTTGTGCCCGTGTAGGGAAGAGCTTTGAGTGGTGGGAGGAGAAGGAACTATTTTGTTTTAAGGAAGACTGATCTACCTTTTGTTTAGTGATGGATCTGGGCTGGCAAACAGCCTGCTGCATGAGAGAGCCTTACACAGTGCACAGACTATTGCTCACAATTGCCAGTGACTGTCCGGGTTGCAGCCTGCACTACTGCACTTAAGACACAGGTGAAGAAATGCACGCCTGTGACACAGTGCTTTTCCTTTGGTGTAACTAGGATTTTCCTGTGAAGAGGAGAAACCTACTCCTGCTGCCAGAATGGCTGTCGTGGGTTCTCCATCTCTAGGCCCAGACAGTGTCACGAGGAAGAACTTAGATCCTGCCACGTCCTCACTGTGCAAACTACGGAAGGAGGAGGGCAAGTTGCACCCATCAGAGGGACTGATCCAGAGCCCACTGACCTCTCTTTGGTTCAGGCCCAAATGGCAGGTGCACTGCTGTAGCAGGAATGTGTGTGGGGAAGTTGTGGCATACATATCAGTGGTATGTAGCTTGCCAAGGTGTGTTCAGAGTACATGTGGAGCTGTCATAGTTCCCAGGGCTTACTCCAGCTTTCAGTGAGAGTCTGTTTCCCTTGGTTACAGTGGCGCTCTGACAGTAGTATTCACCCATGCAGATACCCACTGTGGCTGTTCCCTGTCATGGAGCAGTCCTGCTCACACAGTCTAGGAGCTGTCCAGCTCCATAGCAAGAGGCAATCTCTCTGGGAGCCAAGAGGAGTAGGAATAAATCTGGTCATCATCATCATGTGTGTTTGCTATCAGCTGCCAAAGTATGTACTGGGACATCACTCCAGGTGTCCTGCAAGGAGAAAGCTCTTTATCTGAAATCCGAGCAATATGAACAAACAATCCTTTTGTTTTATCAGAAAACCCCACTAATATAGTGGAGCCTTTCCAGACAACGCTGTGCTCCTGTTCTTTGGCACCAGAGCAGCTCCAGTGAAGTCAGTGATGTTATAATGGTGGTAAATCCATCCTATGTATTGAAGTGAACTGTTGTGTTCCAGCATGATAGGGTTCTCGGCATGGATTTGGTTGCATCGTAAGGTTCTAGAGAGAAATGAGCTGACAGGTCACCCCGTTTTCTCAATGGTAGGTATGACTGCCAATCTCCTGGTGTGTTAATAGGTTTCTGTCACAGGTTTTGCTATTAGAAGCCTGTTTTGAGCTTGGGGAGAGCTGAATGTGCCTGCTGAGAGGGGGAAGTTCTCTAAAACACACTGCAGTATAAATTGTCTTTCAAATTGGTGGCTGCACTGTGCTCTGTGGGAACTGGAGCCCAGAACACCCCAAATCAGTGCACCTTTACCTACTCAGACACCTGTATTATGGCATCTTCCCATCATGGAGTGCTAGGGAGGGAGGCTGGGGAATGTCTGTCCTGCAACCTGAGGGAACATCCCAGCACCAGGGCACTAAAAACAGAAGTGTAGCCATAGCATGAGCAGTGGGATGAGCTAGCTGCCCCATGTGTGGACCTAGGATTTCAGGTGGGATTGCGCTCAAGGTGGCTAGCTGCTCACATTATGGCAGCCACACTTCTCTGTTCAGCGCAGTAACTCGGAACTAGCATAGGTATGTCTGCTCAAGATGGAAATGAGACTTTCACCTCCTGCCTTGACGTACCTTAAAGGGCTCCCTGTACTCATTCCTTTCTCCCTATTCAAAACACACATGTACTGGGGCAGCTGTAGGGTACTCAAAACACAAAGTAGCCATTCTCCTTGTCTCCTCTGGTTGCCTTCCCTATAATTGGTGCAGGGCTCAGATTCCTCCCTCTGTCAGTGATCCATCTCTTTGCCTAGACTTCCAGGGAATCCCGTAATAAACTGTGCTATGGCTCTGGAGGGTCACTGATGTAGCATGGTGGCCAGCCAGTTGTTGCTATTGGTTTTCTGTTGCTTCCCTGTTTGGGGAAGGGAGGTAGATAGCATGGTGTGAATGGTAGTAAGTGTGGAGTGGCTCAGAATGAGAAGTGTATAATGAGTCGATTCCAGGAGGTAGTGGTGGTGATGGTGGAGGAAGCGTGAGGGCCTGGTGAAGCACTGGGTCACTGGTAGCTCCGGGGTCTCCTGAAGCAGGGCAGTATCCGAGTACATGTGGGTAAGGACATAGATTTCCCACCCCTGTTTCCAGTGCCTATTCTTTAGTCAAGGCATAATGAGCCTTGAACCCCTGAAGTTTGAAGTCCTCTTGTTCGAGAAGGCTATTGGTAAAAACAAGGTTGCACGAAGATACTTGTAATACATACTAGTGACAAGGGAGCATTGGCTTTGGCGAGCGAGAGGGGGATTTCCCAGCTACTCATAGTGCTTATTGTATGGAGTGGAAGCATTAAGTGCGTGTGCTAGAAATTGTAATGAGCATCCTCTGAAGTGTCATATGGTTTTAAATAAAACACCTAGGGCTGAAATAAAATATGCTCGTTTGCGTGACAGAGAGCCAGCTGTGTATGTGCATGACCTTTTATTCTCAAGTGCTATGTACTCTATTGTAGGGGAAGGAAAAGGAGTTAAAGGAAACCTGCTACACAGGGCTGGATGCAGGAAATGGCCCCTTTTCCCCTTCTGTCACACGGGGATAAGAATACTGCCCACTCTTTGTAACATGTTTTTAAAATTGCTGTGTGGCATTATTTTATTACAGTACCTGGGGCACATCCTCGCAGCCATGCCTCCATACTGGGCCTCCCTCCTCATTTGTTGGGTTGATTGTCACAGGGGTCACCTACAGGAACTGTCTCTAGGAAGGTGAGGGGGTGAACAGATGTACTAATAGCTAACAGTAGTCTATCACTTGAGTGCACTTGGCTGTCAGCACAGGCACATTCATTCATCTTCAACGATTTTCAGGCTATCCTCCAATAAAAGAACTGGTGACCTTGAGCAGTAGAGCCTCTCCAAATTGAAATATGGGCTCTGCATGTGACCACCCTTGGAAGAAGCAGAGTATCATTTCGGGGAATGGTTAGTGATGACTTTTATTGGGACTTGTGACATGTCAGATTTGGGTTTATTTCTCTAATCAGCAACTCATAATAAAGGAAGTTACCAAATTTCATGGCACTTGATTGGTAGGAATCCAGTGGTCTTTTGCGGCCACTGAGGGAAGGCCCAAAAGGCAAATCTGTTTCTTTGCTCACCCCTTGTACCAAGTGGCCGATGCTAAATGTTCTTCAGTCACCTCTTCACATGGGACTGTATCATATCAGAATGCTTCTCTTTTCCTATAATAAATGCTAAGTCCTTGTAATAGATTCCTCTGTATCATGGTATGTTTAAAGTTAGAATGTAAGAGAGCCAAGGAGGGAAGATTTAAACATGAGGTTTAATTTATAACTGCAGGGGAAAGCCAGAGCCACCTTGGGAGGAAAGCTGAGCCGATAAAAGAGAGCAGCTACTCTTGGGAGAAGATTGCTCCTGTGCCTTGGAGGTGGTATGAGGAAGACCTTTCTGCTCTCTCCAAGCAGTGAGACCCTATCCCACGATCCCATCATAGATTGCACAGCCAGCTTCTTCAGGGAGTTGGGGGGGGGGGGGGGTGAGGCTGTTTTTGTCTGTAGGCAGAGTCCTAGGTTCTGGGGGCAGATGCTTGCTCCCATATTGCCTGTCCCATTGCTGGACCTGGGAAATGCCACGTGCAACTGGTAAAGTTAACTTTTAAAGATTTGAGGTTTAAACAAAGAGACAGTTGCAAAGTTTCAGCAGGGGCAGCAGTCCTGCTCCCGGCAACTTACTACGGAGAGGAAAATCAGAACTCAAATGGCAGCCAAAACGGGGATTCCAGCTGCTATTTCCAGAGCTGCCTGCCCAGCTAAGTCTTGCTTCTACCAGATGACAGAAGCCTAGTCTACACCTACTGTGAAATTCAGCAGCAGTCGACGGGAGACGCACCAGGTCTGTGAAGTAGCTTGTGTTTCTCCCATAGGCTTCCTAAATTCTGATTAGCCACGCGTCCCCATTATGCTGCACCAATGGAAAATACCCTCCCGTCGCTGCAGTGATACTCTTTTTCTGGGGGTGGATTTACTGAGTCAACTTCTAAATCAATTGAGTGGGTCTCCACTGCCACTCAGTCGATCCCAGCAAATTGATCTGGGGGCACTGACTTTGCTGCTGTAAGTGAAGGGTTGAGGAACTGCTTCTCCCTCGCAGGGCTGATGGAGACTGGAACCAAACCACATGCCACCAGTACCTACGGCGGAAGGTGCTGCTGCTTTCCCGACAGAAAGTCTAAATCTCGCACTCTGCACCATCCTTCGAGGTGTGGGGAGGGAGAACTGTTGCTCAGAATACCGTAACAGTCATCCTATTACTAGGCGGGCCCTTCACACATCTAGCCAAGTTTCCCCAGCAAAGAGAGGAACCTGTGGGACTGAGATGTCATGTAAAGAAAAAACATTTTTCCTTGGGATTTTTTTTTTTAAGTGTTAGTCTTACTCATGCCTTAACCTATCAGCTGTTAAGATCAAAGAGGCAAAGCCAAGCTGAGAGGAAGCCAGTTGTCCAACAAGGCCTAATGGGTTTTAATTTAAACTTCTAGAAGGTGCCCACAATGCGGTGGGAGTGTGAACTACACTTCAACCATGTAACTTAGCAGAAAAATGTCTTAACAAAATGATGTTGAGTCCGATTCTCTTTCCAGGGCTGAGGGTTCTAACACAGATCCACACCCACTTCTTGAGGGGTGCCTTCTTGAGGGGTAATGTTAACCATCTTTTTAAGCAAGTCAGTCAGCCCAAGGCATCCTACTTCAAACACCATAATGAATGATGCCAAAGAGACTGGGTTACTTAGCACTGACTGCATTTTCCAAAGCGTTATCCCCATATTACAGATGGTGGAGAATGAGGCACAGAGGTGATATGGCCTGCATCAGGTCACTCAGTGGTGAAGGCTGGTTTAAGTCCCTTCCAGTCCACAGTTGGCACCATTGTGCCAACTGTGCTCTTCACTTTCCAAGAGCTTTGCTGTCTGCTGCTGAATCACAGGGCCTGGGGTCCTCAGCCTCTTCTGGCACATTAGGTTCCATCTCTGAAGCCAAGCATCAGGAAGTAGCAAAATGTTTAGGAAAGCTCTCCCTATGTATCCAAAGAAAAGTCAGAGCATTAGCAAAAGCCCAACTTTTATGCAGCACAGCAAATGCACACTTAAGGTAACACCTTCCACCCAGCACACAGAGACAACTTTATGGAACATCCAAAGGCAGATTACTTCTGTGTCCCACACACCTCTGCGGCAACACTCTGATTTGCACAGCTCTGCATTTCTCACAGCCCAGTTTTTGCTTCTACTTCTCACTTGAGCTTCCTCTTGGACTTGCTTTCAGTTTTGAAACTGATTTTGCAATCAAAAAGCCTAATAAGATGGCTAATTTTCTAAGGTGTCCTTTTTAGTAGTTGCTATAGGAGTATCATATCACAGGAAGGAGAAATGGTGGGTGAGGTAATATCTTTTTGTTGGACCATCTTCAGTGGGAGAGAGACACTTTTGAGCTCCACAGAGCCTTTTTTCAGATCCATGGAGCTATAAAACGTGTCTGTTTCACCAACTGAAGTTGGCCCAGTAAGATTACCCCACCTGCCTGGTGTCTGTCATCTCATGGGACCAACATGCCTACATCAACACTGCAACCAGCACTATGGTCAAAATCACCTGCAGATCTTATTCTCTCTCACAAAGAGTGTGAAACATTACATGTGTGTGAGCAGCAGCGTATTGTGCAGCTTGTCCTTAGTCACTTTGCAGAGCATAGGGTCAAGGCCTTCTAGATGCAAGGCCCAGTGGCTACCGCAGGCAGCTGAGCTAAGGTTCCTCAGGTGTGATGAAGCATTACCATAACTTCACTGTGTAAGTCTGTAATTAATTAATTAATATATATTTTTTTAAAACACTAGATGATAAGGCAGATGAGATCATTATGATCCATCTGGTCTGATCTCTTGCATAACACAGGTTTAGAGAATTTTACTTAGTAATTTCTGCAGTCAAGGAATTATTCTGTTACATAGTACAGAAACCCGATAACTTCTGGGGGAACTAGAACTTAGATCTTTTTGAAAGATATCCATCATGGTTTGAAAAACTCCAAGTAACACTGCCTTTATGTACCACAGGCCATCGGAATCTGTTCAGATGGCTAATTATCTTTGCTGTGAGCAGTTCATAGTTTCAATTTGACTTTTTCTAGCTTCAGCTTCCAGCTCTGGGGTTTTGTTATGCCTTTGTCTGCAGGACTAAAAAGACTCCTAAAATCAGATATCTCAGTATAGGTGGTAACACAGCTATCTCCTTGACTTCCTCTTTGGTAAAACAGCCTTTGGTATCAGCTGTAAAACTGTGTTCCAAGACCATAAATCATCTTCTCTAAACCCTTTCCAGTTTTTCAAACACTTTTGGGGTTGCAGACACAGTGGTCTCCCTCGTGCTGTATTCCAAGGAATATCATCTTCTCACTTCCACTTATACATACAGGGATCAGGTTAGTATTAATTTGCTGTCACAACAGACCAGGAGATCATTATAGATTCTCAGAGTCAATGGTTTCCAGCACACAGCCCCACCTCCTGAAAGCACGACTGATTGAATAGGTGCAGAGGATGTAAGCAGCAGCAGCAGCTATGTGTGGGACCTTTAAAATCAAAGCTATGTCTACACTGGCAAGTTAGTTCGAATTAAGGAAGCTTAATTTGAACTAACTTAAGCCTTGGCCACACTAGGCTTTCATTAGTTTGATGTAAGGGCTTCCTTAATTCAAGCTAATAAATTCAATTACACCTTTTGAACTAACCCTTAATTCGAACTAGTTAGTTCGAATTAAGTCAATGTGGCCATGTTAGTTTGAACTAACTGCTTAGTTCGAACTCAACGGCACATGGAGCTTAACGCAATTGACTAATTCAAACTAAGCAAGTGCCATACATGGCACTTGCTTAGTTTGAACTAAAATTCCAGTGGGGCCATGCTAGTTCGAATTAAGTTAATTCAGACTAACTAAAATTAGTTTGAATTAGTTAGTTCGAATTAACTAATTCAAACTAACTTTGGTAAGTGTAGACACAGGCTAATGCTAGAGGCAAGGCCATTGTGGACACTCATATGGGATGGACTAGGTACATTTGATCCTGCCACAGTGCAGTGGGATAGTTTAGAGCAGGGTTTCTCAGCCCGTGGGCCAGGAACATTTCAAAGGGCCGTGTGGTGGCTCCTGTCCTATGGGGGTGACTGGGCTCACCTCCTTGCTCCTGGCACTGCAACCTCTGGGGCCCCAGCATCGGGCAGGTTTGGCCCACTCATCATGACAACAGCAGCCTAGGAAGGCCATGTTTGAGTGAGGGGCACTGCAATCCCATGAGTCAGGTCAGAACTCCACAAATCTGGTAAAGCCAGGGGAACAAGGTCAAATCTGAGCAGCCCTGCAACTCCGGGGGCTGCAATGCCTGGAGCAGAGAGCCACGCCCAGGCAACCTCAAGCATAGATGTTTCAGAACCTAAGAAACCACCTCAGGGCTGGTCTGGAACCAGAGCTGGTGAAATTCCATGTCCAGCCTTATACAGGAGCTAGGACTAGATGAACTTCTAACCTTTCTGAGTCTCTGTCATATTGTTTGACTATTTAAGAGGGCTGAAGATTGGGCATATGCCAGCCTGCTTGGCTATCTGAGCGAGTTGGGAAATGTCTTGTGCCTGTGAAAAATTTTAACAAGCCCACAACAGCTTTTCCTTAAAAAGTTACCAATAAAGGTACCTTTTTCGGGTGTTGGATTTTCAGTTTAAAAAAAAATACCAGCCTGAAAAATGTCATGAACACTAAGCATTTTCCTTGGAAACGTCCAGAACCATTTTCCATTGCAAAATCAGAATCATAGCAGCGTATGATTGGAATTAACCACCAACTGGTTCAGATTTTCAATCCTCATCTCCAGGCCCTTCCAAAACCTTAGGTTTTTAAAAAAAATTGTCCAACTATTTTTTAAAAACCGAAACAAATACTACTTGGTTCACTTGGTTGAAACATTAATAGTTTAATGGCATTTAAGGCCCAGAAGGGACTTGTCATATCCTGACTGGCCTTAAGGCAAGCTGGGATTGTGAGCTACCAGCTAGTCCTCAATTGATGGCAATTTAATGATAATTTGTGAGCCTAGTTGCAGGGAATCAGGACGGACTAATTAAACAGAGCTGAGATTGCAGAGATGGGGAGCAGGTTGGTTTTAAGATCAATTAAAAAAACAAAACAATTTAGTGGTATGGGCGACTGAGTAATTGCAGAGATGGGAGATGCCTGAGAACCAAGGGGAAGCTGTTAAGCATGTGCAGTGGGGAAAGCAGAAAAGGGGGCTTAGAGGTGGGAAGCAGCATATTTGAAGAAACTGACCTGGTTTGTTAGTTCCTGGCTCAGCGTATGGACATAGGCTCTTCTACCACTCCCTGAGGGAGGGGTATCCTGTGTGGACTGTCCTGAGGTAGGGCCAATGAGACCATTGCCTGAGAAGGGTGGAAGAATTATTATTTGGATGTTTGGCTTGGACTTGCAGCTGGGCCTCTTGTTACCCTGGAACTTTGGGTCTTGGCTGGAGGGCTGAGCTAGGGAAGACCTAGCAAAAAGCAGATATCCCTCAGGAGGTGCTGGAGATGAGGGTGCCTGACCCAACTGAGTGCCATGAGTGGTGAGTACACCCCTTGCAGGATCATTTGGTCTAATCTGTATACCACAGGGTGTTACACTTCACTCGGCTGCCCCTAGATTGAGCCCAAAGACTTCAGGTAGACTACAGCATTTCAGTCCCTGGGAGACTAAACTGTTATGGCTGAAGGCAGAGAACAGGAGATGCTGGGGTGCTCCCAGGCCCCTGCACGCTCAGGGCATTGATTAAGTGAGGTCTGGCCAGAGGATCCCAGAAGGTATTCCATGCTGCAGAGGAAGGCAAAAAATCACAAGGTCCCTTCTGATCTTGGCTGACAAATTCCTTCTTGACTTCAGATCGGACAGTCAGGATGAGCATGGCAGGGCAGGGCAGGACAGTGAGATGCCCTCTGCATCTCATCCTTTACAATGTCAAACTTGCCAGAGATGTCCCAGCACCCCTTACATTCTCCCCACTCTCTTGGGCTCTGGCTGTCATGTAGCAGCTATAAATGGCCAATAGCTGGCGCCAGCACACCAGTAGTGAATTCTAATAACTTCTAGGAATTAGCTCTGGGAGGCTGAGGGACTTCCCTTCTCTTGCATTCCTGTGGGCTGGGGTGTGAAGGTACTGCTGTGCCTTGGTTTCGAAGCCTGGGTTGTTGAATGATGCGTCTGAGTTAGAAAGAAGGGCCTGCTTGTTAAACCGGTGTGTGTGTGGGGGGGGAATCTCTGTCACATGGAGCCTTTAAATCAAGACTGCACATCTTCCCAGATGATCTACTGTTGCTTAGTCAGAAGTATGCTGGGTTAAATTCTGTGCCTTGGTATGGCCAGGACTGACTGAGTCCTTTTGGCCTTCAAACTCAAAATGGCACCATTTCTGCTGTCAAGTCAAAGCCGGCTTTGCTTTTCTGAGTATTTCAGACTGCAATAGGACCAGCTTTGGGGATCCAGTTTTCAAGATGAGTTAAGTCACTGTGAAAACACAAGAAGAATCATGATTGGGAAGCCACACTGCTAAAAGGAAATGCTGAAAGTGTTTCCCCTTTCACCTGACCTTTGTGCAGGGGAATTGCAAGAACCCTCCACTTAACTTGTTTTTTAACTGAGTCTCTTGCCCTTTGTCTTTTAAACTGACTGGAAAGCAGCAGCCAACTGGATTCCACCTCTGCCTCCTGGAGGTGAGAGAGAAACGAAGTTCCCTGGGTCTGCCAGATGCCTGCAGGAAGTCAGCTGATAAATAGCATCTTGAGGGTTTGGTGTGGTTTGTTTATATATATATATATATATATATACACATGCAGTTATTAGGGGGAAAATAGCAAATGTATCTTTCTGCCCATTACACATATAGTAGGTGACCCAACATAACTGGTATTTCTATGGTACATATTATTATAGTGCTGAGCACCTCACAATGTGTCATATTTTTACTTGTGGGCTATCTTTCCCATTGTATTTACACTCTTAATTTCCATGGAAACCACACTTTCTTCCAGGATGTCTTTAGTAGAGGAGGAAATTGAACCGGGGCCTTCAGAGTCCCTGGCAAATGCCCAAAACACGGGACCATTCCTCCTTTATGTATTTGTACAGTACCTAGTGCAAGGGCGTGTCCCTCCGGACGAGGCCCTCTCAGTGCAATTCTAATAGACATAGTTACACTTAGTCAGACAAATCTTTCCCAGACACACACAGGACAGTGTGATCCTCAGATTTGCCTTCCTCATGTCCTTTGGCTGGGCCCATGCACAGAGGGGTGATAGTAGTGAACAATTTGGGGGGGTGTTGAGAAGCAGAAAATTGCTTTGGGGGCCTGCCGATGAAAATGCTGTGGTTGGCTTTGCTCATTAAACAACATAGTTTTCTTGAAGGCTTTGTCATTACTATTTTTGTAAAAAGTGTTTAATTAAGTGTGGGATAACTAATATGCAACTGATGGGTTTGGGGTACCCAAGACTCAGTTACCCTGTTACCCTCAGCAGGAAGGAGTCTTGTCTGTGCTGGCTACCTGTTAGCATCATACATCCCAGCAACCTTTCAGCCTCTATCCTCTGGGCTATGCCAACCTTGTCTTTGCCTTGCAAATTAGCAGAAGGTGCACCCTGTTCCCCTGTGATATGTGCCCCCAGAGACTGGCTTCTCATAGAAATCTTAGGGTATGTCTACACTAGAAAAAGTTAAGTCAACATTGTTATGTCGACTCAATAAGGTTGACTTTAAGTCTACTTAAAGTTGACCTTATTAAGTCGACTTAACAGAGTGGACTAAGTCAATCAACTTAAAGTTAAAGACTTAAAGTTAAGTCGACTTAATCCACTTCGTTAAGAGTTCTCTAGAAACAAGAGAGTGTGGTGGAAACAAATGGCTACAATATAAACCAAAATCATAAAATGTAAACTAGGGCCATTAGGAAGTTTAGATTTGAAATTAAATGCAGGTTTCTAAACAGAGGAGTGAAGATCTGGAACTGCCTTCCAAGGAGAGCTGTGTAGGCAAAAAACCTAAGTGGCTTCAAAACTGAGCTTGATAAATGTATGGATGGGATGATATGATGGGACAGTCTAATTTGGCAATTAACTGATCTTTGTCTACTGGTGGTAAATATGTCAATGGCCTGGCAAGAAACATTTGAGTGGGAGGGTTCTGAGTTACTACAGAGAATTCTTTCTTGAGTGTCTGACTTCCCCACATGCTCAGGGCCTAGCTGATCACCGTATATGGGAAGGAATTTCTCCTCTCTCCACCCCAGGCAGATTGGTGAGGCCTTGGTGATTTTTGACCTTCCTTTATAGCAGGGGAGGGCAATAATATTCAGAGGGGGGCCAGGTGGAGAGTGTGGGGGGGGGGAGCTGGCAGGGGGAGAGCCAGGGAGAAAGCTGGTAGGGGAGGAAATGGGGGAGCTTGTAGAGGGGAGGTGGCAGGTGGGGGAAGAGCTGGCCTGAGGGTAGAAGGGCTGGGTGTGAGGAAAAGCTGATGGGGTGGTAAGGGCAGAAGGGGTCAGCACAGAGCTGGCGCTGGCCCCGGAATGGTGCAGTGCCCACTGCCCCTGGCCTGCTGTCCCCCACCCAGCAGGTGTTGTGTCGCTCCAAGGCCAGGGCCGGTGCTGCACCTCCCCCTTACGCCCTCCCAGCTGGAGTGTCATCGTTCTGGGGCCAGGGCTGGTGGAGCACCACAATGTCCCCTTCCCCCCAGCCAACGCTGTGACACTCTGGAGCCAGGGCCAGGACTGGTGCTGCATCACCCCTTCTGCTCCCCCAGCTGGCGCTGCGGCGCTCTGGCCAGGGCTGGGGTTGGGATCAGGGCAGGGGCTGCCCCAGGATGGTACCCCCTCCCCACCAGTGGCAGACCGAAGCTGTCTGGCGCCCGGGGGACAACACACATTTGCCTCCCCCGCGCCGCCCTGTGCAGCCCTTCCTCACACAGGGCAGGAAGTGTCCCAGTTACTACTTCCTGCTCTGTGCAGAAGAGGGATGCAGAGGATGGGGGGGCATGAGGCAAGGGGGGAGGCAAATGTGAAGCCCTCAGGGTGCTAGACAGCCTCTGCCAGGCTGCAGGAGGGCACCTGGCTGGTCTCAGCACCAGGCCAAATTAGGGGGGCCCCAGCCCAGGCCACCCAGTTTTGGGGCACTGGCACCACTCCACCCTCCCACCATATGGACCACAGGTGGCTGGGTGGCCGCGCTGCAGCCCCTGGCGCTGGGGGCGGGGGGGACGGGCGGCCAGGACCAGAAGCCACCCCACCCTCCCTCTGCTGCCAGCAGAGCAGAGGGAGGGCGGCTGTGCTCTGCCCAGCCCTGCGCCCTGCCCCCCACGAGTGCTAAGGCCCAGGGCACTTCCATTCGGCTGCCTTGTGCTCATGCGGTGGGAGAGTGGGGGCGGCCCCAGTGATCCGAAACTGGGCGGTCAGGGCTGACCGGGAGCCGGCCCTGATGCTGGAGCTGGCCGGGCGTACCACTGCAGCCTGGCATCCCTGGAGCCGCATGGCAGCAGTTGGGTTGCTGACCCCTGCTGGAGGGGATTGCCAGGGAGCCACAAGGGGACAGCCAGGGAGCTGCATGCAGCTCTCCGAGCCACTGTTGCAGACCCCCAAGCTAGTCCATGAGCCAAAGGGGAATGCTCCCCGCCCATCCAACAACAGCTCACAGGCTGAGCTGCCTGCTAGCCCCAGTGCTGGGAAAGGCCTCAGGATGGCCCACCTGTCAGCACAGGAATGGCTCTCCATTAAAGAGTCGCCAAGGGAAGCCTCTGTAGAGAGATGCTTGTAGAAGGTTGTGATTTTAGAGACACTCGCTAGCATAGGCCATTGTTGTGTGAATTGGGAGACGTGCCCTACAGGTGATCTAATATGTCTGCTCCCAGCTGCACACCTGGGAATCAATCCTGTCTGTGTTATTAAAGTTCTATTCCTAACTCATTCAATGGCGTGGTCTTAAATGAACCCTCAAGATCATTACATGGTGTCAGTAGGTGGCTAATGAGTTTGGAAACTAAAAAGACTTGGAGGAAAACTCCTGTGTTTGCAACTGAAAACAGGCAAACACCGGGGATCCCTGAAAACAAAGGAAACCTTCAGCAAGTAAGTGCAAGCTTTTAAAATGGATGTGTTACAGGCTCCTTCCTCTCTCCAAATGTCCAGTAATGTTCCATAAAACCGGATAAAGTTTAAGCAGCGATTTCTGTTGTATTTATCTGTCATTGGAGCGCAGAATAAAGATGAAAACCAAAAACCGTTTATATTTTCACATGTTGTTAAGGAGGAAGCACTGGATGTTTATAATAACTTTGAATTTCAAGATGGTGAAAGTATGAATTTAAATATAATACAGATTAAATTTGAGGAATATTGCATGCCAAAAACAAATGTGACTTTTGAGAGGCATAGATTTTTTTACATGCATGCAAAAACCAGATAACACCGTAGAGCAGTATGTCACTGAATTACAGAAACTCAGTAAAAGCTGTAACTTTGGTGGCTTGACAGAGTCAGTTGAAAGACAGGCTCATTTGTGGCATTACAGACAATGCGTTAACAGAAAGACTGCTCAGAGCAGGGGAGATCTCTCTGAATGAAGCTCTCCAAATGTGTAGAGCAACTGAAATGATAAAAACACAAGTAAAACAGCTGAATTCACCAGAGGGGACAGTCCTTGCACTCAGACAAACAGCATATAGCCAGAGTGGCTCAAATTACAATGTACAGACAACCCCTGCTATCAGGAATGCTGAGTCAAGACAGTCATGTGGCAAGTGTGAATCAAGACATGGTCCCAAAGGCTATGTCTACACTTGAAAAGTTAAGTCGACTCTGTTAAGTTGACTTAACAAGGTCAACTGAAAGTCAACTTAACAAGTTGACTTAACTTTTCAAGTGTAGACGCGGCATTCATTGGAAGTGGCTCCCCGCTGAGAAGGGACCCGGGTTCCTTCCCCAGGAAGCCAGGGTCCCTCCAAAAAGGGAGCAGAGGCTTCCTTCTTGCCGGGACCCCTGAGGGTCCCAAGGAGAAGGGAGCCAGTCTCCTCTCTCCCCAGGACCCCCTTGGGTCCCAGCAAAAAGGGAGCTACGGCTCCTTTCTCGCCAGGACCCATGGCTTCCAGTCAGAATGGAGCTGTGGGTCGGAACCAGGGCTCCCTTCTTGCTGGGACCCCCACACGGGTCCTGGGGAGAAGGGAGCACAGGCTCCCTTCTTGCCAGGAACCCTGCTCCCTTCTCCCCGGACCCTATGGGTCCAGGCAAGAAGGAAGCCACCGGCGCTCCAGCCGACAGGGGATCCCTGGTGGTTCCTCTGTCAGCTGAAGCACCGGGGCCAGCAGTTGCTGGCACTCCAGCTGACCGGTGATCCAGCTGACAGGGGACCCTCTGGGGATCCCGTCAGCTGGAGCTCCGGCAATTGCTGGCCCCAGCGCTCCAGCTGACAGGGGAACCACTGGGGATCCCCTGTCAGCTGGAGCGCCAGAAGCTTCTGGCCCGGCACTCTAGCTGACAGGGGAACCTCTGGGGATCCCCTGTCCAGGGAGCGCCGCTCCCTTTTTGCCAGGACCCGCTCAGGTTGCTGGGAGAAGGGAGTGCGGGGCTCTCTTCTGGCACTCCCTTCTCCTGGGGACCCGAGTGGGTCCCAGCCAGAAGGGAGCCACGTGCTCCCTTTTTGCTGGGATCCATGCGCAGGTCCTGGGGAGAAAGGAGCTGCGAGTCCCTTCTTGACGGGACCTGTGGGTCCCAGGGAGAAAGGAGCCGCAGCTCCCTTCTCGCCGGCACCTGTCCCCAGGCGCCCTAGGTCAACTTATAGAATAAGTCTACCCAGGGCGGCCACACCGTCTTTAGGTCAACTTAACAAATCGACTTAATTGTTAAGTCGACCTAAAGCCTGGTAGTTATTAAGTCGACTTAAGGAGCTGCTTAAGTTGACTTAAAGAAAGCGAGGTGTGGATGTGGCTTTCTTTAAGTTGACTCAAGCCTCCTTAAGTCGACTTAATTTGCAAGTGTAGACATAGCCAAACAGTGTCTTGCCTATGGGAAACTGTGTCATAACTGTGGGAAACGTAATCATTTTGCAAACTGCTACAGATCCCAAAGGCAGAAAAATCAAGTGCATTTTGTTACTGACAATGAGACTGAAGAGTGTTTTGTTGATGTACTGGGATCAAGCAAGCTGAATGAGAGGGACTGGATAGTGCCTCTAACAGCGACTGAAACTGAAACTAGACCCAGGGGCTCAGGTCAATGCACGAGATTATGAGAGACTGAGAATAAGAACTAAACTGGGACCAACAAACATAAAAGTAACTGGGTATTCTGGAACAAATATACCAGTCTAGGGATGCTGCTTCACTAGCATTAACCATAAGAACACCATTTACAGGCTGCCTTTCATTGTAGTGCCACAGGATGTGACACCAATTTTGGGCCTGGCTGCATGTGAGAAACTCAATCTAGAGAAGAGATTATGGCTCAGTTTGCAAATGCTCAATATTTCAGTAAATTGGATGCATCTTCATGATTTTGACAGCTAAAATTAACAGAGGAAAGCTCAAAATTATGCACATTTAATATTCAATTTGGAAGATACAGGTTTTTACGCTTACCCTTCAGTATAGCTTCAGCACCAGACGTGTATCACAAAACCATACACATGATCTATGAACATATTAGCGGTGTGAACACCTCCATGGATGACATCATCATCTGGGGCGCTACAAAAGAGGAGCATGATCGTCGGCTTTGGCAAGTGTTGGATGGTGCTGAAGCTATACCGAAGGGTAAGCGTAAAAACCTGTATCTTCCAAATGTCTGTCTGTTTCTTTGACTGAGGACGTGGCATCATTTCAATGGTAGAAATCTTCCTCTTATCAGGTTTTACACCTTCATGGGAAATAATGTCCCCTATAAAAGTCAGTTCTCTAACTCCTAACACACATTTGTCCTTATTTAGTTTGAGGTTTGCAGCTCTAGTTGCATCCAACACTTGCCACAGCCGACGATTATGCTCCTCTTTTGTAGCGCCCCAGATGATGATGTCATCCACGGAGGTGTCCACACTGCTAATATGTTCATAGATCATGTGTATGGTTTTGTGATACACCTAAAAACTGGGGGCCCCGGAAGGCCGTTCTGGTGCGTTCCCCCTTACTTTAACCTCTGCTTTCAGACAGCAATGGGGGAGCCATTGCAAGGGAAATGAGTCTCACCTCTGCACTGTCAAGTCAGGAAGGTCATGGAGGCCATTGATTCACCAGGCGGGAGCAGGAAAGCAAGCAAACAGGGCTGGGAGCTGAACCCAAACTCTTTCCATGGAGAGGTGGTTGGAGTCCACAGCCCTATATAGCGTGACTGAGGAACTACTCATGCATCGCTGCGGGAATGCTTTCCTCTCTCAGGTAGGACAAACAGCGCTGGGAGAAAGGTTGGCAAAGGACATTGAGGTCAACGCTTCCTCTTTTTTTTAATAAAGAGTCCACGGGAGTTTCTCAAGCCCCTGGAAAAACTTGCTTTCAAACCTTGGCCTGCCTGAAAAATCTCCTTGCAGTAAATACCAGGTATCTGAGTTTAATCACCTCAGCACATAAGGAATGGGTTAGGCCTAGCCAGGGTTTGATCAGTGATTCCATGGATGTGAAGCCTTTCTGGCACGTGCAGTAGGGAGCCATCCCTGTCCAGTGCTCCTGCAGAGGTTTGTAAGTGTGGGCACTAACTTCAGGGTAGACTGTCTGGAAACTGGGCACAAGCTCCATATTGGCTATGATTTCTATGCTGAAGCCTAGCCTACACTTCCCGCGGCAGAGTTGTGTCACTGTCAGAGTGCTCATGTAGCTGTGTTATTTAAGTGTTACGCGTTATATTCAGAGCTCTCCCCCTGACATCATAAAACCATCTAAATGAGTGGTGGTAGCTATGCTACTGGGAGAGGGTCGCCTGCCGACACAGCACTGTCCAGGCAAGGACTTATGCCAGCAAAGTTATGTCACTCAGGGATGTGGGGTTTGGTTTTTTGTTTGTTTGGTTTTTCTTCACTCGCCTGAGTGCCCAGTTTTACTGACATAAGTCCTCATGGAGGCAAAGCCATAGATTTAACCAACCCTTTATCAAGTGTTCACTCCTCAGCCCCTGTTACAGCCTTAATATGGAGTCACAGGCAGCTCCCTTGGGCATTCTGGTCTGTCTTGTCACGTTTGTAAACTTACCTTTGTGATAGATGATCCTTTTACACCACAAATCATAATTCAGGTTACTCCCAGTCCCAGGGACCAGTCACTTCCCCCAGGTCTGTTGATTCTTAGATCTTACACCAAAGACAATACTTGTAGCCAGTCATATAATACACTATCTAAAGACTTAATGACTAAGAAAAGGAAACAAATTGTTTACAAGGTTAAAGCAGGTAAACATAGACACACAAATGAGTTCCAATCTTAAATTTCAAAAAACAATAGAGGCTTCTACAGTAAGCAAGCTCTGGGAGTCCTTTAGGGCTAACCTAGGCTAAGCACTGGGCATCTTTTGCTTGGACTCTGAGGGGCAAGGATTACTAAACAGCATAAAGATGCAGTTTCTCCTTCTCAGATATTTTTATTGCCTTCCCCCCCACCACCCCGTTCTCTAAACTGTCATTTCAGCTGATGGGAGGAATTCACTAG
The DNA here is from genome assembly GCA_007922175.1 of Pelusios castaneus. NCBI lineage: Eukaryota > Metazoa > Chordata > Testudines > Pelomedusidae > Pelusios > Pelusios castaneus. The sequence continues at coordinate 189,934 of ML686139.1, read as the reverse complement.
TATGTCTCCTCTTCATGGGACGGGGGTGTGTTTAGGGAGAAAGCAGTCAGGAAAGTCTTCTGTCATTTTTGATGTTCTACAATCATTCATCCAGTGTGAATGGGCCTTCTCTGTGAGGCAGGGCATAACACCTTTTGCTGTAGGCCTGCATTTCACAATAATTAACATCTTTCTTCTGTCTGGTGTTCTTTGCCATGGCTGCAGAGGCACAGAATGCGAGCGCTTAAATATTGCTTTTCAACATGGAACACATGTTATAAGTGTGGTGAATGCAGTCAGCAGCTTACAAGCATTCAATAAAGTCTAAACACATTTGTATAATTCTAATACCAATTTTAACCATAATAACACACAGGTGCGAAGTTTGTGTTTTTTGGGGCCACTATGGTGAAGAAGAGCCGTGCTGCTTGTGCCAGCACTGCTTCTGTCTCCTCCACCTGTGCCTGTGACCAGACAGACATACTGACCGTGGATATCTCTACCCAGATCCTGGCGTGGACTTGCAAGGACTGTGGCCTGCATTTCCCACTCTCAGGTGGTCAGGCTGGGGAGATCATTCAATGTGACAGGTGTCTCCTGGTGGAATCTCTCAGGAAGCAGGTGGGGGAGTTACAGGAGGAGATGGCCAGGCTCAGGGGTATCCATGCCCTGGAGAAGTTCCTGGATAGTATCCATGAGGAAACATGCAAGGATGAGGAAACTATCCAGATGCAAAAGACTGCTGCTACACCCTTGGAGAAGGATGAGATAGTTCAGGCAGAAGGTGAACACTGGCAGCTGGTTACTTTTGGCAGCAGACAGTGCTCCACCCCTGCTCCCATCCCACCCTCCATTGTGGTAAAGAACCGCTATGCAGCACTACAGACGGGAGATGAGGTGGAAGAGGAGAAGCCATGCACCATTGAGGTTGGGAGGATCACAACCATCACACCCAGGAGGAAACGTCAGGTTGTGGTGGTTGGGGACTCTCTTCTGAGGGGGACGGAGGCACCCATCTGTCACCCTGACAAGGCCTCTCGGGAGGTATGCTGCCTGCCGGGGGCCCGTATCCGAGACGTTATGGAGGGATTGTCGAGACTCATCCGTCCCTCTGACTACTACCCCATGCTACTCATCCATATGGGAACCAATGATACTGCGAGAGCTGACCCTCTGCAGATCAAAGGGGACTACAGGGCTCTGGGAGCACAGGTGAAGGAGTTCAGTGCACAGGTGGTGTTCTCCTCGATCCTTCCGGTCAAGGGTAGGGGCCCAAGCGGAGACAGATGCATCCTGGAGGTGAATGCCTGGCTGCAGAGATGGTGTTACCAGGAGGGCTTTGGCTTCCTCGACCATGGGGTGCTGTTTCAGGAAGAAGGACTGCTAGGCAGAGATGGACTCCACCTATCCAGGAAGGGGAAGAGCGTATTTGGAAGCAGACTGGCTAACCTAGTGAGGAGGGCTTTAAACTAGGTTTGAAGGGGGAAGGTGACTAAAGCCCACAGGTAAGTGAAACTGAGGGAGACCTGGAGGAAAGGATGGAACTTGGGGGGGAGCTGGCGCTGTAACAGCAGGAATAAAAGAGAGGGTAGTTGGAACTGGGGGGGGGAATCAAATAATTGTTTTTTATTTCCTAATGAAGTCATAATACTTCAGGCGAGTGGGGAAGGAGGACACCGGGAGAAATTGCAAGGAGGAAGATGTGACAGGAGAGAGAATCGACAGGGCAAAGTAAGGTAATGGGCCCGGTATCTTAGGTGCCTGTACACAAATGCGAGGAGCCTGGGAAACAAGCAGGAAGAATTGGTAGTACTAGCACAGACAAGGAACTATGATATAATTGGAATAACAGAAACATGGTGGGATAACTTGCATGACTGGAGCAGTGCCATGGATGGATATAAATTGTTCAGGAAGGACAGGCAGGGAAAAAGGGGGGGAGGAGTAGCGTTATATGTAAAAGCTGTATGACTGCTCGGAGCTCCACTATGAAAGTGGAAACAAGCTGGTTGAAAGTCTGTGGGTTAAGTTTAGGGGAGAATGCAACAAGGGGGATGTCGTGGTGGGTGTCTGCTATAGACCGCCAGACCAGAAGGAGGAAGTGGATGAGGCATTCTATGGACAACTAACAGAAGTTTCCAAATCATCGCAGGCCCTGGTTTTTATGGGTGACTTCAATTATCCTGACATCTGCTGGGAAGATTATACAGCAGTGCACAGGCAATCCAGGAAATTTTTGGAAAATATTGAGGACAACTTCCTAGTACAGATGCTGGAGGAACCAACTAGGGGCCTTGCACCTCTAGACCTGTTGCTCACAAACAGAGAAGAATTGATCAGGGAAGTAGAAGTAAATGGCAACCTGGGCAGCAGCGACCATGAGATGGTAGAGTTCAGGATCCTCATCAGTGGAAGGAAGGAAAGAAGCAGAACACACACCCTGGACTTCAGAAAAGCAGATTTTGGCTCCCTTAGGGAGCTGATGGGCAGGATCCCTTGGGAGGCTGATCTGAAGGGGAAAGGTGTCCAAGAGAGCTGGCTGTATTTTAAAGAAACCCTGTTAAAGGCACAGGAAGATAACATTCCGATGTGCAGAAAGAACAGCAAATGTGGACAGCGACCAGTGTGGCTTAGCAGGGAACTCTGCGGGGAGCTGAAACATAAAAGGGAAGCTTACAAGAAGTGGAAGCTTGGACAGATGACGAGGGAGGTATATAAAGTTATTGCTCGGGACTGCAGGGATAAAATCAGAAAGGTCAAAGGACAATTGGAGTTGCAGCTAGCAAGACATGTGAAGGATAACAGAAAGGAGTTCTATAAGTATATCAGCAACAAGAAAAGGATCGGGGTGGTGTAGGTCCCTTACTGAATGGGGCAGGCATCCTCATGGTGGATGATGCAGAAAAGGCTGAAGTACTCAATGCTTTTTTTACTTCAGTCTTCACAGGGAGGGCCAGCTCCCAGGCTACTACACAGGGTAATGAGGAATGGGGAAAAGAGTGGCCCTCGGTGATGGAAAGTCAGGTTAGGGAACACTTAAAGAAATTGGATGTGCACAAGTCCATGGGGCCAGATGAACTGCATCCGAGGGTGCTGAGGGAATTGGCTGAAGTGATTGCAGAGCCACTGGCCATTATCTTTGAGAACTCGTGGCGAATGGGGGAAGTCCACGAGGACTGGAAAAAGGCAAATATAGTACCGATCTTTAAGAAAGGGAAAAAGGAAGATCCGGGGAACTACAGACCGGTCAGCCTCACCTCAATCCCTGGGAAAATCATGGAGCAGGTCCTCAAAGAATCCATCCTGAAACATTTGGAGGAAAATAGAGTGATCAGGAACAGTCAACATGGATTCACCAAGGGCAAATTGTACCTGACCAACCTGATTTCCTTCTATGATGAGATGACTGGATTTGTGGATGCAGGAAGAGCCATTGACGTGGTATACCTTGACTTTAGCAAGGCTTTTGATACAGTTTCCCACAGCATTTTTGCCGGCAAGTTAAGGAAGTATGGGTTGGACGAGTGGACTGTAAGGTGGATCGAAAACTGGCTAGATCGACGGGCTCAGTGGGTAGGAATCCATGGCTCGATGTCTGGTTGGCAACCGGTAACGAGTGGAGTGCCCCAGGGATCGGTCCTGAGGCTGGTTCTATTCAACATCTTCATTAATGATCTTGATGATGGAACAGACTGCGTGCTTAGTAAGTTTGCGGATGACACCAAGTTGGGGGGAATGGTAGATACTCTGGAGGGCAGGGACAGGATCCAGGGAGACTTGGACAAATTGGAACACTGGGCCGAAAGAAACCTCATGAGGTTCAACAAAGACAAGTGCAAAGTCCTGCACTTAGGACGAAAAAATCCCATGCACTGCTACAGGCTGGGGACCGATCAGCTAAGTAGCAGCGCTGTAGAAAAGGACCCAGGGGTTATGGTGGATAGGAAGATGAATATGAGCCAACAGTGTGCTCTTGTTGCCAAAAAGGCCAATGGCATATTAGGCTGCATCAGTAGGAATATTGCCAGGAGATCGAGGGATGTGATAATTCCCCTCTATTTGACACTGGTCAGGCCGCATCTGGAATACTGTGTCCAGTTTTGGGCTCCCCACTACAGAAAGGATGTGAACAAATTAGAAAGAGTCCAGCGGAGGGCAACAAAAATAATTAGGGCACTGGGGAACATGACTTATGAGGAGAGACTGAAGGAACTAGGCTTATTTAGTCTGCAGAAGAGAAGACTGAGGGACGATTTGATAGCAACCTTCAACTACTTGAAGGGATGCTCCAAAAAGGAGGGAGCTAGGCTGTTCTTGATGGTAACAGAGGACAGAACAAGGAGCAATGGTTTCAAATTACAGCTGGGGAGGTCGAGGTTGGATATTAGGAGAAACTTTCTCACTAGGAGGGTGGTGAAGCATTGGAATGGACTATCTAGGGAGGTGGTAGAATCTCCATCTTTGGAGATTTTTAAGACCCGGTTAGACAAAACCCTGGCAGGGGTGATTTAGTGGCAGTGGTCCTGCTTTTTAGCAGGGGATTGGACTAGATGACCTCGTGAGGTCCCTTCCAACCCTATTATTCTATGATTCTATGCCCTGCCAGTGTCCCTGTCCCCCTTTGTTCCAGGTACAATGGGGCAAAAGCTGAGCCCCTTGGCACTTGGCAAGGGGTGTCCCCCCTGCCACTGTGGACCAGTCCCAGGTACACCTAGCCCCTACAAGTCGACCTAGGCATCCAGTGTGGATGCTCCAGGTCGACTTTGTAGGGTCCCCTCAAAGTCGACTTAAAATTTAAGTGTGGACATGCTAAATCGACTTAAATTAACAAGTGTAGACATAGCCTTTGTTCCCAGACTAGATACCTCAGTGGCCTCCATCTTTCACTTGGTCACTTTGGCAATGAGGCTGATTTCTCTAAGGTGCTGCAGTGTGATTGCCATGTGATTCAGGTGGCCTTGTCAGGAGTCATTAGACACAGACCTTTGCCAGGGCCTTTGTACACACCTTGGCTGTAAACGCTGCAGGACGTCACTGATAGGCCTCTGAAAGGTAGCTCCTGCATGAGCTAATCCACAAAGCATCACCTGATTCCACTATGTAAGATGACTTTTCCTTGACATCAGCATTTAAGTCAGGGACACTCAGACTGAAGTCCGTGAGCTGCATGTGGCTCTTTAAGGCATCTCCCAGGGTTCTTTGCAGCACATGATATTAAAACACAGTGTGATTTGGTTATTTACCAGTCCGGATGCTTTTGCTATGATCACTCATTTCCTTGCTCATGAAGAGCTGTTGTAGGGCTGTAAGTGTGATGGCGGTGATAGTTAAAAAGTAAAAATATGAAGATGAGTACAGATCTCTTTATGAAGAATAGGAAAAAGGATTTTTCTTTGTGCGGAGTAATGGAGATAAATATATCTGCTTACTAGGCAACATTGCAGTTGCTCAATTAAAAAACAATCGAATTTGGAGAGATGTTACTGAACTACTGTTTGACCACGATTTCCCACCAGGTAGTGAACTCAGAGAACAGACACAAAAATACTAAATCAGCAAAATTCAGTGACTCAATGAATGTTTTGGAGGGTTTGTAACATAAACCAACAAGTTACAATGGCTTCTTACAAAATTACACATGAAATAATCAAATGAATGAAACCCTATGCAGATGTTGGAATGATTAAAGGCTGAATCAGAATTGCATATTTAACACAGTCCCCTGGCAAAAAGTAGCTAGAAAAAGTGCTGAGAACTTCAATTCTGTGGTTTTATTGTGTCAAGGAGGGCTTTGGACATTTCTGAGAGCACTGAAAATATCATGAGAGAAAGATTGTTTGGCCAAGTTTATTAGACTTACAGCAGATGAAAAGCTTGGATATTGATGATATCCTGCAGTTACTGATATTTGTCAGAGCTACTGCTCCTGAACTTGATGTGTTAGAACTTCTGGACATGGCTCCCCTGCAAAATAGTACAACAGGAGAGGAAATAAAAATTGCTGTAATGAATATTTGGAAAAAGTTCAATGTATCACAGTGAACGGACAGGGTTTGGTAGGTTAGAGAAACGGTGCGCTTGCTTGGCTAAACAAGAAATCTAATCTAATGATGTAGCATATGAATTTTTTTCTTATCATTGTGTTGTACACCAACAAACATTACTTGCAAAGTTTAGTTCTTTTAATGATTTAATGAGAGATGCAATTGAATTGGTCAATTTTATGAGGCATGGTCTCGGAACCAAGAGCAGTTTAAGATTTTGTGTGAGGTGATTGATAAACACTACAAGAAGTTGGTTCTGTCCACCAAAATTAGAGGCTTTCTTGAGGGCACATGCTAGCCTGCATTTTGGATGTATTTGAACCGCTCAAGCTTTTCATTGTTGCATGTGGAGAAACTGCACCTTTCCCTCTCTTGGATACAATTGTCTGGTTTCTGTGTGGTGTTCTTCTGTGTGATATAATTCAGTACTTAAATGAATTAAATATGAAGATGCAAACAAAACCAATACAGTGTATGAGCAGCACTTGGCCATCAAAACACTTTCTTGCAAGCTGCAGTTACTACATACCAGTGTCAGTAAGGGTAAAATACCAACTTTTTGTTTATTATTTTTGAACCTACAAAGAGTCCTAAAGCAAAATCCTTGTGCTGCTGTTTCAAATCAACAGAAGTTGTGCGAGGTGCTGAAATTATGGACTGACAACTATGCTGCTAGATTCCAAGATCTGAAGAAGTGTTACCAATTATTGGTTCTTGTGAATAATCTGTTCATCCTAGAATTGAATGAAATGGAAGAAAGCTGCTTGGCCTTGAATGATTTCTCTAACTGCTGATGGTGTTTGTAGAATTGAAGATCTCTGAACTGTTGAGAGTTTTGTCAAAACAATGAAAGGAACTTTTGGAAATCAGTACGTCATCTTCCCAAAATGGCAAAATTAGCCAGATGGTTTATTTCCACCTTCCTGTCAACCAACAGATGAGAAACCTCCTTCTTTGCACTTTCCCAGATTGGAAGTGACTGGTAAAATCATCTCTGGCTCCAAAACACAGGCATGCCTTAGAATCACTGTCTCCAGCAGAGAGGCCAACTTCACAGCCCTTTTTTCAGAGAAGGAGTGCCATGTGTCTAACTGACAGCCACACATCTGAAGTTGGGATAAAACATAATTCTGAATAAACATGGTTTAAATAGCAGTATGATTTCTGTCACTACAATTGTAATTGATAAAATAATTATTGGTCAGTATTTTGCTGTGAGAATAAAATACATTTAGTTTTTAATATATTTCACCTGTCATACTGTTTAAATATGAATACATAGTACTATAGTAAATGAAACAATGAAATCACACAACGGTGGCTCTTTTGAGTAAGATAACGTTAATTACTAATTTGGCTCGTGATCACTGAAGTCTGAGTTTCTTTGATCTAATGAAATCTGTCACTGCCTGTTAGTCAAATCTCAAGTATTTATGAATTTTGCAACCTCTGCTAGATCCAGCAGTCCCCCTATCCAGGATGTGGGGTGAGGGTTAGGTTGCATGATGGTATTTATTCTTCTAAAAAATCATCTCATTGTTTTATCCATATTAGGTACCATCACAAGAGGAAATGCCCAGAGGCTTTTCGATGTACTGGACACCCCCATATCTAGCATACTTTCCATTTCATCCAGAATCTGTCTTTGTATTTCCCCTTTGGCATAATATGTTCTGCTGGAAGTAGGGTGTGGTCCTGTAGTTTCGTTGGAACACACGATTTTGTTCATCCTGGCAGGTTGGAAAATATCTGCTTGTGGTATTTCAAGGGAGGTCCAATATCTCCTGGTTTTGGGTTGGGTCCAAATCCTACCAAATCTCAATGTTCTCCAGTGGAATCTCTTCCTTATCCCCTGTCATCAATTCAATTACAGGGGCAGTAAATGTTCCCTTTTCAGTGCAACCAATCATGTTCACCGTCATCTCTCTTTTGTGATAAGCTTTTGCTTTGTTGACCTGTCTTGTTTGCTCAGCTCCCCTGCCATGGAGTCTTCTTATGTCAAGTGACCTCATTCATGCACATGCTATCTCAAAAGGTCCCTCCCAATATATTGCAAATTTTTCTTCCTCACTAGACCCAACACTAACACCAAGTCTCTATAGCAATAGCATGTCTCTCATGCCAAGCTTTTTGACACACCTGACACCTATTGTTACTGGTTCTGATGCACTACGTCCATCATAGCCTTTAAATGCTCTTTAAAATGAGTGATAGATTCCCCTACAGGCTACCCTGTCTCCTCCTACCCTTCCAAGAGTATCTATTTAGATCTAGGGGTCCCCTCACCTGTGTCCTGTAAAGGAAATCAAATGAGGCACACCTCATAGACTTTTGGAATATTCTCCAGTACATAAATAACAAATGAGGGAGCAACACTGTCCACCATTCTCTCATCTGATAGCACACATCCAGACTCTAGACTTCTTTCTACCAGACAGTTAGCATCTGAAGAATGGGGGACAGCCTTAATATGCTGTGACATGCTCTGGTGTGCTAACTGGGTGGTGGAACCCCTGTGCACCCTCTAACTCTCCTACCCAGGCTGTCTCCTACATTGCTATGCCTGTGAACAGCAAAGCCCTCCAGGCTTTGTTCGCTCATGTGCTCTACATGCTGATGGTTAAGTTACATAAAGGTTCTCCCAAGTAACTAATGAACTGTATGTAGGGAGACACTTGCCAGTTTCCATAGCTTAAGCCATGCTCTGTAGAAATCTGTGTCTTGTACTCTTCAAGATCTTCTGGAAACAGGCAAATTCATTAATTAATTTGCCATTCCTTCAAAGGATAGTGGGCATACCCAGCCTCAGTAATCTAAGCATATACACTGAGCACTTTAGGCAAATTCACTGGTTTAGATTAAATAGCAAAATAAGTTTATTAACTAGAGAAAGATAGAAAGAAAGATATAAATGATTATATGTGCTAGGCATAAAAGTCAGTCTTTTACGTAAGAAACAAAAACACACATTGTAAATCCTAAACTTTATCCAGCTAAACAAGATTTGAATCAGTTTTTATCACCCTACTGGACATTACAGGCAGTTTTCAGTTCACTAATTTGTACTAACTAGAAAACTTTCTATTTAAGTCCATCACCACCCCACCCAAGTCAACTTAACTTATCAAGTGTAGACAGAGCCTTGGCTCCCCACTGAGAAGGGAGCCGTGGCTCCTTTCTGACTGGGTCCCATGGGTCCCAGCAAGAAGGGAACCACACTCCTTTCTTGCTGGGACCCCTGTGAGTCCCAGGGAGAAGAGAGTGGGGCTCCCTTCTTGCCAGGACCCACGTGGGTCCCAGAAAAGGGAGCGCAGGCTGGGGCTCCCTTCTTGGTGGGACCCGCGTGGGTCTGGGCAAGAAGGGAGCTGCAGGGGATCCCCCTTGGAGGTTCCCCTATCCGTGGAATGCTGGAGAAGACAGCCGCCAGCGCTCCACAGACAGGGGAACCTCTGGGGGGTCCCCTGTCCGTGGAGTGCCAGCGGCTGTCTTCTCCGGCACTCTGTGGACAGGGAATCCCTGGAGGTTCCCTTGTCCATGGAGTGCCGGGGAAGACAGCCTCCAGTGGCTCCCGGGACAGGGGAGCCCCAGGGAAGAGAGCCACCAGCGGCTCTCTTTCCCAGGAGCCCCTGGGGCTCCCTTGTCCCTGAGCCACCCCCAGCCCTAGGTCAATTTAAGGAATTAAGTCAACCTAGGGCGTCCACACTGGTGTTAGGTCGACTTAATAAGGTTGACTTAGATCTTAAGTCTGCCTAACAGGCAGTAATTATTAAGTCGACTTAAGGACACTCTTAAGTCGACTTAACGAAAGTCTGGTGTGGACATGGAGTAATTTAGGTTGACTTAAGCATTCTTGGGTCGACCTAAATTGCTAGTGTAGACATAGCCATAGAAGGTTAGGTTTGGAAGGAACCTCAGGAGGTTATCTAGTTCAACCTCTGCTCAAAGCAGCAGCATCCCCAATTAAATCAAATGTCAATGATGATGTCACTGTCCCTTATTTATACTTTGCTCCAGGTGCTGGAAAAATTTTTGCTATGTCATGGAGTTAGGCAGCCCCTATAGTGTACGTACTTGAGCAACTGTTTCTGTTTGCAACTCCGCTGCTGGAGAATAGCTGGTAATAATCACTAAACACCTGGCTGAGTTTTGGTCTTCTGTAATCTCTGAGGAGTTAGTCTGTGCGTGTTTCCCAGATTCGCAACATGTTTCAGTAACAAACATATAGCAAAATCTCATAATTTCAAATACAATGAAGATGCACACATTTAAACAGGATAATGTTTCAACAAATCTTGACTTTTCAAATGATCCTTTCCAAGGCGTACTTTGTACAATATATTATAATTCTATACCAATAGTGGATATGATGGTTACAGGGTGCTATTCTTAGGTACAGTGTGTCACATATGCCTCACTCCACACAAAATCCATTACTTTTTGAAAACCACAGATATGAAACCTGTGCCATGATCGAACATGATTTTCTGGGAGAACCTACTCTGCTTAAAAACAAAAATAAACAAAAAAAAAGGGATTAGGTCAGCAGTCAGAGTCTCGGTTGAGCTGAATTTTCAGGGTGTATGATACAGAATCCACCATAACCAGCACATTTCTTTCCATTTCTGGAAGGCCTGGATAGGGGCCCCAGAATATCTACAGACACTCTGGCAAGCACCTCTGTAGTGATAAGCAGTGGCTGCAAAGGTGCCTGGCAGGGTTCCTGTAATCTCTTATACTTTTGACATAAGACACAACTCTTAGAGTAATTTTTTTTTCTGTTTCAAACATGTGAGGCCAGTTGAAATTCTACCTGGGCTTGTCACAACTTCTCTCCACCCCTAAGTGTCCAGCAAAAGGGAAACCGTGAGCTACTGGCAGCAACACTGTCATATACTTATCAGACACAAAACTTCTTGCAAACGTCACCAGGGTACCTCTTTTTCCCTATAGGAGCCTCCCTTTAGAACAAACACCTCTTCTTCTGGGGACAAACAGTTACTCTCAGCTAACTGAGGGGCTTCCCTCCCCATTGCACCCTTCTGTGCTGTCTGCTGACAAGCCACATGTGGAAGAGCCATGCTCTTTCTAGCTGTGAGTTATGGTACTAACCAGCTTAGACATAGCTAAAGTATCATTGTCTTTTAAAACATCAGCAAGAAGCAGGTTCTTAACACTCACAACCGTATCTCCTTTAAAATCCTCAAACTTGAGGTAAACTTTGGCCAAACCTACAGTTAGAGGCCAAAGCCAATGTAGCAGGAATTCTCTTTTCCTTCCTTACCAAACTTTCCTTCAGCAAAGTAACTGGAATGGTTTGTCCTGCCAGTCCTTGCACTTTAAGTCATTTACCTTCTCATTCTCCATGAATTCTTCACTCCCAAGTCTCAGGCCTGATATAATTCACTAAGATTTTCTCCTGCTGCCTGGAAGGGGTCAGGACTGTGCCATTCATTGTGCCATGTGGGGCTGTAGATCATGGGGCTATCTTAAATTTGAGGCAATTTGTTTTCATATGGTTCGGAGCCCCACAGTGATGGCAGACTTCCTGCCTTACCTTTTGGTGGGGGGAGGGAGCTTTAAAAGCTGGGGTCCTTTGGGGCTTTTTATAATCAAGGTTGAAGTTAGGTTTTTCTAACCCCTTAACTTGGTGGCATGGATTCTCCTGCTCCTAGGATTTGCTCCTCACCCACAGGCCCTTGATTCAAAATATTTATCACCAATTCCTTCTAAAGCTTCTAAAACTGGGCATTTATTTGTTGTCCTGGATGGCTGCCTTTACTTCATCTGCTCCTGGGCCATCAGTTTTTTCCCCCAGATCACTTTCACAACCTGCCCCCTTTTATCCATTTTCTCTTAGTTAACACATTTATGCACATATTTAACATGAGTGATATTGTCCAACATTCTGAGGTTTCTATACTTCAATGGATAGCTCCTGGAGTAATCTTAAATCTTTTCCGTACACTTTTCTTTAAATTTTGTAGACATCTTAGCAACACTGTTCTCCACCTCATTAAATACCTGTATGGCTGCCCGGGTTAATCTGGTCAAGAGGGCAAGTATATGCGTCTCCACTCAGATATTGTGCATCCCACAGACTGCCCAGTATTAAGGGCATTAATTAAGGGTATTAATACCTGCTCACCACACCCCAAAAAGTGTCCAGAGTTTTTCACGCTCTCAAAGGTGGACAGGAGCTCTTCTGTCCAGTCAGTTTCTCTTATAAACTAGACAGATGTTCTCCCACTCATTGCATACGGAAGCCTCTTTGGCTGCTGCACTGCAGTGTTTGAGCTTCCATCAGCCTCCAGGATGCCCTCTCCTCTGCTTCACCTTGTTTCTGACAGCTGTATCATTCCCTGCATTGTTGGTGTGATCTCTCCTCTGCCTCCTCGCTGGTCTTGACTTTGGCCTCAGTTTCCTTGAGCTGCAATGTTCCTGTTGGTCTCTGATGTTGGCATTCTACTGGAGCTCTCGGGTTCTGCAACTGGGCCACTTCCACTGCCGTGGTTGCCTCTGCCATCCCTGGGCAGGGGAGGCCTTGGGCACCTGGTTGAAACTTACAAGCAAAACTCTAAGCTCCTGATCTGGGCTTTTTCTTGTAAATGATTTCCCCCTTCTCTAAACGTAAATGGTCATGGTCTTTTGTCTCAAAACCCTCATATGACTGTGGCTCACTCACTGTGTTTGTATTTTATCCTTTAAAAATCTCCAGACCAAGTTTAAGCTTTCTAGGGCTGCGTCTACACTAGTAAATTAAGTCGACTTAATGTGCCCTGCATCTACACTACACTTTGCTTAAGTCGACTTAAGGAAAATAAAGTCGACTTAATGAAAATTAAGTCGACTTTATTAAACCTGGTTTTTACTCGACCTAAGGCTTAATTCGACTTTCTAAAGTCGAATTAAGCCAGTGTAGCCCTGGGGTAGCCCTAAGTCGATTTAGGGCTACCTCAGGACTACACCAATGCCCTCCCTGCCAGAGGAGCACCGGGGGGGAGCCTGGCATGCCCCCCAAAGGGCAAGGCATGTGGGCAGGGTGTGACACTGCCTGGATTTAGGGAAGCATTTATGATATTATTTTCTATGGATATCTCATAAATGCTATAATCCATAGGTACTATGTCATGTTTGGTATCAATAGAAAGGTAGTAATTTGCTCAGAATGATTATATAGTTTATGTCTAGGAATTCTATTTCGATTAGAAGTTAAGAATTTGATGTTATATCCATACTTTCACTTGTGTCAATCTGGACAAATGTCTTAGAGGGGAGCGTGTGAACAACCATTGTCTCCTTAATGTTTAGGAATTTGCCAGGTGATATGATCCCAGGGAGTAAACTGATGAGCCATTAAGGATACAATGGTTGTATTCTTTATGTCCTCAATGGCTCATCAGGATACTCCCTGGGATCATTCTACCTGGAAAATTCCTAAACATTAAGGAGACAATGGTTGTTCACACCCTCCCGTCAAAGACATTTGTCCAGATTGACACAAGTTAAAGTATGGATATAACATCAAATTCTTAACTTCTAATCGAAATAGAATTCCTAGACATAAACAATATAATCATTCCCAGCAAATTACTACCTTTCTATTGATACCAAACATGACATAGTTCCTATGGATTATAGCATTTATGAGATATCCATAGAAAATAATATCATAAATGCTTCCCTAAATCCAGACAGTGTCACACACAGGGCTCTGCCCTGCCAGGGTCCCTGTCCCCCTTTGCCCCATTGTACACAGGGGGTGCTCCCCCCCGCCACCGTGGACCTGCCCAAGGTTCCCCTAGCCCCACAAAGTCGACCTAGAGCATCCAGTGTGGATGCTCTAGGTCGACTTTGTAAGTTCCCCTTTAAGTCGACTTTAATTGTAAGTGTAGACACACTAAGTCGACTTAACTAAGCTGACTTTAAGTCGACTTAGTTAAAGTCGACTTAAAAGTGCAAGTGTAGACATAGCCTAAGATTGCTGTGGTTATGATCTATCACCTTAATTGGCCTGTGGTGAGTGAATCGTGCCATGACTCTTACACCAGTGTCAAGGTGTCCTGCAGTGGCTCAAGAATGAGGGCATTAACCTCAGGGCAGACTCATGGACACAAACCAGCTGTGAGTTCTGTACTAAAATCTCACCAACCTATTATCAAGTGTGAACTCCACAGGCCCTATCACAACCTTAACAGCAAGTCACAGGCAGCCCTCTCGGGCACTCTGTCTGTCTTGTCATATTGATAAGCTTGCCTTTGTGATAGATGGTCACTCACACCAAAAATCCCAGCAATATTCAGGTTACTTCCTGGACCAGTCACTTACATCAGATCAGATGCACCTCAAATCTCACATCAAAGACAATGCATGTAGCTAATTCTACAATAAGCCATCTAAAGATTTATTAACTAGGAAAAGGACATGAATTGTTACCTTATGCGCACAAATGAGTTCTAGTCTTAAATGTTTGAAAAGTAATAGGAGCTTCTGTATAAGCAAGCAATAGATGTCCTTTAGGGCTAACCACTGGAAATCTTTTGATTAAGTTTAGTAATCCTCACCCCACAGAGTACAAGCAGAGTGCAGTTTCTCCTTATGAAGGGTTTCTATTCCCTTCCCCCTTTTCTGAGTTGCCTGTTCAGCCAGAAGTGCTGAAACAATATTTATAGTGGGAACACTGATGATGATGAGCACCGTGTCTTTGGTGTTTTTAATTATTACTTTAAGCCAGGGGAAGCAGCAGAGTCCCCAGCACCCCTAATTCCAGCACCTCTCAGCTCACTGATGGGAGGAATTCACTTTAGGTATATAAAAGGGTAATTCACTTTTTGGGTATGCTCTGTAAAGAAAAGCCCACAGCACAGCTGGCCTGTGCCAGCCAATTGGTATTCACTGAGCTTGGGCAAACACTTAAATATTATTTTATAACACAAATCCAGATGTTATAAGTGAGATTACTACAGGCAGCAACTTGCAAGCATTTAAAAAAGTCTAAATGCTTTGTGCGTTTTTTTAAATACTCATTCTTATTTTCACAATGCAAACACACAGGCACTCCAGGCTGATTCCAACCATGTATTAGTCAGGGTTTAGCTGAGATAAGGCAGCCTTGGCATGAGTTGGTGCCAGGTTTGTCAGCGTCACAATCATTTTGGGCTTTAATCTGCTGCTTTTATGAATGAAACCTTAAAGATCCTGAATCTAAAAGAAATTAGAATTGCGCTTGGTCTTTCCCAGCTATGGGAAATGTGTTCCCAAGAATGAAATGAACCAAATTACTTGGCTGGATGATATCCATTCCTGTCTTGAATCATGAGAAGGTGGCCAAATCCCACTGGATATCAGCTGCATGAGCTAGTGGCTAAAACACAAACGAGGGTCTGGGAGATGTGAGATGAATTTCAGGCTCTGTCATAGACAGGTTGGGTGAACGAGGACAAATCACAGCTCTCTGTAAAACGGGGATGGTGCTATTCTTTTTTCTCCAGTGCTTTGTCTTATCTACATAGATTGCAAGCTCTTTGGGGCAGGTTCTCTGTCATGGGTGTGTGTACCATGCCTGGAGCTAAGCTGAGGACTCCTGATGCTCGTGGAATATAAATTACATTTTAAAAAAAATCCATGTTAAGATTGGAAGCGAAACGCTGAGAAGCTTGGAAATACTGGAATTAAGGTGATATGTGCAAAGCAAGGAACTTATGAAAAAAATAGCTGGTAACTGTGTCATTAAAGACTATAGTGTAACATGCATACACAAGGGCTTCCTTAATTCAAACTAATAAATTCGATTGTTTAGTTCGAAGTAACCCTTAATTCAAAATAGTTAGTTCAAATTAAGTCAATGTGGCCATATTAGTTAGAACTAACTGCTTAGTTCGAACTAATCAGCAGATTGACCTTCATGCAACTGACTAATTCGAACTAAGCAAATGCCCAGCATGGACATGGCTAGTTAGAACTAGCATTCTAGTGGGCTATGCTAGTTCAAATTAAGTTAATTCCAACTAACTAAAATTAGTTCGAATTAGTTAGTTCGAATTAACTAATTTGAACTAGCTTTCGTAAGTGTAGACATAGCCAAGAATACTTCATTTATGGTAGATAACATTGGTTGGAGCATGTTCAGAAAAGATGGAATCTTTGTAGAAATTAGTTGCCAAACTCTAGCAAGTCTCCACTGAGCATGAGCGAACTGAGATTTTTCCCAGAGGTTTATAAGTGTTGGATCTTGGCATATTTTCACATCCCTTCCACAGAGGGTGACTCTCTCACCATGTGGAAATTTCCTCTTCCAAAGCTTTGTAAGCCCGGGGCCTGAAGCCCTAGAGCATAGGAACTCGCCATTAACACCAATTGGTGAACGGGGAGAAGAGCAACCGAGAGCTGCTTGAGAATTCCAGATGGGTGTTGGGATGGGGGAGGGAACTTCTTGCTGCCATCTTTTTTTGAGAGAGAGCAAGGGGAAATGACAGAATGGGCCAGGCCCCATTTTACTTATGAAATATTTGGAGGCATTTGGGTTAAAATGTAGTTGAAGGTTGAATTGGGAGGCACTAAAATGCTGTGGTCCTTGTTGGGAAATTGAAAGGCAAGAGCCCTGCATCAAATGCCACTGGGGTGAGGGGTCACCCTGACCATGACTAAGGTCTGGCACAGTTAGATAAGGGAGTCTGGAGCTAAAGCATGAGCAAGAAGAGAGTCTAGCTCTTATTTTCTGCTGGGAGTGTAACCCAGGAGGAGCTCTCTCTTAAGGGATCTCTTGAGGCTGTTACTGTTCCTATTTGGATACTGGGGAGTGGATGGGGGCAAGCCTGCCCACTGCTAAAACTCCTCCCCCAGCCTAACGGGAGGAGGCACTGATCCCAAATCTAACTGAATTTGGGAGGCAACTAATGACAAACAGGGACAGGCGTGAGGGTCAAAGGTTTAGAATGAGGGACTCCGAATGGGACACTGAGCAGAAAACCCCAGACAGCACCCACTGCTCTGCTCCTGGAAGGTGTCGAGGGAGCCAGCAGATGCTGCCTAGAGCAACTCTGCCAGGAGATGTGATCAGACGAGGAACCGGAAATAGGCCCCACAGTCACAGAGACCTCCTTTGGCCAACCTCTTCTCCCTGGCGAAGGGCCAGAAGGAGGTTGGCAAGGAGGTCCCACAAATTTTGGGGACCACATATGGGGAGGTTCTGGAGGAGCCAGAAGAGGGGCTGCAACCTGGCGCATTCCAGGTATGTGTGCTTCAGGCTCTACCTCACGCTGCAGAAGGGGCAGGTGTCGGGGTGAGGGGTGACCTGCAACAAGTACATGCCCATGCTCATGGCTCCATGAAGGAGCTGCCAACTGATGTCCCAGGTGGGCCACGGGGTCAGGGTGGCATATAAACTGGCCCACTGGGGGTCCTGGCCCTCCACTGGGGGCAGTAGGTCCCGCCATTTTGTGTCTGGGTAGGACATGAGGGTGAGGATATGGATGGTGTGGAGCACAAGCATGTACAGACGGTGTTGAGGCGCAGTTCGAAAGTGGAGTGGCTACAAATCTAGCAGCTGGCTGGGGGCATGGGGTGAAGGCAGCTGGGGGGGCCTCATGAGGCCAGGGCCTGATAAAAAGCTCCAGAAGGTCAGGACTGGGGTGGGGAGCACCCTCTTGCAGGACCTGCTCGTGATAGACTCAAGCAGCAGGGGGCAAGGTTGCCTTCACCTCCTGAAATATGTGCTGGAGGGTTCGAAGAGTGGAAAGCCCCATGCGCTGAGCCAGCACAAGAGGACCCACCTAGCCCTCCCCAGGCATAGTTCAGGAGATCTCTGACCCTGGTGATGCCTGCCAGGATCAACGTCCGCCTCACGGAGGGGGTCTCCACCATCTGCACACTAAGATGGGCATTGTATAGCAGGGGCTCCACAAGGAGGTCCTTCCGCTTGGTGGGCACAAGAGACCTGGAGGCTGAGTTGAGGCTTGCCAGTTCTCAACTGGGGAGGGAAGGGTGGCAGAGAGGTAAACACTGAGATAGAGCAGCAGACCCGCGCTCCTCCTGATGGCTTGAAGTGCGGGTGGGAGGGAGCCTTCTAGTCACCCAGACCCTACCATCAGGCCAGAGCTCTTGACCCAGTTGATCCGGGTAGAGGAGGCCACCAAATGGATGGCCAGGCAGACCTCCAACCACTCCAGGTTGCCTGGGTCCTGGACCGCGAGGAGTACGTTGTCAGTGTACGCTGACAGGACCAGCCTCAGCTCTGGCTCATGGAAAACCAACCCCATCAACCTCCAACAGAAGAGACAAAGGAAGGATTCCACGGCCAAAGTGTACAGCTGGCCCAACAGCAGAAAGCCTTGACGTACTCCTTGCCCGAAGCTGACTGGTTTGGTCAGTGTACAGTTGAGCCTGATCACTGTTCCCATTTGAATTGCGACTGCTCACTGATAAAAGCCTTCCCCCAGCCTAAGGGGAGGAAGCACTGGGCCCAGATTCAATTGATTACGGGTGACAACTAATGGCAAACAGGGACGGGCATGTGGGTCACAGGTTCAAAAGAAGGAACTCAGAAGGAGACACAAAGCAGAGAACCCCGGATAGCACCCACTGCTCCCAGAAGATGTTGAGGGAGTCATCGAATGCTGCCCAGAGCAACTCTGCCTGGATTTGTGAATGGACGAGGGACTGGAAATAGGCCCCACAGTTGCAGAGACCACCCCCCTCAGGCAACATCCTCTCCCTGTTTTTGTAGATGACAACCGTAGCATATGCCAGGAGGTGGTTAGCAAGGAGGTTCCCCCGACTTTGTGGGGCCACGAATAGGGTGTGAATACAAAAAGAAGTGTGGGGAAAAGTGCAGGCAGCAGCTCAATAAGAGGTTCTGGAGGAGCTGGAAGAGGGGCTGCAACTTGGTGCATTCCAGGTACACGTGCACCAGGGTCTCCCTCATGCTGCAGAATGGGCAAGTGTCAGGGCGAGCGGTGAACCATGACAAGTACACGCCCGTGCTCATGGTTCCATGAAGGAGCCACCAACTGATGCCCCAGGTGGGCCATGGGGTCAAGGTAGCATATAGATTGGCCCACCGGGGTTCCTGGCCCTCCACCAGAGGAATTAGATCCCGCCATATTGTTTCTGGGCAGGACACAAGGGTGAGGAAATGGATGGTAGAGAGCACGAGTGTGTATAGATATTTTCGGGGTGTGGTTTGAAAACAGGCTGGCTGCAAATCCAGCAGGTGGCTAGGGGTGTGGGGCATGGGTGGCCTGTGGGTCTCGTGTGGCCGGGGCCTGATCAAAAGCACTGGAGGACCAGGGCTGAGAGGAGGGCAGGGAGCACCCTCTCGCAGGACCCGCTTGAGATAGACTCAAGCAGCAGGGGGCAAGGTTGCCTCTACCTCCTGAAGTAGGTGCCAGGGGGTTCGAAAGGTGGAGAGCCCCTTGTGCTGATCCAGTCCAAGGGAATCCACCCACTCTTCCCAGGTGTAATTCAGGAGGTCTCTGACCCTGGTGATGCATGCCAGGACCAGCCTCTGCCTCATGGAGGGGGCCTCCACCACATGCATACTAAGATGGGGGTTGTGTAGCAGGGACTCCATGAGGAGGTCCTCCCCCTCAGTGGGCACAAGGGACCTGGAGGCCGAGATGAGCCTCCAGGTCTGGAGGAGGTCCTGGTAGAAGACCGGCAGCTTGGAGAGGTCTTACGGAAGACCTTTCGGGTGGAAGTAAAAGAGCTGCCAGTCGTATTGGAGCCCTTGGAAGCGGCAGAGGAAGGTGCACACCAGGTAGCTCCATGCTGGACTACCTGCACTATAAAGGAGTCTCTGCAGGGCCTGGAGGTGGAAGGCATGGACCTAGCTGCAGGGGCATCGCTGTCCCCAAAATATGTTTGGGGCACAGGCCCCAACCCCTGGGCCCGATCCATCCCTCAGGGGGCCCAATCCATTTCCCCCCCACCAGGCGCCAATCCGTTCCGGGGGGGAGCGATCCATCCCTTGGGACTCCAGCCAAGGCCCGGATCTGGCTTCTGCTGCCGCCTCTGCCACCAGCCTGTGGCTCAGCCCTGGAGAGGGCTTCATCGGGCCACTGCTGGCCAGGCCCTGGATCCCTAGCCTTAGATGGTCCACAGCAGCAGGACCTGGGTCCTCAGCACCAGTGGGGGTCGGATTGGGCCACTGGTGGCAGTGTCCCCCCCCGGCCTAGGTCGATTTATGTCATAAATTGACTTAGGGCGTCCACATTGGCTTAAGTCGACTTAAAAAGTTGACTTAAGCCTTAATTTGACCTAAAACGAGGTGTTATTAGGTTGAATTAAGCTTTCCTTAAGTCAACTTGAGGAACAGCTTAAGCTGACTTAAGGAAAGCCCAGTGTGGACGTGGAGTAAGTTAGGTCGACTTAAGCCTCCTTAAGTCAACCTAACTTGTAAGTGTAGACGCACCCTAAGAGTCTTGTGTGCCATGGATTCCTCTGAATCCTGAGCCCAGGGGTTGCTTCAAGACAATGTGTAGCTTTGAGCACAGGCATAGTTTGACCAGGGCCGTCCCTAGAGGGGAGTGGGGCCCAGGGCCAATTGGCTTGGGGGGGGCACCCTATGCTGGAGGGAGGAAGAGCAGGCCGAGCCAGCCCACTCTGCCCCAGGATCCGCCAGTGGCCGGGGCCACCGCCAGGAGCGAGCCCCTATGGACGCTGTGGCTGGGAGCAGGCCCCGGCCAAGGCTGCCACCAATGCCCTGGCTGCAACCCAGGACCCCAGGCTGCCACTGCCGGTGCCTCAGCCGGGGATCTGAGGCTGCCACCAGGAGCTGACCCCAGCCAACGCCACGTTCCAGCGGGGGCCGGCCGAGGCCACGGCCCACGCCCTGGCTGCAGCCCCTAGTGTGGCTGCGGCTGTGAGCTGGTCCCAGCTGAGGCTGCCGCTGCCCTGGCCGGGGACCTGAGGCTGCCACTGGGAGCTGGCCTTGGCTGAGGCCACGCCATTGGTGGGCGGGGGCTGCCCCCAGCCATGGCCAGCGACTGTGGGCGTGGCTGTGGAGCAGGCCAGCCCAGAGGCCTTGTCCTGCACACCTGCCCTGCCCCTGGGCCTGCCTGCTCTGCCCTGGGGGCGGGGAGGGCTGGCCCAGAGGCTGGGTGAAGTGCTCCTGCCCTGCCCCACTGCCTTCGGCTCACCGCCGAAGGCAGCGGGAAGCAGGGTGAAGCATGGCTGTGGGGGGAGCCGGGGCAGGCCCCGCACTGCCCCGCTGGGAGCGGGACAGCGCGGGGCCCATGTAACCACTGGGACCAGGGTGATTACCCCGTTTGCCCCCCCCCACCAAGGACGGCCCTGAGTTTGACTTCTATACCAAGGGTGCAGCTCCAGTTAGGCCAATGGGGCTCTGTGCATGTGTAAGGGGTGAGTGCAAATTCCACCCTTGCCTGCAGTAGCATGGGTGGGGTGGGGAGTAGGGGTGGAGCATCCTCTCAACTCTCAAAACTTCACCCATGGCTTTGAGGTGGTGGCAGAGAGGTGAGGCAGCTTTGACGTGGAAGGTGATGGTGGGAGGATGAGTTTGAAGCTACAAAGGTGCTCCGATGTGGACCTCCCTTTCCAGCACTCAGAGCTGAAAGTGCTTCAGCTGGGGTACAGCTCCTGGAGCAGCTGCAGCAGCATTTCCTTTAGAGGTTGGAGGCTGACCTGCCAGAATTCTTGGGGCTCTTGGAACCTTAGGCAACAAGCTGCAT
Source organism: Pelusios castaneus (assembly GCA_007922175.1). Classification (NCBI taxonomy): domain Eukaryota; kingdom Metazoa; phylum Chordata; order Testudines; family Pelomedusidae; genus Pelusios; species Pelusios castaneus. The sequence goes on along the minus strand of ML686139.1, from coordinate 168,225 downwards.
GGGGAAGAGGGAAGTGGCTAAGGATGCATTGGCTGGCATCCATTCCAAGAGGAGGATTGCCATGGTGACCTGGAGCCTTACCTAATATTCTCAAGTCTGTTCTATCCCCCGCCTCCTGTAAAGATCTTTAGGTAAGTCTACACTAGCAATTTAGGTCAACTTAAGAACTCTAGGGGCTAGGTGGACCTGGGATTGGTCCACGGTGGCAGGGGGACCCCTTGCCAAGTGCCAGGGGGCTCAGCCTTTGCCCCATTGTACCTGGGTACAATGGGGCAAAGGGGGACAGGGACCCTGGCAGGGCATAGGGGCAGGGTGGGCAGGGCTCTTCCCTGCCCTTTGGGGGGCATGCCAGGCTGTCTCTGTGCCATCCCCCCGGCAGGGCGGGCAGTGGGGGGAGTCCTGGAGAGCCCTAAGTTGACTTAGAGTCGACTTGGGGCTACTCCAGGTCTACACTAGCTTAAGTCGACTTTCTAAAGTCGACTTAAGCCAAAAGTTGACTTAAAACGAGGTTTTACAAAGTCGACTTAATTTTCCTTAAGTCGACTTAAGCAAGCTGCTTAAATCGACTTAAGGAAAGTGTAGTGTAGACTCAGAGTAAATTAAGTCGACTTAAGCAAGCTTAGGTCGACTTAATTTACAAGTGTAGACGCACCCATGGATTCTTCCTCGCGAGTGGGGAAGTGTTACCTGTGCAGGATAACGAGGGCACTGTATAGTTTCCCAGATTTCCAGGCAGACACTTAAGCTGGTGGCAGTGAAGTTTTTAGAAGGAATGTTTCGAAAAACTGCACCCACTTCTCTCTGCTGAAGGGTGCAGCTAGAGCTTCTCAACAAAACTGTTCTAAGATTTTTTTTTTTAAGCTGACCCATTCAGCTGGATCTCCTCCCCCCACCACACATACACCCACAAGTAATAATTGAGCCTGAAACAGACCTCTGACATGGAAAATATTTAGACAGAGCTGTTAAAGCTTGGCAAAATTATATGCAACTGATGTCAGGGTTTTCTAATGAAAATTGTCAAACAACCTTAACTATTGGTATCATCAACAATTTGTTAGTCTTTAAAAGTGCCACAAGACTCCTTTTTTGTTTTATTGGTATCATCAGTAATATAATGTGCCACCTATAATATTGAGCAGTGAACAGATGCAAAATTCTTCTATCAGACTATGGAAAAAACAGCCCTGCACCACAAAACCTTGAAGCCTCACATTGCGTTTGCTGTCTCTTACCCAGAGCAATCTGAGTGTCTGTAGGTAGGAGGAAAGAGGCCTCTATTAACACTTCTTAGTTTGGACAATGACGGCTTTCTTGACCTTTTTACTGTTTTAATCTTCAGAACACCCACGGTAGGAAAAAAAGTGCCAAAACACAACAGAACCCTGAGTGAGCACTGGTTCCCAGTTCTGTTTTCCACTACCTTGCATATTCCCTCCAGCCGCCTGCACTGAAATGACTAATGGCCCTAAGCTAATGATGGAAAGTCTGCATGACACCAAGCTGAGAGGGGCAGCAGGGAGGGAAGTTGATTGAGAATGGGGAAAGGAGGAGTGGGTTCATATCATTGACCAGGGGATAAAAATGCTGCAAGTCACCAGAAGTTTGTGCACATGGTAGCTCCCTTTGGTGCAGCATGAACAAGTGGTATCTGTGGTGGGAATTCATATATCAGGTAGGCGTTGCCTCACAAAGTAGAATGTGTAATGACTGATGCTCTTGTACTAAAGCTTGCAACACCTGGGCATGAAAGGTGCCAGTAGCCGGCAGGAGAGGTGGCAGGGGATGTGAGGACCCTCTGCAACCCCCCCTCGACCCCGCTGGCTCCCCAACCACCCCCTTCCCCTCTCCTTTTGCCCTCACCCCACGACCTGCCCGGAACCCTCCCTGCTCCTCTTGCCTCCCCCAGCCCCTTCCGTGTTCCTTTTAGCCCCCTGGACCCTTCCCCTCTCCTCTAGTCCCACCGGCCCCTTCCCCCATCCCCCACCGCTCCCTGACCCTCCCAGTCCCCTCCTCCTTATCTGGCCAGAGCTGCAGAGGTTGCCAGAGTTGCTCCCTGGCCAGGCTACTCCAACCCTGAGCCATGCATCTGAGCATGCTCAGGGTGGGAGGTTTGAAAAAGCTTCAGCCTGGCTGGAGCTCCCAGGTGTCTGCGGGCCAGATTCCAGCACCTGGTGGGCCCCTTCACTATGACACATCTGTTTAAAATTAGTGATAAGCAGTCCAGAAGCTATTGATTAAAGGTCACCAGTGATGGCATGAGACATTTGGGGGCAGATTCATCATTTTAACCACATCCTAATTACAGTAAAAGGGTGACATGAGTGGTTGGAAGTGAAGTATTTTGTCCGTATGCTACACAGGAGGTCAGACTAGATGACCATACTGGTCCCTTCCAGTCTATGCATTTATCTAAGTTTTATAGTAAACTGAGATTTAAGTAGTGTAATGAAGATATTGCCCAGTCACCTTCTGGTATCACTTTATTCAAAATCTTGTTAATATAGTTTTGTCTATTTGTTAGGCACCAGTGGGGTATTTCTATACTGGAGGCTCTGTTAAGTAGACTTAACCAAGGTCAAATTTAAGTCGACCTAAAGTCAACCTTGTTAAGTTGACTTAGGCTATGTCTACACTTAGAAAGTTAAGTTGACTTTATGAAGTCGATGTAATAAGGTCAACTTTAAGTTGACTTAAAGTCGACCGTATCAAGTCAACTTAACAAAAGTCAACTTAACTTTTCTAGTGTAGACATAGTCCCTTTTCGACCTTATTAAGTTGACAACACTTTAAGTCAACTTAATAAGGTGGACTTAGGTGCTAAGCTCCGGCCACACTGGCTTAAGTTGACCTAATAAGGTTGACTTAAGCGTTCAGTCGACCTAAATCAAGGTGTTATTAAGTCGACTTAACTTTTCCTTAAGTCAACTTAAGGAAAGCCCAGTATGGACAGGGAGTAGTTTAAGTCGATTTAAGCCTCCTTAAGTCGACTTAATTTGTAAGTGTAGACACACCCTTAGAGAGTCCACAGCCCTGTGTCCACACTGGTAGGTGCTAGGTCGACGGAGCAGTGGCCAGGAACTCTGTGAGGGGGCCTGGAGGCCAATTTGGTTGACTTAAGGCTATTCCCTGTCTACACTGGCCTAAGTTGACTTAATAAGATCGACTTAAGCCTTACGTTGACATTAAGAGGTTGTGTTATTAAGTCGACTTAATAAGCGCCCAGTGTGGATGCAGGAGTTTGTAGGTCAACTTAACCTTCTTTAGGTCGACCTAAGGCTCCAGTGTAGACATACCCTAGGGCAGTATAAGATGCAAATATCTGGACAGTTGGGGCAGCACAGTGATAAAAAAAACACCTCATTTGAGCCTTTTCTGCATTGTAGCTTCCATTGGTGGAGCTGCTCTCATGTGGGAGGATGGTTCTGAAAAATCCTAGTGTAGACAAGGCTAAAGGCAATTCTTCAGTTTAAAAAAAACTAAGGAGTCCTGTGGCACTTTTAAAGATTAACAAATTTATTTATCGCATCAGCTTTCATGGGAGAAAATCCTACTTCATCACATGCTTGAAGATGGAGAACTTGTGGCTGACAAAGTGGGATTTTCTCCCATGAAAATTGGTTAGTTTTTAAAAAGTGCCATAGGATTCCTTATTTGTTTTTCTGAACTAGACTAACATGGCTACCCCTCTGGAGCTTGTCTTCGGACTAGGCTTCTCAATAGCCAATGTTCCATTTGAGCTAGCTTCCCTGAGATTTTCCAGCCAGACAAAAAAGAGGGAAGTCATAGCAGGACACTGGCATTTAATGCTCATCTCCTTAGCACTGATGGAGCAAGCCAAGACATCACGCTAGGCTAGCAGTTCATGCCAAGCTTCCACCCTGCAGCTCTGCAGCAGAAAATTGCTGTAAATGCCAACCTCAGGGCAAGCTGCAAATGGAGAGAAATTTCTCCCAGTACTGGTGAATGACACTGAAGTCAGACGTCCCCAAACAGCCACAAACAATGCTTCTGATTTCCCCACTCACTGGTCATCAAGAAGCTAAAACAAAATATACTCGGCCCCCTTTACTAAATTTCAGTCTCTGGCCCCAATTGGCCACTGGGTCTAGTAAGGATATGTTACTTAAAACTCCACACTTTTTATCAGAAGGGTTCTCCTGACCCCAAAGGATCAGGCACATTACCAGATCAATATAAGGTTGGATCTAATCCAAAATACCACACTGCCAGCCAATCCCTTAGTAACTAAAACTAGAGGTTTATTATAAAAGAGAAGACACAAGCTATAGGAGAACCGTTAAAGGATTAAAGCAATCACATGCATACAAATGATTTGAAAGTCCATATACTTCAGGTTCTCAGTCCTTTGTTTCACAGCTTCAGTTGTTAGAAATCCAGACCAGAGAAATGAAGACTAAATAGTCCGCGTATAGAGTTTGTTCTAATTCTCCCATGAGAATTAGTAGGGGCTGTTCCAGGCTGGTGCTGGGATTTCAATCTTGTGATCCAGACTTTCCCTGAGAAGCTTGGACAGATCTGAAATAAAAGGATTATGCTTCAAGCTTCCTTTATAGTTGTAGTAAGGTGGGTATTTGCAGGTAATTTCCTTATGAGGTTTTGGTGAAAGCCATGCTTGACCTTTACTCAATGGTGACAAGTTCCAGAACAGTAGCCATATTAGTCTGTACACAGCAAAAATGAAAAGAGTCCTGTGGTACCTTGGCTATGTCTACACTTGTAAAGTTAAGTCAACTTAGCAAGGTTGACTTTAAGTCGACTTAAAGTCGACCTTGTTAAGTCGACTTAACAGAGTGGCTACATTTTAAGTCGACTTAAGACGACAGTGTTAAGTTGACTTAATAGTAGACATAGCCATCCATACTGGCTTTAAGTCAACTTAAGAAGTTGACTTAAGACTTAAGTTGGCCTTTAGAGGTGGTGTTATTAAGACGACTTAAGCTGTTATTAAATTGACTTAAGGAAGCGCTTAAGTTGGCTTAATAAAAGCCCAGTGTGGACATGACTTTGTGTAGGTTGACTTAAGCATCCTTAAGTTGATCTAAGTTGCCAGTGTCGATGCACCCTTAAGCTATGTCTACACTGGCAAAGTTAAGTCAACTTTGTTAAGTCGATTTAACAAGGTCGACTTTAAGTTGACTTAAAGTCGACCTAAAGTCGACCTTATTAAGTCGACCTAACAGAGTGGCAATATTTTAAGTTGACTTAAGTGGACCTTGTTAGGTCGACTTAATGACTTTAAGTTGACTTAATAAGGTCGATTTAGCACTAATCCCCATCCGCACTGGCTTTAAATTGACTTAAAAAGTCAACTTAAGGCTTAAGTCAACCTCAGAGTAGGTGTTATTAAATTGACTTAAGCTCTTATTAAGTTGAGTTAAGGAAAGGCTTAAGTCAACTTAATAAAGGCCCAGTGTGGACGCGGCTTTGTTTAGGTCGACTTAAGCCTCTTTAAGTCAACCTAACTTGCCAGTGTAGATGTACCCTTAAAGACTAACAAATTTCTTCGGGAATAAGCTTTCATGGGCTGACGAAGGGCATCTAACAAACTGGGTTGCAGCCCATGAAAGCTTATGCCTGAACTTGAAGAAATTTGTTAGTCTTTAAGATGCCACAGGATTCTTGTTGTTTTTACTTAATGGGTTCTTCGTCAGACAATAGTGCCACAATAACCATTCAAGCTTTCACAACAGTTCACAAATATTTCCTTGAGTGAAGAATGGTAATGCATATTGTCCTCTGAAGTGAAACCTTCACTTCCTGGGCAGCACAGATGATTAGCTGCATTAGCACAGATAACAGAAAGTTTATACTGTTACATCAAAGGTCCAGCTAGATCTTAATATTGCCTTTTGACCTCTTTAAGAGGAAAACCATTTATCTACCTTGCTAACCTCTAACAAGATAGATGTAAACACCACAAAATGACTACTAAGAATACACTTGTATATTAAAGCTCTAATCTACTTATCAAGATTGATTCTCACTACCACTGGCTATGTCTCCACTTGTAATTTTAAGTCGACTTTAACTAAGCCGACTTAACTAAGTCGACTTTAAGTCGACTTAGTTAAATCAACTTAGTGTGTCTACACTTAAAATTAAAGTCGACTTAAGGGGGAAACTTACAAAGTCGACCTAGAGCATCCACACTGGACGCCTAGATTGACTTCTAGGTGCCAGGGAGACCTTGGGCAGGTCCACGGTGGTGGGGGAAGCCCCTTGTGTGCAATGGGGCAAAGGGGGACAGGTACCCTGGCAGGGCATGTGGGCAGGGTGTGATGCTGTCTGGATTTAGGGAAACATTTATGATATTATTTTCTGTTCATATATCATAAATGCTATAATCCATAGGAACTATGTCATGTTTGGTATCAATAGAAAGGTAGTAATTTGCTGGGAATGATTATATAGTTTATGTCTAGGAATTGTATTTGGATTAGAAGTTAGTTTAGTTATGAATTTGGTGTTATATCTATACTTTAACTTGTAAAACCATTGTGTCCTTAATGTTAAGGAATGTGCCAGCTACAATGGGCCCAGGGAGTAACCTGATGAACCATTAAGGACATAAAGAATACAGCCATTGTGTCCTTAATGGCTCCTCAGGTTACTCCCTGGGCCCATTGTAGCTGGCACATTCCTTAACATTAAGGACACAATGGTTTTACAAGTTAAAGTATAGATATAACACCAAATTCATAACTAAACTAACTTCTAATCCAAATACAATTCCTAGACATAAACTATATAATCATTCCCAGGAAATTACTACCTTTCTATTGATACCAAACATGACATAGTTCCTATGGATTATAGCATTTATGATATATGAATAGAAAATAATATCATAAATGCTTCCCTAAATCCAGACAGCATCAC
>ML686139.1:116236-161222 GCA_007922175.1 Pelusios castaneus | reverse complement strand
AAGTTGTTCAGCCTTTTTCAGGCTAGCATGACACCATGCTATTCAGTTTTTTCAATGGAAGCAAATATAAAATCACTGTGGATGAAATTTGTGAATGACAGAGATTGGTGGAAGGCAAAAGATGAGGACAGGGCTGTCATACAGAACAATCTTGGGCAGCTGGGCCCTCTCAAACAAAATGACTTGTAATACAACCAAATGCAAAGGTTTATGTCTAGGAACAAGGAATGCAGGCCATATCCACAGAACGGGGGGGGGGGGGTATTCTGAAAGGCAGTGATCTGGGAAAGGATTTAGGGGTCATAGCAGACAAGTCATTCAACAAGTACTCCCAGTGTGATACTGGGAGGGAAAGGGCAAATGTGATCCTGGGGTGTATAAATGGGAGTAGTGAGTCGGAACAGGGAGGTGATTTTTATCTCTGTATACATTATTACTAGACTGGACTACAATACTGCATTCAGTTCTGGGGTCAACATTTTAGAAAGGATGTTGGAAAAATTTGGAGAGGGTGCAGAAAAGAACTACAAAAATGATTTTGAGGGCTGGAGAAAACACTTTGCAGTGAGAAACTTAAAGGAGCTCAGCTGTTTAGCTTATCTGAAAGAAGGTTGAGAGGGGACTTGATTACAGTGTAAAAGTCTTTTTATGGTGAGAAAACATTATCTAATGTAGAAAGGTAGAACAAGAACTAATGGCTGGAGGTTAGAGCCAATCAAATGCCAGTTAGACATAAGGCACACATTTAAGTACTGCAGGGAGAATTCTGTGCCTAAAAGTTCTATGCAAAATATTTTAAAGCACTACATATTTTGTCAAACAAACCCAATGTAATCATGCCAGTGTCCATTTATTTTTGTAACTTATTTCAAAATACATGTCAGCAAGTCTGTCTGTCTAACAATACAGACAACAAAAAAGATTCGAGAAATTATTTTTGACAAATAGATTCCTTATTTTAATAGAGAACTTGACATATCTTTGTTGACACTTATCTTCTGCTTCAGTGAAATTAAATATTTAATTTAAACAAAGTCATGTTACAAAAGTATTGTAATGACCTGGCCTAAGATGGCACCAGCATCTTTAAGGACTATTTTAGTGTTGATCTGTCATGTGTTGCCCCTGTTCAAGCTCCTATGTGTTTTGTAAGGTTTTTGGATCATGCCACTGTAGGGGGAGGAGTGCTGGTGAGTTAGTGTTCGTTTAGCTGTAGGATAGCGAGTTGCGGGGGGGCGGGGAAGGGGGGGAGGGTTGGTCATTTGCATGGTTCACCAACAACACCCTTTTGTCTCTGAAGGTGATGTTCCCACCCTGTACCAGGCAGGGGCATGGCCACAGGTGGGCCCAGGTGGGCTGGGGCCCGACCACTTGGTCGTGAGACCCACCTTGTGATGTTTCTCTCCCAGAATTTGGTCTGGTGTGCTGCTGTGCCTCCCCTATAGCCCACTCCCAGACCCCAATTCACCCCACTATGCCAGGCGGCCACCCCCTTCTGGGTCAGTCCACACCAGCCTCCTGTGTGTAATCGGTCCCAAGCTATGGATGTGTGCTCTCCTGCCACCTAGGGGATGGTCCCCCAGCGAGCACCCACATCCCCCAGATACCACACCAGGAACTTCTGTCTTGCAGGGATTGGGACCCTTCCCCAATCACTGTAGGCCATAGACTCCGATTCACCCATTTATCAAAGAAAAGTGAATGCCCCATCTCTGCCCATTCACTCTCTCTAAAGTTCACACAGCTTTAGATAAAAAAAATGCTAGTTTATTGATTAGAACATGATTTTAAGTGAGTATATAGCAATTCAATGCACAATCATTTAATAAAATGGTCAAGAGGTACCACAAGCAAATAAAAGATATTAAATGCATGCTAACTTAACAACACTGTCCAGGATTACTCTCTCCTTAGCTTATTCTCACCATTCCTACCCACAAGAATGGCTGCTGGTGCTGAGGGTGAGGTGTTTATAGAGTGCCTCACTGCTCTCACAGCAGGTGCGCTCATATGCACGCAAAGATGCTATGAGTATATGTAACGAATACATCTGAAACACACAGAACCAGAAAAAGGAATCATTTTGGTGGAAACTACAAATTCTGCATCAAAAAATAAAATTCTGAGGGAACATGACTTCTGCACTAATTCAGCATTGGTCAGTGACACAGAATTCAAGCAGGAGTAATATTTTTAACAAAGAAGGTGATTAATCATTGGAACAAGCTCCTAAGAGAAATGGTGGCTTCTCCAACATTATAATTTCAGATCAAGATTGAATTCCTTTCTGGAACATCTGAGTTAGTCAAGCTCAAACCACTGGGCTCGATAAAGGGGTAACTAGGTAAAAATCTCTCACCTGTGTTAGCTAAGAGGTCAGACTAGTTGATCTAATGATGACCTTCGGCCTTAAAATCTCTGAACAGTTAGAAATGTAGATGCAAGACCAGCTTGACTTTGTCAAGCACCATAAAATTCCCTGCCCTTACTCTCTGCCTGATGAAATACATGCAGCAATGGCACAGGAAGAATGCAGTCATGTCAAATGTATTACTTCTTCATACATTCAGCCTGGGAAATTTCAAGTTCTCTTCCAGGAAACTGTGGTTGAAGAAATGAGGTTTTCAAAGAAACAAAATAGTTCAGTTCTATTTTGGGAAGACCGGCACCACAGGGGTGATGTGCTCAAAATGAGACTTCTCAGTCACACCTGAGCTGATTAATCTCCATAAACCAGAGACGACCTCCTGACTTAAAGAGAAATAATGAAAGTGGCAGGGATCAGAAGATCAGTAACATTATTAATAATGTTAATGAAATATCAGTTAATGAACGACCTTTTCTGAGCATGGAACTAAAGTGGAGATGTGCTTTTATCCCCATTTTGCAGCTGGCAAAACTGAGGCACAAATAGATTCTGTAGCTTGCCATGTATCCTCACACAGGCCTGAGGTGTTAGACATGAGTATTTAAGCACCCTGGTGTCCATTAGGAGAAATCCTCAGTGCAGGATTATTTTCAGTACTCCCCCCTCAATCTTTGGGTCTTGTCCTTATCTGTACAGGGTCACAAAAGCTTTTTTGGAGCTCCCCACACAATTTTACTTTATTCACATCCCCACTGCCAATGCCTCACTTTGCATCTGCCATCTTCCAGACCAAAAAGCACCAGAGGAGACACTTCTTGCCACTCAAAGGTCACTGTCTAACTCACCTGAAGGTGCCACCACTCAGCAAATCCTTTCTCTGCTCTCATTCCCCACCCCCACACTCTGCTTCCTTCCACCTCCTGCCCTTGAGCTTAGCCTTGCCACATCTCCAATTGTAGGGAGAAACTTTCCTACTTTTTCCTGACTGGTATTAGTAGGGACCTCTCATGCTCTCAGCACATCCACAGTGAGACACCGTCCTTAACCCAAAAAGCAAATGCCATGAATAGAAGACGGAGACCTAAGGCAGTAGGATAAGTCAAATTACTTGCCCAAGGTGACACCTGAAGTCTGTAGTAGAACCAGGGATTGTCCCCAGATCTGCTGACTCCCAGCCCAGTGTCTTATCCACAAGCCCAACCTCTCCAGCCAAAGCAGCTGTTTTTCACACAGCAGGCTCCCTTTGGTGGTACAGTCAGCTGCAAAGAGGTGTCACTCAGAGCAACACAGAGATGATCTAGAGATAAGGGAGCTTTTCTCCACTGAACTATTGGTTTAATGTCTGCATCTATCCAGTTACTTACATGGCATTTATGGTGTTCTCTGAGTGCCCCAGTCTCATGAATGGCTTTTCGTCCTCCCAAACTTGTGGTATGGAATTGCTAGCCCCATTTTACAGATGGGGAAACTGAGGGACAGGTCAGTTTAAGCAACTTCCTCAGCATCATATTGGGCATCTGTGCTGGAGCCAAGAAATAAAGCCAGGTTTCTTGAATCTCTATCCAGTGCCCTGTCTACTAATCAATGCTTTCTACCCGCTCAAGGCCCTGTCAGCATATGCTGCCCTTCTATTCTGGATCCACAAGGCTCAGGCCCCAGGCCTGTCAATCCAGCTCCAACGATAAATCTAGCAGAACCACTCAAAAGCCACTTGATCCCCAGTCAGGTGAGCCACACAGACAAGTTCAGCCTTGTTCTCTAGCGGGAAATGGTAAAAGTGCTCACTGGACAACTTTGGGTCAAAATGAGAGCTGACAACACAAGCAACAGCCCGACCTCACATGTGACATCAAAGCAGCTGATGTGCTGTATTAGGCAAACGAGACAGACCGCAAATGCAGTGCCTTAACCACAGTGTTGTTACAGTGTGGGGTGTGGGAATAATCTCAAGTTTCTCCTTTTTGCAGGCCGTGTGCATGAAGCAGTTTCAGTTTCTACCCTCTGCTCCTCTTAGACCTGGAGTAAGTTTACATGTGGCCTTGATCAAACAAACTGGGCTTGTGTGGGAGGTGGGGTTGCACCATGTGGGGAGCCCTCTGGAAAGGCATGCCTCCCCCCCACAAAAAATCCATGTTCTTACCTTTTGGGGGTGGTGTTGGGGGTTTGAAACACAGGAGCCCAAACCCAGCAGTGTTGGTTCTGGGGTAGGAGATGGTCCCCGTGATTCTAGGACCCCTTAGGAAACACAGAGATCCACACTCATTCGCTTATGTCTGGCAGGGGCTGACATAGTCACGAAAGGCTAAAGTCACAAAGGGATTGAGGTACCCCACTGTCTTTTTAGGCCCTGAAACATTTAGGCACCACTGACATTCACAGAAGCCTCTGCTCAGCTGCTCCTAAAATACCCACAGAGCTGACATTTCCACAGGTCGCCCACAGAGCCACATAACCCCTGACACTGTCCCAGCATTTACATGCTGCTTAGAGTCCTCCCTTGGACTCTTGCCTCTGAGCCGACAGGAGTGCTCAAAGTGCACCTAGCCTGCACAAAAGACAGCTGACAGTAAGCAGCCTGGAATTTCTGGGCCAGGTGCTCTGAGTTCATGCCCCCTGGAGTACCCAATACCCTGTGGTTTGTGAAATGACATGTGATACAGGAGAACCTGAACTGAGCCCCCACTTTGCCTGATTTGGGGCAGGCGTTTGTGCCTAGATCTCTCTCATTCCAGGGATGAGCCCTTACGCCAGCCTAGTGGGTAGTCTGGGGTGGGCACCTTCAACCTCTCCTCTCGCAGCTGTTCCATTTGATACGAAATACTGAATTCCTGGCTAAAGGACTGGACCTGCATGGCAGGTGAATGCCCTGATTCTAGCTGGAGTGGGTGGGTCTCTTTCTCTCTGATTGAAGGGAAGGGATTAGGTGCCTAACTCCAGGGGAAGGTGCATGCACAAGGAGAGTGGGGCAGATCAGTGGGAGCTAGGTACTGAAGTATCTGTGTGGATCAGGGCACTTATGGCCCACCCTTTTCCTCTGCAGTTCACTCCTGACTAGGTTAGGCAGCTCCCTCAGCTTGCCGGCTTCTGAAGTGCTTAATTCTCCCCATCTGATGCCAGGGGACCCAGCCTGCCTAACTCAGGGCTATGATTTCCACATGGCAGCAAGATGTCCAGGGATTTGGCATTGCAGCGCCTAATTTTGCCATGTTGAGCTAGCCCCATGGGCTTGATCCAGCTGCCCCAGAGCTCAGTAAGAGTCTCTCCATTGAGTTTGCTGGCAGTTGGAGTGCGATCCCCTTTGGAAACATGAGGTGTGAAATCTGCTCATCTATTTCTGGGGCTTAGAGGCAATGGAGGCGCAACACACAAGGCCTTCTAGGAAACCTGGAGGCTCTTTGGAGCTCCAGGCCTGGGCCATTTGAGCCATTCAGCAAAGTAAGCTTTCCTTAGGTTAGGCTCTCACTAAGAGGAACACAGTCTCACCAGGGTGGGGGTTACATTTTATTTTAATACTGTATTGGGTAAATCTGGACTGAGAGACAGGGCTCCTGGGTTCTATTCCCCGTACAGCCACTGACTGCCATGCGACCTTGGGTGTACAACTTAACTTCTGTGTACCTCTGCTTCCTTAGCTGTGAAATAGGAACAAGACTACCACCTCAGAAGGGTACTGGGAGGATATGGCATTTTGGGGTTCAAATCAGACCAGTGCGGGGCTGTGTCATTCTACCCTGTATCTTTGGGTGCTTTCTGGTGCTTTGCTGCTGGGCTGCTTGCAGCCTGCCAACATGCAGGTCACATCCTGAGCATTGTCAGCAAACACCGACCGTATTCCAGATGCTACCAGTCTCAGTAACAGCTTGCAGGAAGATCCCAACACACTACCAGTCCCAGATTCCTCCCTCTCTCCCAAAGTATGTGTTCCATACTGTCCAGTTCAGATGTTTCAAGTCCATTTTCCCTGTAAAGGAATAATATGCACTAACTTGCCACCTTAAATGGAGTTACCCATACAGTTAATCTGGGTTAGTTTTGATTAAAGAATAAAACAAGTTCCTTCAATAAAAGAAAAATAGGATTTTCAGTAAGTGCAAATATTAAGGCTTTAAAGTCAGAAGCTGTTACAAGAAAAATAAAGATAAAATGTTTCCTAGTACTAACATTTTACAACCCAGGCTTGGTTCAAGGTAACATTCTTACCCTGTGCTTTGGATGGTGTTACTGTCTCTATCCTTTCTTTCCCATTTGTGTTCTGAGATACAGATTTTTTTTTTCTCAGCGGCCTTTTCTCTCTCCCTATCCGAGGACTCTGTTTACAGCTTACAGCTTATATGCAAATTGAGGTAAACACCCCCCCTTTGTTTCAAACCTACTTGACTACTTTTACCTATTCAGGATTATGTGAATTTGGACATCTGCCTTTAACAATAAATGCAGGGGGATTTCATAACTTTACGGATGATATTGCTATTTACATTTCACCATGATATTATTGACCTGTGGGTTGCTAGTTTTCAAATGATACCTCACAAATCATATTTTGTACAAAGATTACTAAACAGTGTGTGTGAATACAGGGCTGCATTCCATCACAGAGGATTAATGTCTGTGAAATGCACTGAGCTATTCAGCTGAAAAGGGCTGTATGAAGTTCAAATATGGGGCCCTGTAGGAAATCACAGGTGTGTTGCTATTCTTATAGCTACATGGAATTTCATGGAGACAGTGGGCCCAGACCTTATCATCCAGCAATGATGAGGGCTGATGGTGGCTGACCAGTTCTGATCCCATTTAACAGTGGGCAACAACATACACAAAAGCTTTGGCTCTAATCCCCTCCCTCAACTTTAGGAAGTTTTGAAATTTGAACCCTAATCTAGACATGAATTTTACAAGTACCACTTACCTCTGTAATGGGGTGAACAAAACCCTCATATCCAAATACAACTGAATTTTGAGATGTAAAAAATGTGGATTTTATTTCCTTCAGGTTCTTGTACTGCACAGAGTATCTGGGCACCTTCCAGTCATGCATTAAGCAATGTGACGGACCTCTGTCACACGCAGTTTCTTCTTTCTCGCATCCTCTGCCCTGGGATGAATTGTGTGCAGTGTAATGGTTTGGGAGGATTCAAGTGTATGGTTTTCATTACGTTCTGCACTGTCTTTGTATGAGTCAAGGCAGATTGAAGAAATGTACCTTGCCCTTGGAGAGGAAGGTGTTGTTACGTTGAGTCTTTGTATCCAAAAAGATATCAGGAACACAGACACACACATAGATGTGGCTTTTATTAGGAGAAACTAAGAACCAGCACACATTGATTTTGGCTAATGCCCTAACGGTCTAATTCTATTGCTATGGCAACAAGTGAGCTGAGTTGCTACAGCAACCCAGGAAATTAGGTGAGACACTAAATACACAATAGAAGGAAGCCTTTTAGAGTTTCTTTGTCCCAGGGGGAGTTTGTGTCAGTCTCAGATCCCCCCTTGAGAAATCTCTGTCTCCTGCACGAACCCTTATTGTAGGAAGTACCTGAACAGCAAATCTGTGTACCAGGGCCCTCTTCCTGAAACTTTAGGCCATTTTTGAGATACCCTGAGCCCCAGCCATTGAGCCCCTTGGAAACTAAGGACCCAGGGCTCGATTCAATGTTCTCTGGGAAGCTAGTGAAGGTATGGAAGGATGGCAGCCCTTGTTGCTGAGGAGACACGTAGCAACTGAAGATAAGCCCCAGAGGGTGACTGCTTCATGCTCTGGTGTAGTCTAGTTCAGGGGGGTCTCAAACATTTTTGCTGGGACCACCCACTGATGAACCCCTCCTCCCAAAGTGATAATCCTGCCTGTGCCATGCCGCTATTACTGGCATGCGCTTGGGCTGACAGCTCACGACCCCCTGAGGGGTTACTACCCCCAGTTTGGGAACCTCTGCTATTTGCAGCATGCACTCATTACTGTACACCACAGAAGTTAGCAACAGAGGACACTGAATGCCCTGAGAGTTGGCAGCTTGTCAGAGATAGTGTGCTAAACAGAGCAGATATTTTTCTTTCTTTATGATCTTCTTATGACGGAAGTGGCCACATACTCCATTCCCTGGGACCTAATGTGCATCTTCTACCTACCACAGTCTTTGTTACTGCTTCCAGTCTCATTTCGGATGAGCCCAGTCATTGCCCTTCCCTTGTTTTAAACTTGGATTCTCAGACAACTGGGTCATGTTCCAATGTTGTCTTTCTGGTTTTTTGATTTTCCTTCCCTGTTTATTCTTTTAACCTCTTCAAAGTATTATGCAAGTGAAGCTTTTATTTCTGCAGGACCAAATCCTCAGCTCTGATGTGCAGCAGCTGAGTTTCTAGCCCCAAGAGTTAAATTGAAACTTTACAAGAACCACATGTGAAAGTGGTGTCCATCATCAGCATATTCAATCTCTTGCAGGCCATATCCTCAAGCCAAAATGTCAAATGTTTTAAAGCATGAGTTTCTGCACTCCAGTGGATTTACAGTTGGAACACCACATCTCCTGCAGGGGCCAGGCAGATAATAATTTACTCCTTTAGAGTAATTTATTATAGAATTATCGTTGTCCTCCCTTTAAAATACTGTAGCACAACAACAAACATTGCCGTTCTACTGACTCCTACTGGATTTTATTTACCATTTGTGCATACACAGAATGGGGCATCCAGATGCTCACTGACTCAGGTCTTGGTGCAGCAAAATAATTAAGCATATGCTTAACCTGCAACACAAGAGCAGCCTCACAGATTATGTGTGATCTCACAGAAAAGTTCAGCAAGTGAGTAAGGTTGGGTGTTGCAAAGAGGCTATGGAAGTATCAGTGGGTGTGTCTACACTTACAAATGTAGTCAATTTAAGCTTGCTTAAGCAGACTTAATTTAACCTGCGTCTACACTACATTTTCCTTAAATCAATTTAAGCAGCAGCTTAAGTCCACTTAAGGAAAATTAAAGTTGACTTTATAAAACCTCATTTAAAGTCCACTTTACTGGCTAAGTCTACTTTATTAAGTTGACTTAGCCAGTGTAGATGCAGACTATCCCTAAGTCAACTTTAAGTCGACTTAAAGGCCTTCAGGGCTCCCCCACCGCCCTCCCTGCCAGGGTGGCTGGCATAGGCAGAGCCTGGCATGCCCCCCCACAAGGCAGGACAGAGCCCTGCCCACTCTACTCCTATGCCCTGCCAGTGTCCCTGTCCTGCTGAGCCCCAATTGTAACCAGGTACAATGGGGAAAATGCTGAGCCCCCTGGCACTTGGCAAGGGGTGCCCCCCCCGCCACCGTGGACCAGTCCCAGGTCCACCTAGACCCTATAGGTCGACTTAGGCATTCAGTGTGGATGCTCTAAGTCGATTTGGCAGGGTCCCCTTTAAGTCGACTTAATTTTTGAGTGTAGACATGCTAAGTCGACTTAACAAGCCTAGGTGCTTTTCTGGGCTCATGCTTCATTTGGTAGAAGCAGCCACCATTTTCTCATACACTTTCCTTCCGCAAGCTACCAGATGGCAGTGGGTGGAGTGAATGCCCAGAACAGAATGCCCGCAACTTTAGGGAACTGAACAAATAAAGAATCCTGTGGTACTTTTAAAGACTAACCAATTTATTAGCGAAAATCTGTTAGTCTTTAAAAGTGCCACAGGACTCTGTTGTCTTTCTACAATAGTTGCTCATCCACCAATGTGATTTATGCCATCATGTGCCGGAAATGCCCCTCTGCCTTATATATTGGACAGACAGGACAGTCTCTGTGCCAAAGAATCAATGGACACAAATCTGACATCAGAAATTGCAACACTGCAAAACCTGTAGGGGAACACTTCAATCTCCCTGCTCACTCCTTTGACGACTTGTTAATAGCTGTGTTGAAACAGATGAATAACAAATCACAGCTTCAAAGAGAGACTGCAGAACTCGAACTTATATGCAAATTTGACTCAGTTGTCTTGGGGTTAAACAGGGACTATGGATTTTTCTCGCATTACATCAAGTGAATTGACCTCCCCCTCCTCTATGTGCTGTTCCCCAGTGTTTTGAATCCTAACACCTATTTTGATTTGCTGTTACAGCCTGACCTGATGCTATGTCATACACTCCCCTGCATTTAATCTCCTACCACTCTGTAACTTTCCTATCTTCAAAGCGTCTGACGAAGTGGGATTTTCTCCCACGAAAGCTCATGCGATTAATAAATCTGTTAGTCTTTAAAAGTGCCACAAGACTCTGTAGTTTCTACAATAGACTAACACGGCTACCCCTTTGCCATTTATTAGTGTATAAGTGTTTGTGATTTCTATTTGCAGATGACTCCTAGCTTCCTGCCATGAGCTCAGGGGACTGGACTCAAGGATCTCTCATGGTCTCTTCCAGTTTCTGTGATTCTATGATAAAGCTCTGAGCCAGAAGTCTGGGTCAGAAAAACTCTTGATAGTTTGAAAAATTGGCTGCAGTTACCTGTGCTCTGTTACAAAACCTAACTTGTCGGGGGAGGGGAGGAGATCAAGAAAGAGATTGTTTCAGGGATGAGTGTTAGTAAAAAAAGGAGACGCACTGCCCGTTTGTGGTGTGCTTTGGCCAGACTCCAGAAACAACTAGGCATCCTGTTGATGGCAGGGGATGCAAGTTTATAGACACATTTTCAAAATGAGAGCAAGAAGGGAAAAGTGCAGAAGATTCTGTGGGTTTTCTTTGTAAAGGGTAGGGCCAGCTCTAAGGCATGTCTGGGCACATCCAGTCTAGAAGGAAGACTTCGGGGAGACTCAAACTCTGCCTCAAGCATGTAGAAGTGATTTGATCTGTAACCCTTCTGCCAGGCCAAGATGGCAGCAGCAAAGGGCCAGGTTCTATACCTAGGGGCTCCCAAACAATGTTACAGTGTAGACGTGAAGTAGCCCTAAGTTGACTCTAAGTCGACTTAGGGTTCTCCAGGACTCCCCCACTGCCTTCCTTGCTAGGGTGGGTGGCACAGGGAGAGCCTGGCATGCCCTCCCACAGGGCAGGGCAGAGCCCTGCCCACCCTGACCCTATGCCTTGCCAGAGTCCCTGTCCCCATTTGCCCCATTGTACCCAGGTACAATTGGGCAAAGGCTGAGCCCCCTGGCACTTGGCAAGGTGTGCCCCCCTGCCACCGTGGACCAGTCCAAGGTCCCCCTAGCCCCTATATGTCGACCTAGGAATCCAGTGTGGATGCTCTAGGTCGACTTTGTAGGGTTCCCCCAAAGTCGACTTAAAATTTAAGTGTAGACATGCTAAGTCGACTTAGCTAAGTCGACTTAAATTAACAAGTGTAGACATAACCAAAGTACCTCCCTTATGTGAATGGCTCCCCGTTGCATTCCTCTAATACTCCTAGTGGCTGGCTCTTCGCACACACCCTCCAGGCACTCAGCCTCCACAGCCCATCCTGGGGAAAATTTCTCTCCCTTACTTTCACAAAGTTTATGAAGGACACAGCACGCCATGATGATGACTGGAATGTTGTCATTGAAGTCTAGCCTTCCATACAAACAGCACCAGCGCCCCTTTAAACAGCTGAAGGCACACTCCACAGTCATTCTGCACCTTCTCAAGTTATAATTAAACCACTCCTTGCTGGGATCCAAGTTGCCAGTGTAGGGCTTCATGAACCATGGCATCAGAGGGTAGGCTGGGTCTCCTAGGATCACTATGGGCATCTCCACATCCCCGACAGTAATTTTCTCATCTGGGAAGAAGGTATCTGCTTGCAACTTCTGGTACAGTCCCATGTTCCTGAACATACGAACATCATGCACCTTTCCCGAACACCCAGCATTGTTATCTGTGAAACGCCCCCTGTGATCCACAAGTGCCTGCAGCACCATGGAGAAGTAGCCCTTCCTATTTATGTACTTAGTCTCATGATGGTCCAGAGCTAAAATAGGGATATGTGTGCTGTCTATTGCCCCTCCACAGTTAGGGAATCCCATGACTGCAAATCCATCCACAATCTCACGCACATTGCCCAAAATCATGGTCCTCCGTAGCAGAATGTGATTGATGGCTCACCACACTTGTGATAGTGCTAACCCGATGGTGGACCTGCTGACTCCAAACTGATTTGCGGCTGACTGGTAGCAGTCAGGAGTTGCCATCTTCCACACAGCAATTGCAACACACTTCTCCACAGTGAAGGCAGCTCTCATTTTGGTTTCCTTGCATCACAGGGCAGGGGCAAGTTCCTCACACAGTGCCATGAAGGTGGCTTTAGTCATTTGAAAGTTCTGTAGTCACTGCTCATCATCCCACACTTGCATAACAATGTGGTCCAACACTCAGAGCTTGTCTTTCGTGACCGGAACTGGCGGTGCACCATGTGGAGATGCTCTGTGAAGGGCTCAGCAATGCAGTGCTGTTGTCCTGCATGGCATTCAACAGCCCCGGGTCCTCCGCTTCCTGGTGTGATTCAGAGCTCAGTCCATACTGTGTGACCAGCTGAGATGTATTCATAATGCTGAAGATGACAGTGGAGATCAGAGCTGGATCCATGTTGTTGCAATTGGGAGTGCCAGGAAGGAATGTGGCTGTGTTGAAAATGGGTGCAAGTTGCTATTAGCAATGAGGAAGACAGCAGGGGAACATAATGCACCATGGGAAACTGAGAATTTACCCATGGTGCTCAGCATTCCTCTCCTTCTATCCAGGACTCCTAGCACTGAATCAAGATGAGTGGAACTGTGGGATAGGTGCTCACAATTCAATGCTCTCTCTTGTAAAATTGCTAAGAGTGTGAACACTCCATTCCGTTACAAGGAGCGCCATGTGTATTGCACTGCATTAGCTCCCTGGTCCCAGCAGCAGAGCTGCCTGGATTTCATGCTCTCACCCACCCTCCACTTGTACTGCATGTGGACCCTTGGAGCTATGTCTGGGTAAAATCTTGCATGATCTGTATCTGTTGAGGGGCCACCCCAGGGGGTCCCTTATCTTCATTTGTAACTAGGGGTCAAACATCCTTAGTTTCTTTTTCCGCCCCCCCACCACCACCTTCATCGCTGAAACCCCATACATTCCCTTTCCACATCTCAGGGTCCCGCTCTGATGCTATCAGGGCCTGAACCTTCACTTGGGACATGGTGGGGTGGGAGTTCTGTAGGAGGCGGCAAAGGCAATCCCAGGTATAGTGGATCACCACTGCTTCAGCCACCCCCTCTTTCTTGCTGGTTCTCTGCTGGACAGCTTCCAAAGTCTCAGCCACCATAGTGTTTCTCTCCAAAACAGCTCACTTATCATCCATCAGGATGATAACAGCTTGTTCCAGCTGTCCAACATCATTCGTTAATCCTTTCAGCATAACTTCATCCCTGTTCCAGGTCTCAGGGTCCCAATCCCCAGAGTGAAGGGCACACACCTTCACTGTCAAGATGGGAGCCTGGGCTTTATGTTTCTGTTTGCACTGTACCATTTCTAATTGCTTTTGAAGTGAGGTTATTGCAACAGTCTGAGTGTCACAGGTTGCTTTTAATCCATTCACTTCCCCCTGTAATCACCTATTCTCCTCCTTCAGACAACATTTTCAATCTTGGCTGTCTCACAAGGCAGTCAGGAAAAGCCACCCGTCCTGTTGGACGCCCCTACCCGTGGCCAGTGGGAGGGAATCCAATACTTTCTCTAAATCTCGGAGTGATCTATTCCCAATCTCCAAGTCAAATGACACCATTGGGGTCACGCAGCTCCACTTCTGTGCCACCCAGCTCCAGGTTGATGTGGCGGGCCAGCTTGGTAGTCGGCTCTCAACATCGCCCCTCTTTCCATCTTTCCTCTTAAAGAATAAAAACATCCTGTTTGTGTCACTGAACCGGGCTCGCTGCGCCAAATGTTACAGGACACTGCATACAAACTACAGCTCAGGCCCTAAGGTTCGATGAGTTCAGTAGGCACAACACTGGGAGACAAGGTCAAAGGTACAAACAAACAGTTTTATTAGGATACAGACAAGAAAGAAAAGAAATAGGCAAGCACCGATGCTTATGCCCCTTCAGCAGACGGGAACCCCAGTCAAACAACTGTGGGTGTGGAGCATGGGGAGCGATGACTCTGGCAGCAAACACAGCAGTTCCACCGATGACAAAGTTCCAAATTTGGGGGGCTTAGCCATCGACTTTTATACACTTATTTTTGCTGAGTGGGAAGATGGCATGCACATCTGGTTATCTTTCTCACTTATTTACCACATTCCTCTGCCCCTGCCTAATTATATTATTTTACAGAGCTTACATATTATGTCTTCTATTTGGTGAGAGCAAGATACGTCCTTGGTCAGTACCAGATCTGTTTTGCTTATACACAGGATTAACTTTTGGTCAGGGCTGATTAATGGCGACACCAACTACTGGCAGCTTATTGTTTCACAAATTTTCTGTTGGGCACTACAATAGGATTCTTTCTTTGTTTTAATATGTTACAGTCACATTAAAATAACATTATTAAGGTGACTGACTTTAGGTTGTCTACATTGAGGAGCCAATGGTGCAGAAAGGATTAAAGACCTGGCCCTTCTTTTGTCACCAGATCCCTCATTGGTTCCTCTCTCCTCTCCTCCCATTTCCCACTTTCACACCACTACAACCAGAGTCTTCCTATCAAAATTAGATTGTGTCATGTTCATTTCTGGTACAAGCTGCAGATCTGAATTACAAAGTACCCACCAGAGAGGGTCCTGCTTCACGTGTGGCTGTGCTTTGGCAAGTGACTATAAAAATGGCGCCCTCTGACTTGGTTGATTCTTTGCTCACCTCAGCTCAGCTCATTTAGGCTATGTCTACACTTGTAACGTTAAGTCAACTTAGCAGAGTGGCTACACTTTAAGTCGATTTAAGTTGACCTTGTTAAGTCAACTTAACAGTAGACATAGCTGTTCACACTGGCTTTAAATCGACTTAATAATGTCGACTTAGTGCTATTCCCTGTCCACAGTGGCTTTAAGTCGATTTAAGAAGTCAACTTAAGGCTTAAGTCGATCTTCAGAGGTAGTGTTATTAAGTTGACTTAAGCTGTTATTAAGCCAACTTAAGGAAGCGCTTAAGTCAACTTAATAAAAGCCCAGTGTGGATGCGGCTTTGTGTAGGTTGACTTAAGCATCTTTAAGTTGACCTAAGTTGCCAGTGTACAGTAAGTTTATGCCTTTTAGCACTGAAGAGTCAGAAGAGGTAAGCATGTGAGCTGGATTCTATGCTTTCTTGCATGTCCTCCACAGAGCTTCAATACATGTCAATCAGTTAGTTCTTTTACAGCCCCATGATAACTCAGTCATGGCCCCTGTCACCTCTTCAAAGCAGTGTGTCTTCACACATGTCACTGAAATCATACTGAGAAAACCATGACGTTGTAACAGATGCCTAGTAAGGCCTACAGGATCTTTACCCTGGGAGATGATACCTGAGAGGAAAGAACCTGGCATGGTTCTCAGAGCCCTAGTAGGCACTTAGGAAAGCACCACCACCTTTTTAGCAGAAAACTGGGGACTTTTGCTGTGGAAATGCCTAAGAAGTAAGACTGCAGAATTCCATGCAAAGAGTCACTTTTCAGAGGAGCTCTGTACTTTAAAATTGATCCATAATTTAAAGAGTCATTTCATAAAAAGAGTCTCTTTTCACCAAGTAGGCCTGCTCTCCATGGAGTCTGTAAGTCAGATCTAACCTCTTTCCAGAATTTTTTTTTTTAAAGAATTCTTGTTGGCACATGGCCAATCTTTTTGTATTATTATTAATTATGAAAATCAAGGCCAGTTCTGTTATCTTGATCTGTCCACATTGTATTTGTTTTCCAAAGCGTCATCCAAATGATTATTGGGCAGAGGAATGCTGTTGATAACTCAAGAATTGCTGTTGAGAACAACTGGGACATGGGACAGAATGATGTTTTGTTTTCATGTGCATTGCGGTTAGTACAGAGCTTCCCCACTGCACCTCCTTAGGTTACATTTGGCTACAGTTCTGGCCTCTTGTGAAATGGTATTCCCAGTAATTTTTCCTTTGGCCAAAACTCTTAGTCAGTATTTGGGGCCTTGCAGGGTTGTGTCTCTTAGCGGGAGAACAAACAAGGAGTCCTGTGGGATTTTTAAAGAGTAACAAATTAATCATTGATTGGAATGAGGTCTATTCTTGGTATAATCTAGTTTGTTTACAAAGGATGTCCACAAAGTCCTGCATACTGGAACACAAAGGAGGGCTCAGAAATCCCCACTTCTGCCACTCTAGGGAGCCCTGTCCCCTGTCACACTCTCAGGATCAAATTCACAATGCCTTCTGCTGGCTTTCTCTTTCCAACCCACACACTGCACCCAACAGTTAAGCCCCTGCATTGTAAGTCAGGGTTACTCGTTAGTCTATCTGGGTTTGCTCTGGCCTGCCACACAGCCTATTGTTTTGGGTGGTCACCACCATTATCTTCAGCTGTTCTTACTACACCAAGGGGCTTGATTATATATCATGATCAACAGAATTGAAGTCATAGGGTCTATGTTCCCTGGAACTGTTTTTGAGGGGACACCAGGAAAATTGGGAATATTGGAGTAAGGGTGGGAATAGCTCAGCCCCAGGGACAGAGCAGTGCACAGAGCTTAATAATGTTCTACTTATTCTACATAATTTGCATTCCACATCTTTCCATGTGAGTGAAACAGATTCCCGCCTCTGTTGAGCCTTAAAGAGAGTGTTTGGCACCCATTGGCTTTAACTGGATCTAAAACTCCCTCAGTGGCAACCATTAATGTCTTTCAACATAAGAATATTCACCATTGTCCCAAGTACGTTCTTCCAAAGGATAAATTACAGTTGGGTGGTTTTGAAACATGTTCAATCACCACTGCTGCAGGAATACAGGACTGATGTCAAAAACTTGAGGGGCACACTGTGCTCTCAGTTCCACCAATACTCAGTAAAGACCTCTACGTGGTGGTGGTGTCACCATGTTGGTCCCAGGATATCAGAGAGACAAGGCAGGTGAGGTAAGATCTTTGATTGGACCAACTTCTGTTGTGGAGAGAGACATGCTTTTGAGCCACACAGTGCTCTTCTTCCAACCTGGGGAACGTACTGTCAGCGTCTCAGCTAAGTGCAAGATATAAAAGCATTCCAGCAGTACACTCGTGGAAGAGTTAGCAAAACTTGGGCTGTTGTGTATGGCTATATAAACAGGCCCTGCCATGCTGCAGGGTATAAACACAGGATATGCTCCACCCTTCCCCTTCTAGGATTTGCCTTTATTGTTAAGTGAAATAGCAACATAGTTTACTCCTCACAGCAAACTTTCTCTTCATCTTACTGTGCTGAGGGATTTTCCCTATAGAACTTCCTTGTTCCTGTTCCTAGCTGCCTCAGGAATCTGCAGTCACTCACTCTTTTCTACCCAGTGTGAGTGTGAGCCCTCCCCCAGCCTTAGTCTGACCTCAGCATTCAGAGTAGAGCTGAGGGGGGGAATGGTGTTCCCAGTTAATAAATATTTTCAAGAGTTGGAAAATATTTATTGTCCCAAATTGGGACAAATGTCAACAAGCTCAACATTTTTACAAACCAATTTTTTTGTTTTGTTTTGTTTTGTTTTCAGGTCAATTGAAGAGCACTGGTTCAATAATTTTGAAATAGTTGATTTCATTTTTTTTTCAGTCTGAGTCACATTTTAAAACAAAGTCATTTTGAACTCAACTTGTTCATTTTGAAAATGCCCAGACAAACCACCACAGATTCTAAATGTATATTTTTCCAATTTTTTTTTAAATTTTGGAGAGTTGTCGAAACTGGACCTGTTACATGCACAGTTTGGATTTTGGCAAATTGGCACGTTTAGTTGAAAAATCCCCAACTAGCTTGAATGCAGAGTGCATTCAGTGACTAACTGGAGCATTCAAAACAAACAAGGAGTCCTGTGACTCTTTTAAAGACTAACAAATCTATTTATTGCATACAAGCACCTGACAGCAGGTAATTCAAGAGGGGAGCTACACATCTCACAGGGCACTCATCTAAATGATGTATCTTCTTAAACTGCATACAGGTAACTTTTCCTGTTGTTGACGCTTTTGTAAAGTCCTGTTCTTAAGAGATTTCTAAGTAGGGCCATACCAGTTTCACAGCCATGAAAAACAAATTTGTTGACCATGAAATTGGTCCTTCCCTGTGCAAGCTGATCTCTCTGGGGCTTCTAGAACTCCCCCAACTGGGGGCCACTCGCTACTTGTCCTGGCTGGCCTGGGGTGCTCTCAGCAGCACTGGGGTGAGAAGACTCATGTCAGTGCTTTCAGAACCCATCTCTAAAGGCAACACAGACATGAGGGTGGCAATCCTGCCACCCCACCTACAACAGGTTTGCAGCTCCATTTTGGTTCCAGACCCCTACGGTTACATTGTGAAACTTCAGGTGAAAACAGCTGAAGTACTGAAATTGACCAGTTTTCAAATCCTACCACCATGACATTGACTAGACTGGACTGTGCATTTGGTAAGGCCCTCTGTATAAATTAATCATCTTTGTATTTGGACTATGTAGTGGTGAGTCTGAACTTGCCAAGGTGTGAAGCTACAGGACTTTTAATCTTTAACACCTCCTTCAGGCCATCTATCTTGTGCACCAGTCAGCCCTCCAGTGGAGACAGAGCTAGTTCAAACCCCTTCTAGGGTAACAAAAAATGTCCAAGCACCATCCAAAGCCCCCTAAAAATCAATCTCTTTTCTGGGCCTTGTGCTCAGCCTTTTCTTAGCTCTGCTCTCACACACTGTTCTGCCTGCCCAGCCTAAGCCAGCTGGCTCCCCTTCCGACTCCCTTTTTTTGACCCTTTGACCCTCACTCCCGTTCCTGTTAGTTGTTTGTTGTCCCCCATAATCAGTTGGAAGCTGGGTCCAGCGCTTCCTTCCCTTGGGCTGGGGAAGGAGCTTTAGCAGTGGGCGGGCTAGCGCCCGCCCACCTCCCTGTTTTCAAATAGGTTAAGCCAGCTGGCCTCTCTGCTTCCTGTGATGTCACACCCTGATGTAACTACTCTCTGAAGCCTGTTGATATGGCCCAGGTGTCTGTAGAGTTCTTTAGTCCTTCTTTAAGTCCCTGATCATTCTTTAGTCCCATCCTCCTGATTGACAAGCGATTGATCTAACCACCCATGTGGCATGAATGTGCCTAACTGGCCTTTTTCCCTTTTTCACCCATGATGGGGACTCACCCCATGACAGACTGCAATTGTGATAAAGCGTGGCATATTTTAGCAATCAATTACAGATAACCCTAATCTAGAGATGGAACCTCAACTCTAACTGTCCCCTTCCTCATTTTTTGGAGAGTTAGGTTAAGTTCAGAGTTCAATCTCCAGCTCTGAATTCCACCCATTTATCATTTAGTTTCCAGGGATGATCCAAAAAGCAGAAAAGGCCCAATTTCCAGTCCTGGGTCAGATGTGTTCTGTAGTGGTCACAGTTGTTGGCAGAAGCTAATGAGACTGGATTATGAGATTTTAGTCTCATTGAATTCAGAACTGAATCCTAGCCCATACTGAGTCCCAGACTCTCAGCCCTGCTTGCAGTGATATCTAGCTCCAAAACTTGGCAAGCTTTTTTCACCTCAAGTAGTAATATATTTTAGAGGTTTGCCCTTTAACAAATGTTACGTTTGTGCTTGAGTGCCTGCTTTCATGGAAAAGAGAAGGAAATGAAATATGTGTAAAATCCCCAAAGAGATTAGGAGTTCAGGACCTCAGGAGGTATCTAGTCCAATCCTCTGCTCGAAGCAGGGCCAACCTCAACTAAACCATTCTAGCCAGGGCTTTGTCAAGCCAGGCCTTAAAATCCTCTAAGGATGGAGATTCCTCCACCTCCCTAGATAACCCAGATTCTCTCTTGTTGTTGACTTTGGTGTCATACTCCATACTGGACAAGACTATACAACAAATGTTCAATGGCAAAAGTGCATGGGCATCATATAGAGTAAGTCATATAGCACAGGAATCCCTGCCCTCGCCCAGGCTCCCTGAACTCATTTCTGTAGGGCAGGAAGAAGGACAGTGTGGTGATTCATGCACTTAATCATGACGCAGGGGGTCTGAGATACAAACCTCCTGTGTGATCCTGAGATAGTCACTTAGGCCCAGTGGCACAGTGATGGAGGGGCAGGGGTGAGGGGTGGGGGCAAGCTCCCAGGTGCCAGCTGCTGGCCTGGTCCTGCATCAGGGCCAGATTAGAGGGACCCCAGCCCAGGCTGCCCACTTTCAAGGTACCACACAGCACCCCTGCCCTCTCCCCATGTGGGCCAGACTGGTGCTGGAGGAGGCCTGTTCAATGTTGCAGGGGAGGGATGGAGGCTGCCTCCCTCTGCTGTTCTCCGTGCAGTGACCGGGAAGCGAGGACAAAGAGTGCCTGGTGCTTAGGGTCCTCATTGAGGACGTGGGACACACACATTCAGGACTCTGCTCCAATGACTATTTAATGCTTCAGCAGGAGAGATTGAGAACTCCCCTCTCCTGCAGTTGGGGAGATCCCATTCAATTCTCTTCCCAGCCTCAGGCAGAGGGGGAATTGAACCTGACTCTCCCAGATGAGACCTCAACCACTGGGTTAAAGGTTATAAGATTAACCTGCTACCCCACAAAATCCATTTAAGTGGAGCCAAAATTGATAATAATTTTGGAATTTGGCTTGACCCAAACCAATTTTTAACCCCTGATTTGATTCAGACCTGCCACCAAACCAAACAATCGGCTGTCTCCCCTGAGCTTTATACCCAAGCGGCTGGAACATCTATATTGGGTGCCAATGAAGTGTCCTTTTTACCAATGCAGGTGAAGAAGCCATCATCATTTCACATGTCACTAGTAGCATTAAGGGTAAAGAATTTAACTAGTCTGGCTGTGCACCACTAAAAATTCCTATGCAGTGTTTACTGAGGCTATTTACACACAATCTGATTAAAGCGCAACATGGCAATTGTGCTATAAAAAACACGTGACCTTTATTGCAGGATAGCGCGTACACACGTTGCTCCTTGCAACGCAACAGAATTCTTTGCAATATCGTGGTGTAGCGCAATGAATTCTGGGCACCTATCCCACAGTTCAATTTTCCCTCAATCGGCGCTTGGAATCATGGGATGAAGGAAAGGAACGCAAAGCGCCATGGGTAAACTATCAGTTTCCCGTGGTGCACTGTGTTCCCCTTGCATCTTCCTCATTGCCAATAGCAACTCGTGCCTATTTTCAACAGTGCAGTGATGCACCGCACCACTTGCGAGCAATCACAACAGCGACAGCATGGATCCTGCTCTGATCTCCACTGTCGCCTTCAGCATTCTAAATACATCTCAGCTGGTTGCTCAGTACGTAATGAGCTCCGAGTCAGACAAGGACGCTGAGGAGCAGGGGCTGATCGATGCCATGCAGAGCAACAGCACCACGTTGCTCAGCTCCTTCACCGATCATCTGAACATGGTGCAACGCCGTTTCTGGTCGCGAGAGATGAGCACCGAGTGGTGGGATCACATTGTTATGCAGCTGTGGGATGACGAGCAGTGGGCACAGAACTTTCTAATGCGGAAAGCAACCTTTTTGGAACTGTACTCAGAGTTGGCCCCTGCCCTGCGACGTAAAGACACCAACATGAGGTCAGCCCTAACCGTGGAGAAGCGTGTTGCGATTGCTGTCTGGAAGATGGCGACTCCTGACTGCTACAGTTCGGTTGCAAACCAGTTTGGAGTCGGGAGATCCACCGTCGGATTAGCCCTGTCACAAGTCTGCCGAGCCATCAATCGCGTTCTGCTACGGAGGACGGTGACATTGGGCAATGTTTGTGAGATTGTGGACAGCTTTGGTGCCATGGGATTCCCTAACTGCGGGGGAGCCATAGATGGCACACACATCCCTATTTTGGCATCAGACCATCTCGCGACTGAGTACATCAACAGGAAGGGCTACTTCTCCATGGTGCTGCAAGCACTCGTGGATCACAAGGGGCGTTTTACAGACATCAATGCTGGGTGGTCGGGAAAGGTGTATGATGCCTGCATTTTCAGGAACACTGGTCTGTACTTGAAGCTGCAAGGGGGTACCTTCTTCCCTGATCAAAAAATTACAGTGGGGGATGTAGAGATGCCCATAGTCATTCTCGGAGACCCAGCATGAAGCCCTACACTGGTAACCTAGATCGCAGCAAGGAGTGGTTCAATTACAGATTGAGCCACTGCAGAATGACTGTGGAGTGTGCCTTCGGCCGTTTAAAAGGGCGCTGGCACTGTTTGTATGGGAGGCTGGACTTGCCGGAGGACAACATCCCTGCTGTGATTGCGTCGTGCTGTGTCATTCATAACATTTGTGAAAGTAGGAGAGAAAAGTTTTCCCCGGGGTGGGCTATGGAGGCACAGCGCCTCGAGGAAACATACGAACAGCCAGCCACTAGGAGTATTAGGGGGGCCCAAGGAGAAGCTGCTCGCATAAGGGAGGCACTCAGGGACCATTTCAATGATGCCCTCCCCTAGTTAACTTCCAGGACGCATCAGGTGCACCTTATGAGATTTTCAATGTGTACAAATAAAGCCACTCTTCAAATTATTTATCATTGTTTTTATTAAAACCTAAAGGGGGGGGGGGGTTTACAGGTGGGTATAGCTGCGGGTCTCTAAAAAATAGCTGGCGGGGGCGCGCGACTGGATGTTGCAGTGTACCAGGGGGATGGGTGGCCTTCAAAGAAATTCTTTGAAGGACTACGGGGTGTGGGAGGCAGACACAGCTGAACTGTATGGAGTGGAGCCCGTACCTTAATCGCCTGGGTCTGCAAAGCAATCATGCTCTTGAGCAGTTCTGTTTGCTCCTTCATGACGCTTATCAGTTCATCCCTGTGTTTCTGCCTCCTCTGTTGGGATTCCTCTCTCCAGGCTCGATTCCCTCGCGGATTCCTGTGCTGTTTTCAGCAGGTCCTGAAACATATCCTCCCTGTTTCTTCGAGCACACCGCCGAATGTTTCTCATGCGGTCAGCTGGGGTAGTCACCGGCCTTGTGAAGGTCAAATCTAAAAAAAAATAATAATAATAAAGCTGTTGTTAACACATAGCCTAGATAACCAATGTAACCTTCCAGTAGCACATTCCACTGGAAGGTGCAGGGCAGTTAACATCCTGAAGCGGACAAGGTACGTCCTAATAGAAAGCTTACTGGGGGCTAATATTCTGCACAGGGCACACAGATGGAACCTGATATCTCTCTCCTCAGAGTGCCCCTGCCAGCTAGAATACATATCCTACATGCCACCGGTTGCAAGCCAGGACCGTATGCTGCTGCACTGTGTGCTGACATGGTTCCCAGGGCTGTGCTTTGCAGCTGGCAAGGCAGAGTATCCATCTTTGGGAGCGTAGACACAAACGCTCTCCCATCTAACCTGAGTAGTAGGCTCTGGAGGTACATCGAGGAAACCTTTACTGACCTAAATACAGATGATTTTTTGGCAATTACGGCTTGTGTTGATGCACTTCTAATGAATGCAGAGTAAAGAGCTTGCACAGCGGGGACTGAGACAGCAAGCACCCCCGCCCCGGACAATGATATTTTAGCAGGAGCCATAGCTGCACGAAAGAGAAACTTACTGGAACTCCCATCTGCCGCCTCAGAGGACACGGTGCAATTCATGTCTTGGGTGGACGTTTCAGCGGGGGTGCAGAAGAGCTCCTGGCTACACGCTGTTGGGCTTTCCTCCAGGTCATCCTCCATCTCCTCCTCCTCATCGATCGCGTCCTCATCCTGCTCGGGTCTGGCATCCACTGGATGGGGGGGGGGGGCGCGATGTGTCCACGGGACTCTTTGCAGTGGTTGTGAGGTCCCCACTGGGGATGGCTTCGATCTCCTTATAGTACCTGCATGTAGCAGGCGCTGATCCAGAACGGCGGTTTGCCTCCTTCGCTCGGTGATAGGTTATTCTTAGCTCCTTCACCTTTGATCTGCACTGCACAGTGTCTCTATCATAACCTCTCTCTGACATGGCCCGAGAAATTATGCCAAATGTATCATAATTTCGCCTGCTGCCGCGTAGCTGCACCTGCACAGCGGACTCTCCCCAGATGCTGATCAGATCCAGCACCTCTGCTGTGCTCCAAAGGAGTGCGCATCTTCCACGACGGGCCGCCATTGCTACTGATGATCGGAGCTGCACTCCACTCCATGAGGAAGAGAACAGGAAATGAAACAGACGAGAAATTTGAAAATCCCGGGAATCTGATCAGGGTGCGGACTGTTTCGTCAGGGCCACAGAGTGGGTGGGGGGAAGACCAGAGAGGATGACTTTGGAATGCTGGGACAGTTCCGGAGGCCAATCATTGCGCGGTAAGCTTACACACAAGTGGAAAGGCACAACAGCTGTTCCGCGTTAACTGCTACCACCGTCGTCGAGGTGGTTTTTGTATTGCGCTACAACAAGGCAGTTAACGTGCAACAGCCCTATTGCATGTGTGTACGCTGTTGTTGGTATTGCGCGGTAATGATTGTTAATGCGCGATAAAGTGATTGTGTGTACAAGGCCTGAGTGAAACCTCACTGAAGTCCAGGAAACTTCACCCAAGAGTAAAATGTCTGAGTTTGTGGATGCCTGTGCAAGATCAGAGCCATCCTGTATAAAGCAACATAAACAACTATCTTCTGTCTCCTATACGGAAAACTGTCTGTATTCATTCCTTGGATCACAATCATTTTCTTGTTGTGATTCATGACTGGAATGCAATTTCCCACAGAAACCTTTGTCACTTACACCTACTTCCAAACAAATGTTTTGTGTTTTTATCCCCCAAAGCATTTCAGCAGTAAAATCAAAGCACTAACCTTTCCGTTCAGCATGGGGCATGGCTCACTTGCTGGTGGCGTCTCTGTACCTTAAAGTCTTTAAACCATGAGTTATGGACTTTAATAACTCAGTCATAGCCCAGATGTTTATTACAAGAGTGGGCGGGTGAGATTCTGTGGCCTGCACTTATGCAGGAGGTTAGACTAGATAATCATAACAGTCCCTTCTGACCTTAGAATCTGAGTGTCTGAGATATGGAATTTCCAGTAAGGTGGCCCCAACTTTCCAAAGTAGCTAGTGATTTTCATTTCCTCAAATTTAAGGTGCCCACCCTGAAACACCTAATGAGGCCTAGATTTTGGAGGGTCAATGCTCAGCACTTTCTCCAAATCAGGTCACTTTAAAGTGTCTCAGATTGGGCACCCAGAATCTTTGGTTCCTTTGGAAAATCCTCCTGGTCGAGTTCTATAAACCTCTAGAGGGAAGCCAGGTGGGATAAGCCTGGTGAAGGTTCTGTGCAGGGCTGGTCCAACCATATAGGTGAACTAGGCAGTCACCTAGGGAACCAGGTTTTAAGGGGCACCAAATTAGATAGAAGTGAATGTTTTTCATATATATGTTACTATTATAAACAAAAGTTATCACCTTACAATGGGGGTGCAAAAATCATAGTTCGCCTAGGGCTCCAGAAACCCTTGGGCCGGCCCTGATTCTGTGCAGAAGCAGTGAAGAACACATTGGTTTGGTGAACCCCGCAATGAGAGAGGGAAGATCATCAGGGATCAAACTGTCTTTTTGTTCTGTTTATGTACAATGCCTAGGGTCTCTGGCTGCTACTGCATTAAAAAAAATACATAGTAACAATCTATAAACCTGATAAAGAAGGGGATTTTCCAAAGGGCCTGTGAGAGTTTGGAAGTTGGTGGTAGTCACGTGCATGAATCACTTCAGCTCCTTTGATGATCCCAACCTTAATTAATAACTTTTCACCCTTTATTTTATTAAATGAATATCTTCTTAACAAAGCATCTCACTGGGCTGCTCCCAGTAAGCATTCTGTCATGTGAGGCCATTTGATAATTTGACTGTTTTTTTTGTTTTCTCTACTGGACAAACCTGACATGGAACCCGAATTACTAGAGAAGTAGTGTATGACCAATACAAAGAATCAGTCACTTTCTTCCCACTTTGAACAAGGAACTGTTTGAGTCAAAGGAGACCAGTGCTATCACTAACACTTCTCTCTCTCAGGTTCACCAAATAGCTTCTGTCTAACATCTTGCCCAGCCCAATTAAGGCTGATTCCCTGCTACAGTCCTAATGACACTGTACCTACATTCTGCCAACAGTGTGGAAGAGGCACAGGGCAATGTAATATACACATGACCACGCACCCTCACTTTTCAGCCTGTGCAGAACCTTGCACAAGGTTTTGATAAGCAGAGAACCTAGACACTCTATTAATGCTGTTGCCCAGTCAGATAACTCAGCATCCAACTGCCTCAACCTTAGAAATAACTTTGGTGGGAGCTACTTGTACACAGTTCTTTTAAAAATCTGGCTGGTTATCTAGCTATCTAAATATGGAGGTAAGCTCAGATTTTCAAAGTCACCTACTGGAGCATATCTTTTAGGCACCTGACTTTAGGCACTCAGTTTTGAAAGTCTTGGCTTCTGCTTTTAACTGGACATATTGTTGCATAAGCAGAATAATTTGTAATTCCTTTATTGAAATAACAGTATTTTTTGTCTTTTGGATGGGAAGATGACTATGACACCATTGGTTGGCTTGGTTTCTGTGAATACATGAGTGGCTGATGAGCCCAGGCTGAGCTTTGAACTGTCTGTGGCACACTGAACAATGGGTATGTGGAATATTCACAGCCCCGAGCAACGTAAGTTTTGTTGACAAAAGCTATAGTGTAAACATAGCTTCCCACTAAGCACCACAAGCTAAGTTAGATTGGCTGCCCCCTTGTGTGACCTTAACAGAGGGGATTCACCTTCGTCTGCAATGTGTGGGTCACTTCCCAGGATTGTATGGGTCTATCTCACTTCATCATTTCCCTGCCTCAGGCACTGGTGCATCTCGGTCCCTCCTATTCTCTGTCTGTGGCACCTGATAGTCTAGTCTCCTGTCGGCTGTATTACTTCAGTGTAAACCTCGGTTGCTAGGTTTAGTGTGGAGGGGATGGGTAGCATTGGTGGCCCATGATATGCAGGCAACCAGCCTGGGCTTGAACTCTCTGACCTTCCACTCTTTTAGCTTTAGCAAAGCTTTTGATGCAATCTTCCACAGTATTTTATATCAGCAAGGTAAAGAATGGGTGGGTTGGATGAATGGACTGTAAGATGGACAGAAAGCTGGCTAGGTCATCTTGCTCAGTGGGTAGTGATCAACAGCTCTATGTCTAGTTGGCAGCTGGTGTCAAGCAGAGTTGGTGCTTGGACCAGTTTTGTTCAATATCTTCATTAATGATCTGGAGGATGATCTGGAGGATCTGCAAGTTTGCAGATGACACACAGCTGGTGGGAGTAGTCAGGGCCAGATTAACACAGGGCCTATAGGGGCTGCAGCCCCAGGCCCTGGTCTGAATGGGGAGGGGGGGACTGGACTGCATCCCCTAAAACCCTTTATCTGGCCCTCCTGGTGGGGCTGGGTGCAGGTGCTGGTGCTTGGGGTGGCAAGGCCCTAGGGTTAGAGGCCATAACTGACTGTGGCACTCCCATCCTGCCCCTGGATTGGCTGGTTTGTGGGATGGGAGAGGGTCAGCCACTTGTTATCTGGGGATAGGGTTGACTGGCATGCAGATCGGCCTCCAGCACAGCCCTCCAGGCCCCACAGTGCTGTTGGGCCACACCAGGGCCCCCAGGGGGCTGGTCACGCCAGCCTGAGTCACACAGCCCCAGCTTGTCTCCACCCTAAATAGTCAAAGTACTCAAGCATGAGTGTAGCCCCATTGACAATGAAACTGTTAACTCACTTAGGGCAGATCTTCACTGACGGTGGCAAATTTGCCGCCATCAGATTGATCTTCTGAATCGACTGATTGGGTCTGCAAAAACCCACTCAATCGATCATGGAAGCCGTTCTTGTAAGACCACCCCTGCAGAAGGAGTATTACTGAGCATGGAGTCCCTCCCACTCAGCACAGTGAAGACACCGTGGAAAGTAGGTAGTAGGCAGTTGGAGGGAGATACACTATGGGCACTAAGGGTGCATCTACACTAGTAAATGAAGTCGACTTAAGCAGGCTTAAGTCGACTTAATTTACTCTGCATCCACACGGGCATTTCCTTAGGTCGACTTAAGCTGCTGCTTAAGTCAACTTAAGGAAATTTAAAGTCGACTTTATAAAACCTACTATAAAGTCGACTTTAATGCTTAAGTCAACTTCTTAAATATGGACGCCTTAAGTCGACTTAGTCGACTTAGGGCAAGGGGGTAAGGGAGCCCCTGCTCCCTCCTAGCCAGGACCCGAGCAGTTGTGGCCGAAGGGAGCCCTGTGATCCCTTCTAGCTGGGACTGAGTGGTCCTGGCAAGAAGGGGCAACGGGGCTTCTTTCTCTCCAGGGCCCCCGCAGGTCCCGGCAAGAAGGAAGCCGCCGCTTCCTTATTGCTAGGACCCACAGGGGTCCAGCTAGAATGGGGTGCGGGCTTCTTTCTGCCAGGACCCCAGAGGTCCGGGCCAGAATGGAGTCCTGTGGCTCCCTTCTGCCTGGGACCGTGCTCCAGCTCCTGGGAAGCTTCTGAAGCTCGACCTGAGCAGTCCCGACCAGAAGGCAGTCGAGCGGTTTGGGGTAGAAGGGAGCTCTATGATCCCTTCTCCCCCCGACCACTCCGGGGCTTGCTGCAGGGCTGGCTCTCCCTGGACCTAACTAGTCGACTTAGAGAGTCTAGTATAGAATCTCTAAGTCGAGTTAGTAAGGCCCACTTTAAGTCGACCTAAACCCCTAATTGTAGACATAGCTTTAGTGGCTCCCAGCAGAGAAATCAAAGAATGAATGGGCTACAGAGACTAAGGGGGGATTTTCAACAGTTGGCCATCAGGGCAATTCTAGGGGCAGGCAAACAGGGCAGTTGTCCTGGGTGCTTGTTTTCAGGAAGCACTGTACCGCTTGCCCTTTTCTCCACTTTGATTGGCTGGCCATTTTTGCTCTGCTTGTTGAAAGTTGGTTGGTTTTGCTCAGCTGATTGGATCCTGGGGTCGGGGGGAGGGGTCGGGGGGAGGAGGGGCAGGGCGCAGGGTATTGTGTTTAGAACAGCAGAGGAAATATAACAGTGATAAGAAAGAAAGATTTCAGTACGGGGCCAGGGAAATGTGGGAAAAAAACCCCAGCAGGCTTCTGTAAAAATCATCAGTGATCTGATAGTGGCTTAGATACCAGAGAGATAAACTGGGATGGATCCTACAGCTCTGATTAGCAAGACATCCAATCATCTGCAAGCAGGAGCAGGAGGAGACCATTAAAAGATAAAAGAAAGCAACCACCAAGCCCACAAAGAAAGGACTCGATTTATCCTCATTTACCAAGACAAAGCAACAGGGAGAGATTGAAAATCCTTGGTTGTGGTTTGCCTCTGAGTACTGTGAAGGGGAAAGGTTTCTTGTTTTAGTCTCTGTATGTCATTTGCAGACTGCTACAGCTCTCAATCACTTTCTTCAGTGGGACTATTGTAGCAGTTCTGAGAATTTAAACCGATGCTTATCTTTTTCTTATGGTCAGGGAAGTGCATACACAATGATCACCGGATATACGATTAGTAAGGAGACTGGCTGGCTCACCACAGTGGTCATGGGGTTTTGGAGTTTCATCTCTCAGTTGTTGTTCTGAATCCTGATTCAAAACAGAAGGTAGCAAGATTTGTTATCCTCTGATGGTAGTTGAGCGGAGCCTGTTCCATAGTGGAGGGAGCTTCATGTTGTTTTTTTCCCAGGCAGTGACAAACAGACCTAGTTTCAGTTATGGGCTAAAGGATTTATAGCAGGCGTCAATAAAGTGTACTGCAGACAACCACAAGTTACTATTAGGATGTATTCTTAAGGATATCTGAACTTAATTTCACAGCATAAGACAAGTGGAAACCATGTACACACACCTGAGAACCAAGTGGATGGTGGGGAGTCAACCATGAAGGGGGAACAGACAGCCAGACCCTGGTTGGCCTCTGAAGATCTAGATCAGTGGTTCTCAACCTCTTTTGGGTTGCAATACACTTGGCAGCATATATACTCTACATGACCCTACATGACACATTAGCCCACTCCCTCCAGGCCAAGTCTGGCCATCTCCCTGGCTTTCCGTGACACACTGCTGTCTGGTGACACAGTAATGTGTTCCGACACAGTGGTTGAGAACCACTGATCTGATCATGGCATGAGATCACACACTAGTTCTTTGTTCTTTTTCAGATTGCATTTTAAAGACAGGAGTAGTTATGAGCTTTTAGGGGGGCTCAGGGGCCTATGTACAGCCCCAGCAGAGTCTTTCGTTATAGACTGTATATGGGAGGACAGAATGGATCTGCAGTGAGAATTGGACCAGCAAGCCTGGAGAAGACTGATCTGACAACCAAACTTCAGCTATCTGTGTATAGGGGAAGAAGAAGAAAAAAAAAATATAGTGGTGGGAACTAATTGAATAATTTTGAGGTTAATGGGGAAGGCGTTAGTGTTTCTCCCTCAGCATAGAGGAAGGACCATACTTGTTCTTCTTAATGCAGGGTTTTAGAGACCAGAAGAGTATGGCCAGTTACGGAGAGTTAGTTCATTTCACCTGAGCCCAGTGTTACAGGAGTGAGCTGTGGTGATCTGGGGAGGGACCCTGTCAGAGGGTGGGAGTTTAGCTAGGTAGTGAGACACCCACCAGATTAGAACTTGGTGAATAATGGAAACAATTTTCCTTTTATACTGGTTTGAATCCTAAAGCAAAGGGAGTTTCAGATGTCTGTTTGTGAGACTTTTCTGTCCATTTTTCTGCGATCGGCTGGGTCACTTTAGTTGAAGAAGGGTGAGCACTCATCAAGATACTCCTCTTTTAAAGGCTGATTTTTGGCATTGTCAATTCTCCTGGTGGGATTTTGGCATTTGTTGGAACTAGCCTTGCCAGGAGCTCCAGCATTCATGTGATTTTCAGCCCTGCCCGATAGCTCCGATGGGTTGCCTTTCCCACATGACGGGGAAGAGCAGCCAGTGGGGCTGCAACAGGATGTAAGCTGAGCTCCTCACAGGAGTCAAAATAAGCTTTTGGTGAGGGGAGGAGGCAGAGGGAGGAACAGTACCATTTTCACAAGAGGGGAGGGAGGTGAAAAGACCTGCAGTTGCAGGAGTTACAGAGGTGGGGCTGGGTGCAGAACTGATGTGAGTCTGTGGGCTGGGACAGATGTGAAGGGTGGAGAGTCACAAAGTTAATTTGTAGGGATGAGGGCCACAGAAATGACATGGCATTGCTCCTATACCTGATTGTCTGGGGGCAGGCAGATATGCAGACAGGGCAAGCACAGCATTCATTAATTGCCATTTGGGTTAGGCAAGAAGCTGAAAGCTTCCATCTCAGTTGGGTTTTCAAGAGAGCAGGGGCAGTCTTAATGATTCAGGGGCCCTGGGCAAACATCAAGGATAGTGTCCTCCCTGGCCTCCCAGGCCTCACCAGGGCCCTTGCTGCCTCCTTCCCAGCCTCATCAGCCCCCCGCTTGGCTGCTGCCTCACTGGGCTTTGCTGCCTCTTCCTCTAAGCTTTGCCTCCCCCCCTCTGCCCTCCCAGTCCCCTTCAGCAGCCCCGGCCTCCCCTGCCCTGCATGCCTCCCCAACCCCCTTACCCCCTTCCAGCCCCCATCCACACCTGGTAGGTGTGGCCACTTTCACTCCCTGGCCTGGCCTCTCCCATCCTGCCAGAATCTTTTCAACAAGATTTTACAGTTTGGGACCAGTCTTATGATTTTGTGGAATCTGACTCATGATGTTCAAATGTTTGGGGTTGGCAATCCTGGATTTTAAAGTCATGGATTACATCAAGGAAAGCGGTTATATTTATGCAGAAACAATCCCTGGATGCACACAAGGGTAGGTTTACTGTCATTTAGCAATGGATCAATTATAAGATGTGATTTGTAGAGACAAGGACACAGGCAGAGGTGGCTTTTGGGGTAGGTGAAGCAAGCAGGAGGAGAAGCGCCACAGAGGGGTGCACTGTGGGCCTATAGAGGGCCCTTGCGGGCCTATAGGGGGCCCTGCAATGGGCCTTAACCTAGGGCTCCCAATAGCCAAAGGCCGCCTCTGGACACAGAACACCTCTCATTTTATCACAATGGATCAATAAGGAACAATGAGATCCTGTAAACTGGTCCACCTGAGTAGAGCCCATTGGGATGCAGTGTATAAACGGGGCTTCACCTTAACTGGTCAGTTTCCAGGCAGTAAAGCCTGGTTTAGTGAAGGTGTCACTGAAATTCTTGTACATTTGCCATGAAGTAAATTGTACTTGTAAACTGGCTGGTAAAACTCATGAATCCAACACAGCAAAGAATGTGGCACATGCCTATTACAGTAAAATGTGCAACTGGCTATTGATGCCACTGTGTTAGCTAGTTACATAAATCAGCCAGCCAGGGAGCAGAAATTACAGCAGCCCAGCTTCTCCCACAGCTGTGCCAATTTGGAGCATGATATTTGAATGTCATACTTGCAGAGCACTTTGAACAAAATTGGTGGAACCAGTGGCAAATAGTTTTGAGCAGGGAATACACAAGAGTATGTTGCAACATGGTCACAGAGCTAATGCCCAAACAGAAAAGCCAGGGCAAAATTTGCCAATTTCAGCCTTGATGCACTTAAGTTCCACTGACTTCCACATGTGAGAAAACCCAGCAAAATGGTACTGAAATTACATATGTGTTCATGCTGCGGTCAGTTGACAGAGGCAGGTGTCTAGTGGAAATTTTTGTCTGTCTCTTGTCCACTAATGATCACCCTCAGGTTTCAGTGTTACTATACAAGGAGCAGAGTCATTCTACATTCCAGGAAGGACAGGTCACCTTTGTCCCTTGATCTAGAACTGAGTATGCAGTGAGAATGGAGGCGGTGACCAATACTCATTTCTAGATTAAGAGGACTTTGGACAAAGGTTACAGGTAATCATCTTTGGGCAGGGACAGTCCCGAGATACAACAGTGGTTCTTTTCCAATGAGCTCATGGTGAGTCCCCAGAGGACTGGGGCAGGTCAGACACAGAAGCAAAACAAGTGGATGTCTGGCGGTTCTCCTTGGCCTCGGAAACACATGGTTCCATCCCATCTGCTTTGCCAAGGTGAGCGTGCCCCTAGCCCCTCCCACTATGGAGCAACTGACCACCATAATATTCCCCCAGCCTCTCCATTCCTCAGAACCACATACAGCACAGGCTTTGAGTTCCATGAGATCTATTCTCTTTTAACACTAGGAACACATTTGAACTTAGAATGGGACAGAACTGGTGGATGCTGCCTGGGGCACAAGCTGTTTTTCCAGATCTTGAAGACAGCCCCATGCCAAAGCAAGGAGAGGGGTTGGGCTTCCCAGAAACAAATGACAGCAGGGCTGAAGGGTGGCATGAGTCTTCCTCTGCCCTGTTAGCCCTTTGCATATACTCCTCATATACTCCTAATGCCCCTTCAGATCAGGGTCTTTCCTGTCCAACATATCGTCTGTAACAGTGGCCATTCCCAGCCACTTCCAAAAACCAAACACAAATCAACGGAATGAGAATGCCTGTGATGGTAGTTATACAATCACTTCCCCATGTGGGGCATCTCTTCCTATGAGCAAGAGAATTTAGATCTCCTCCAAGCCCCTTGCTATAAGTAATTCTTACAACTGTAACGCCTGAATATTCTTCTTATCCATGTAAACGGCCAATCCTTTTAATAATCCTGTGAAGTTCTCAGCTTTAACAATGCCATGTGGCAATGAATTCCGCAGGCTAATGGTGTTTTGCATGAAAAAGGCTTCTCTTGTATCAGTTTTGAAACTGCCACCTCTCCAGTGTTGCTGGATACACCTCTCCTCTTGAAAATAAACCAGTCCTTATCTTTTCAACCTCTTTCCACAGGAGTCTCACCAGTCTGCTGATGATTCCATTTACCCATCTCTGAATCCTCCCTGTTTCTTTTAGACCCTTTTTTGAGATATGATGTCTGGAACTCAATGCAGTATTGCTAATGGGGCCAGTGCGATTGATTTATGTAATGATGTTAAAATATTTTGGGTGTTTCCTTGAGTCACCCCATAATAAGCTATCGAAGTTTCTAACAATCCTGTCCCCAGTCTGTCTTCATCTCCCAGCTGCAACCTATTCCCTGGAATGCCCTCTTTACTGCACGAGGAATTAGCTGTCAATTGCCTTTATCCAGTCAGAATGTGTATTTTGAAAATTGTGTTAAAATGGTTATTTATCTCTTTAAATTCTCAGCGGCTTCCCGGTCCCATTTGCAGGAAATGTGTAATCAGAGTCAATAGCCTGGAGGGAAGCGAAGTGAGTTGTGCCTCTCTGCCTTAGAGAGCAGACTGTTTTATCTCCCTGTTTGAGGTTCTTGTGTCTTATCGTTCTGAATTCTAAGAAATAAAGCCATGTGATGCTGCAGCCTTTCAGCAAGAATATTTATATTGCTATTGAAGGTCTCTGTGCACACTCCCTAGACAGAACAGTGGGTCTCATCCAAAGGGGTCAGAAAGGACCCTCCATTCATCCTAGATGTCGTTCCATCATGTAACTGGCTTCCTCAGCTGGTGGATAGGGACAGTCAGCTCTAGGGTGGGCTTGGTTGATAATGGACCTTAATGCCATTTTCTTTCTCTGAACAGCCAGTTCAGCAACACTTGCCTCAAGATCCTAGGAGTAGGCCTGAAGGCCCTAAGCTGCTTGCACCACCTGCAGACATATGCCATTTGGCCACAAGGTAAGTAGCTGGTCATCTTGCATCCTATGCAGAAACTGAGGTAGCCTCCTGTTTACCTCATCTGCTCCTGGCTTGTACCTCCATTATTGCACTGGGGTTTATGCCTTGTGACTGGGACTAAGACAGGGCCAGTCTTTCTGTCAGTAGATGACAGGGGACTTTTAGTGATCTAAGTTAGATGACTGGTTCCCATCTCCACCAAACTCCCACATTGTTAGATATGTGGATAGATGGATTATAATCTGATAATAAGGAGGCAGCAAACTCTCTGCTCCA
Source organism: Pelusios castaneus (assembly GCA_007922175.1). Taxonomy (NCBI): domain Eukaryota; kingdom Metazoa; phylum Chordata; order Testudines; family Pelomedusidae; genus Pelusios; species Pelusios castaneus. Next base: position 125,881 of record ML686139.1, on the reverse strand, counting down.
AGCTGGACCTTTTTTTGTAGAGCAGCAGGGCAAACCAGACAAACAGGTTTTCCTAACACTAAAACAACCCATCCATCTATCACTATGGTAATCCAAGACACCACACACATGATCACTGGCTCATATGGCCCTATCAGCTGGAGGATGACTCTTCACAGCCCAGGTCTGTATTCATCCCTGCTCTTATTTCATTGCTACGAGTCAGCAGGGCTTACAGGCTTCAAAGAGCCATCATTCCAAGAGTTCAGATTTCTTTAACATTCAAGCAGAGTCTTGTGGCACTTTTAAAGACTAACAGATTTATTAATTGCATGCGATTAATAAATCTGTTAGTCTTTAAAAGTGCCACAAGACTCTGTTGTCTTTCTACAATAGACTAACACGGCTACCCCTCTGGAATTCAAGCAGACTAATTCCTAACTTGCCCCTGGCCCTCAGAGTCCAAGTGCAGCGTCTTGAGGCCAGAGCTGCTGACCAGGAGAGAGCAGAAGGAAATAGGATTGATTACAAAGAAGGCACATAGTTCATTTAACTTTCAAGAGGATCAGCCAGTATCTTTTGTGTGACTTGCCTCTGGCAGCTGATGGCTCTCAACCCCTTCCGCTGGGCGTACGAGGTTGGGAAGTAGCAAAAGCAGATATTGAATAATTCACTCATAGACTCCCAGGCCAGAAGGGACCATTCTGATCATCATCTTGACTTTCTGCACAGCACAGGCCAGAGAACTGGCCCAAAAGAATCCCTAGATTGTATCTTTCAGAAAATCATCCAATCTTGAATTAAAAATTGTTCGTGAGGAAGACTCCATCCATTGGAAAAGGCCAGCATGGGGAGCAGCTGTGTTTAGAAAAAACAAAGGGGAAGTTGAATGGTCACTTGGCAGTCACTGAGCTGTAAAGGTCCTGATGTAATTTTGTAAGTGTTTATGATTTATAATCTCTTCAGTGAAAAGCATCACAAGAGCTTTTTATTTCTTGCTATTTTGAGACTTGAGAAATTAAGATAAATACATTCTCACAAGCTGATTTTTAAACACACTGAAAAAGAACACCCAGGCAAAATTCCAGGCTGAAACCATTATTGAAAAGGAAAACCACAGTACACAAAAACGGAAAGTAATGAGAAAACTTAATGTGCAATTAATGCTCGGAAGTGCTTAAGCACATACCAGTGTGGTCCTGGAGTAACAACACTCTACATTCTAGAAAAGAAAATCACGATGATAGCCTGTTTTGGAGATTCCAAGCCTGTTTCCTATGACTCAATCGTCTTCAGGAAAAAAATTAATCCCAAACAACTGCATTCTTAAACCACAAGGACAGTTAGTGACACTGGTGCCAGATATCTAGTCCCATAAGATCACAAAGCAGGTTATGTAGACATTCCATTAAAGTTCACCAGGTTTCTATTCTATTCTGGTTCTTATACGGTCCTCATCACTATCATATTTGAGCCCTGTCCAGAACTGCATTGAACAACATGACTAGCGAAGAAGTGATTGCCATCAGCAGAAGGTGATGATGTTTGAGGAGGCCCTCAGATCCTTTGGGAGTCTGATTCACAAAGCTCTGGCTCCTGCAAGATGAGCTCTACCGTGGGGGTGGACAACACCACTGTATCAGGGGAGCAGGGTTGTTGTCCACGGGGTTCATCTTCGGCTATCTCTACACTACAAAAAGTTAGGTCGACTTTAAGTTGACCTAAAGTCGAGTTTATTAGGTCAACTTAACAAAGTGATTTCCCTGAACAGGGACTTAGTAAGTCGATATAACTGCCCTTAGGTCGACCTAATAAAGTGGACTTAAGCGTCCACACTGGGCTTAGGTCAACCTAAAGAAGGGTTAGGTTGACCTAAGCAGGCTTAAGTCATTAAGTCATTAATAAGAACTGTTCTTATTAAGTTGACTTAATGAAAGCCTAGTGTGGACGTGGCTTAATTTAAGTCGACCTAAGCCTCCAGTGTAGACAGAGACGATCATATCAGTTCCTATGACTGAAGGATGTGACCACACTTTGGGTACGTCCACAGTGGAGTCTTAGGTCGACTTAAGGGAGGTTAAGTCGACCTACAGACTGCTGTGTCCACACTGGGCTTTTATTAAGTTGACTTAAGCGCTTCCTTAAATTAACTTAATAACACCACCTCTTAAGGTCAACCTAAGGCTTAAGTCAACCTTATTAAGTCGACTTAAACCAGGATAGACGGGGGATAGCCCTTAAGTTGACCTAATTGGCCTCCAGGCCCCCTTGCAGAGTTCCTGGCCACTCCTCTGTCGACCTAGCACCTGCCAGTGTGGATGCAGGGCTGTGGAGTCTCTAAATTGATTTAACAAGGTCAACTTTAAGTTGACATAACAGAGCCTTCAGTGTAGACATAACCTTTGTGTTACATATTCACAATGTGGGGGTCTTGTTTGGGTCTGTCTACATAGCAAAGAAAAACCTGCAGCCTGAACTGGCTGGCATGGGCCAACCATTGGTGTCTAGTTGCTATGGAGATGTGCCCTTAGAGGTTCAGCTGAACCTAGGTGTCCAGGCAGCAGCAATAGCCCTGAGTTCTCCTCTTTCTTTTCATTGGAGGCCACATAGATACCCAGCCTTTGTGTCCTGGATTACTAGAACACATGACAATGCAGAATGAGGTGGTATCTGAGGCCTGTCCACTTGTTTGCTGAGCTTCACACAGAGAGTACACCACATCTGTTCTCCGTGCTCTGTGCTTGGCTGACAAATTAGAGGTCTTGGGCTGCATCTACACTGGTAAATTAAGTCGACTTAAGCTTGGCTTAAGTCGACTTAATGTGCCCTGCGTCTACACTGCAGTTTGCTTAAGTCGACTTAAGCAAAATAAAGTCGACTTTATGAAAATTAAGTCGACTTTATTAAACCACCTTTCTACTCGACCTAAGGCTTAATTCAACTTTTTAAAGTCGAATTAAGCCAGTGTAGCCCTGGGGTAGCCTTAAGTCGACTTAGGGCTACCCCAGGACTACACCAATGCCCTCCCTGCCAGGGGGAGGCACAGGGGGAGCCTGGCATGCCCCCCAAAGGGCAGGGCATGTGGGCATGGTGTGACACTGTCTGGATTTAGGGAATCATTTATGATATTATTTTCTATGAATATCTCATAAATGCCATAATCCATAGGAACTATATCATATTTGGTATCAATAGAAAGGTAGTAATTTGCTGGGAATGTTTATATAGTTTATGTCTAGGAATTCTATTTCGATTAGAAGTTAAGAATTTGATGTTATATCCATACTTTAACTTGTGTCGTTCTGGACAAATGCCTTAGCCAGGAGGGTGTGAACAACCATTGTCTCCTTAATGTTTAGGAATTTTCCAGGTAGAATGGTCCCAGGGAGTATCCTGATGAGCCATTAAGGACATAAAGAATACAACCATTGTGTCCTTAATGGCTCATCAGTTTACTCCCTGGGACCAAATCACCTGGCAGATTCCTTAACATTAATCAGCTAAAAATCAACTGAAAAAAGCAGTGCTCCCAAAATGCAAAGTGGTCATTGTGCACTCCCTAAACAACCCACCGAGGGCTCGATTTTGGAATACGGGGCTCAATGGGCTGGATTCTTATTGACACTGCAATCCATTTACGTCACTTCAGCAGCATAAGAGTCTTTAGCATGGGAGTAAAATATATTTACATTAGGCAACTTTACACTGCCAGAGTGGTAGAAAAGGGCTCTCATGCTAGTGGAATCAGGCCCAACAGAATAAATACTGTGTAAATACTGTTTGGCAGGAGTGACTGCTGCTGAATTGGGCCTCGCTATAAATGGGTAAGAACTACTTGTTTGCACTAGCACTAATTTGCACAATACACAATAGTTGGCTCATCTGGTGCTGTGCGACTGCTCTGCTCTATCTTGCCCCTCTAATGGATTCCAGCTACCCAGAGAACAGATCTAGTCCTGAAGGAATTGACCCAGCACAAGGGGGAAATCCGTGGCTGGTGTAGACCCTGTTACCCCCAAACAGCCAGGAGGTACCTACAATCTGTGGCAGTCCCTGGTGGCTCTTGGTGGCCAGCGTGGGTTAACGCTAATCTTAGGCTTTCAAAAGAAAAGTGCTTTTGGCTGCACCCTGGAAATGAAGAGGATTCAAATCACCAGATAGTTCAAACCACTAATACTGCGAATTGTATCATATGTAATATAGAGAAGAAAGCACAAAACCCCAGACCTTTTGAGTTAGTCATAGCTAGTTCTCAATATTAATTTATTAGCCTCTGAATCTGAGATATAAAAAGAAAGGGGATGAAAGCATTCAGATCTAACTAGCCATTTATATCTACACGTACACAGGCAGAGGATATTCAAAAGCGTGGCTTGCTCCAGCTATCAGATGGTCATCTCACAGACACTGATCACGCAATACCAGATAAATGATACTTGTGTGATAAACATAGATCAGTTGTACCGAAGCAGGGAAATATCTCACACTGCAATTCTATTAAAATATTACATTATAGGGGTCATCATAGTTACTGAGACTGGAAACTTGTTGGATAGGTACTGTCTTTTGTTCTGTGTTTGTACAGCACCTAGCACAATAGGGTTCAGCTCCATGACAAGGGACTTGAGGTGCTACAGTAAAATAATGATGGTGATAATAATAATAATTAAAAAATGGCACCTAAGTAAAAAATACACTAAAAAAGCTTGATGCTCTACTGCCTTCTGCTTGTGTGTCTAGTCATTTACACTTGTCCAAAAAGGGAATGTAAAGCATTGGCGTACTGAGCTGGTGGTACTTTATACATTTTTATACAAGTATAAATTACTACAAAAGTCCAAACTGGCGGTAACTCAGGTCCACAATCTAAACAGTTCTTCCACTAGATATAAATTCACTAGTTTGTTCTGCCTCTATACAGAACAAAATTCTAAAGGTGTTGCTAGTAATTCCCTAATGAAGGCAAAATGAGACATAATCCAATTAAAAACATTCTTTACCAAAGTTATGGGTCTTACTCTAGTGACCCAGATTTAATTTTGGAGGTGCTTCAGGTGATTTAAGTGAACATATGAAATGTATAAATATTTTTAAATGATCCATTGTAAAAAAATGATCACTGGTTTTCTAACTTTTCTTTGGGTCCCCCTGGTTTCTTAGTGGAGAAGGAGAAACATACATGTTCATATTTGGCACATGTATCAACAATGCTAATAGCTCCAGTTCTTTGCATTGGACTGAACTACATTATAAAGGGCTTGGTCAGATTTTTTTGCCATAACATCTTTGTGCCAAGACATTCACCTACTGGTTTTGTCTTATTAAAGATGACCCAGACTGTTGGTATTATGCATTTTTTGTAAGTACTTAGGCCCAGATCCTAAAAAGGTACTTAGGCACTTGCCTCCCATTAATTTCACATTTGGGAGTTAGGCACCTGAATAGCTTTAGCTATTGGCAGAGAAGCCATTATAGTTAATATGGAATATATTTAATTAGGATGGCAGCTAACATTTATGGATCTTTTTGTTTCTTCCCCTGGCCCTTGGCTCCCTTCCCCATGTTTTTATACCTCCTCCTAGTGGGGCACCTCCACCTATCCACATTTACTCAATCAGGAATGCATATGCACCCAGCCTCAATGAGAAATGCACAGCAATCCCACATGTGCCCCCACACAGTCACATGCATCAGCGCTCAATTCAATGAATTTTAATGCAGTAAAATCTTACGATCAGGACGAGCCATACAAGGGCTGGTAAAGTATAAGAGAGAGCGCTTTGTCAGAGGCAGGTTCCATCTGTCCAGAAGGGGGCATTATCACAGAGACAGGTTATTTATATTTTTTTGTTTGTTTTTTGCTGCTTTCATGACTGCTCATATTCCCACTATTACTACTGTAGCAAACTGAGAGCTCAATTTCTCAGTCCTATCCAACCTATGTAATGGTTAATCTCCATTTCTGCTCTGTCATAAATTATTTATGGCTGCAAATAGAGATAATTTTGAGAGCATCCTGTCTCTATGCAAACTACAGATGAACTAAGGGTCCTCTAGGCCTAGGGTAATTTCCCAGAAGTCTTCTTTCACTAGAGAAGGCCAAAATAAGTTTGAGCTTCTTGTTGGTTGGTAGCAATGGATGAATTTGGGATTTGAATATGGCTTTTTTCCCCCATCTTTCCCAGAAGTAACAATTTAAACATGAGACAAACTTAAAAACTTAGAAACTTAGAAAAAAACTTAGAAAAAGTTAGGTCGACTTTGTTAAGTTGTCTTAATAAGGTGTAGATAGGGAGTAATTTAGGTTGACTTAAGCCTCCTTAAGTCGACCTAAATTGCTAGTGTAGACATATCCAAAAATTTTGGTTCAGTTCCAGTTCAGGTTCATCAATATTTCCTAACTCTCCAGTTGTAAGATTCAGAATGAAAGAGAAAGCTATTAATTAAGTACCTAACTTTGAAATAAAGGAACACACACACACACACACACACACACACACACACACACACACACACACACACAAAAGTAGAAAAGGAAAGCAACGGGGCTTAGCTTTGTTTCACTAATTTTTTTGTTGATGTTAAACAATAAAAGCGTGAAAACCATAGAACTGCAAACCTTAAAGAAATAAATATCAAGCAATATGCATAATACTCTTCTGGAAAAATACTCCTTTTATACAGGATGATTTTTGATGGAGCAGTAAAAGGACTTGATAGTGTAAGATTAATTATCACACTTGTTGCTAATAACAGCCAAAATTGGTAGGCCTTTTTGCTGGCCTGTGCAGCCTTAGCATGACTAAGCCAGAGTGGAGGGAACCTTTTTCTCAACCTTTATCTGAATCGTCACCTCCTCCTTGATGAAGTCTCTGGTGGATATGCTGGGATCTGTGTTTCAGGAGAAAAGCAAGAAGCTTGTCTGTTCATGCCCTATGGGAGATGTTTGTCAGGATTAAAAGATGTGTGAATTCTACACAAACACACCTGGCTAATTAGTTATCAAGAGGAAACCTCTTGATTAGTTTTTGAAACTGCTTGCACAATAATTTTTTTTTATGTGTCATTGTCTACTAACAAAGATATATAAGGTGGGAGAGGTGTGAACTCTTGGGGGGATCTCTTCTTGGACACAGTTTGGGGTTTCACCCACCAGCAGCTGAACGACCAGTCAATTGGAAGGTTGCCACTATACCACTTGAGAGTCACCCCAAACTTAGGTAATGATTGAGGGTTAGGTGTGTTTCACTAACCTATTGCGGACATGGGTAAGTTCTTGAGACAAGGTAAAGAAAAGTGTTAAGTAAGAGCACTCTTGTGTTTTACTGTGCATGCCAGCCCATCTATCAGAGTATCTCCACTGATTTATTTCCTGACACCACCTCACACAGAGTAAGGTTACTGATAGATTTGGGTTGAAAAAACCACCTGTAACCCACTGATCTAGTGGTGAGAAGGGAGAAGTTCCAGGTTCCAGACAGTCAGGTAAGTGAGGTGAAAATGGGGTGGTTACACATCAGAGAAGAACTGCTCCAGAACATCTCCCCCTTCAGACTGAACTATCTTCTATACCCCCATCAGTCTGTGAGCCTTCCTTCAGGCCCTGTCCCTTCACCCACACACTCCCAACAGAGCAGAATAATGGAGCCTATGCAGAGTGGCTGGTGGAGTGGCAGCAGAAAGGAATCTTCAATGTCAGGGTCAGAGTGGAAGAGCAGCCTCAAGTCCAAACAAGTCCTGTGACCCTCACTGCTCCTGCCTCACCCACCATGGCTGAGATACTCAGTGGGAAACGGGAAGCAAGGCCGGCACAACCATATAGGTGAAAGAGGCAGACAGATAGGGCACCAGGCTTTAAGAGGCACCAAATTAAATGGAAGTGAATTTTTTCTCTATTAACAATATATATATTAATAGGTTATCTCTTATAACATGTGGAGGGGGTGCCAAAGTCATAGTTCATCTAGGGTATCAGAAACCTTTGGGCCAGCCCTGACGGGAAGCAGGAGGAAGGAGGAAATGGAGAAGGAAGGTGGTCTTTTGTGGGTTGCAGTTACAGTCCTCTACCTGGGCAAAACAGATGAAAAACTAGCAGGATCTTATGCAGGGGGACAAGGCAATATAGAATAATAGAATCATAGAATAATAGGGTTGGAAGGGACCTCACGAGGTCATTTAGTCCAATCCCCTGCTAAAAAGCAGGACCACTCCCACTAAGTCACCCCAGCCAGGGTTTTGTCTAACTGGGTTTTAAAAATCTCCAAAGATGGAGATTCTACCACCTCCCTAGGTAGCCCATTCCAATGCTTCACCACCCTCCTAGTGAGAAAGTTTCTCCTAATATCCAACCTTGACCTCCCCAGCTGTAATTTGAAACCATTGCTCCTTGTTCTGTCCTCTGTTACCATCAAGAACAGCCTAGCTCCCTCCTTTTTGGAGCATCCCTTCAAGTAGTTGAAGGTTGCTATCAAATCTCCCCTCAGTCTTCTCTTCTGTAGACTAAATAAGCCTAGTTCCTTCAGTCTCTCCTCATAAGTCATGTTCCCCAGCCCCCTAATCATTTTTGTTGGCCTCTGCTGGACTCTTTCTAATTTGTCCACATCCTTTCTGTAGTGGAGACCCCAAAACTGGACACAGCATTCCAGATGCGGCCTGACCAGTGTCGAATAGAGGGGAATTATCACATCCCTCAATCTGCTGGCAATACTCCTACTGATGCAGCCTAATATGCCATTGGCCTTTTTTGCAACAAGGGCACACTGTTGGCTCATATTCATCTTCCCATCCACCATAACCCCCAGGTCCTTTTCTACAGCGCTGCTATTTAGTTGATCAGTCCCCAGCCTGTAGAAGTGCATGGGATTTTTTCATCCTAAGTGCAGGACTTTGCACTTGTCTTTGTTGAATCTCATGAGGTTTCTTTCGGCCCAGTGTTCCAATTTGTCCAAGTCTCCCTGGATCCTGTCCCTGCCCTCCAGAGTATCTACCATTTTCCCCATCTTGGTGTCATCCACGCACTTACTAAGCACGCAGTCTATCCCATCATCAAGATCATTAATGAAGATGTTGAATAGAACCGGCCCCAGGACCGACCCCTGGGGCACTCCACTCGTTACTGGTTGCCAGCCAGACATCGAGCTATTGATTCCTACCCGCTGAGGTGGTTGATTTAGCCTGTTTTGGATCCACCTTACGGTCCACTTGTCCAACCCGTACTTCCTTAACTTGCTGACAAGAATGCTGTGGGAAACCGTATCAAAAGCCTTGCTAAAGTCAAGGTATACCACATCAACGGCTTTTCCCGCATCCACAAATCCAGTCATCTCATCATATGGCACGTTTATTATAAGAAAACACAATTGATAACTAATTATCTAGTACCTATGCACACAGTCATACATACAAGCACCCTGCCCCACACACAAGAACATGTTCTGCTCTTGGTCATGTATAGTTACCAGTCCTGACTGTTGCTTGTGATCAAAGCTTGAGTTCATGGCTGGTGTTCGCAGTTCATGGCAGCTACCTGGCCACAGAAGCGGATCTCTGTTGGGTACATAGTTGTGCACCAATGCTCTTGGATGCTGTGCAGAACATTACCCAAGCCATGCAGTCTCACCCATCTTTTACCCATGGATCTTGCTGTGTTACACTGCCTCAGTGTAC
>ML686139.1:95138-111236 GCA_007922175.1 Pelusios castaneus | reverse complement strand
CATTCCCAGCAAATTACTACCTTTCTATTGATACCAGACATGACATAGTTCCTATGATTATAGCATTTATGAGATATCCATTGAAAATAATATCCTAAATGCTTCCCTAAATCCAGACAGTGTCACACCCTGCCCACATGCCCTGCCCTTTGGGGGGCATGCCAGGCTCCCCTTGTGCCCCCCCAGCAGGGAGGGCTTTGGTGTAGTCCTGAGGTAGCCCTAAAACAACTTAGGGGCTACACTGGCTTAATTCGACTTTAAAAAGTCGAATTAAGCCTTAGGTTGAGTAGAAAGGTGGTTTAATAAAGTCGACTTAATTTTCATTAAGTCGACTTTATTTTCCTTAAGTCGATTTAAGCAAGCTGCTTAAGTCGACTTAAGCAAAGTGTAGTGTAGACGCAGGGCAAATTAAGTCAACTTAAGCCAAGCTTAAGTCGACTTAATTTACCACTGTAGATGCAGCCTAAAAGAGTACTTTGTGTGCTAGTAATCAAAAGAGGCAAATTAGATGTCCTGGATGACTATAGGCTGATTAGGCTGACATCAGTCTCAAGCAAAATAATGGGAAAGCTGGTACACAATTCAATTCATTAAGACCTAAAAGATACAAATATTATTAATGCTCCTCAACATGGTTTTACAGAAAATAGCTCTTGATATGAAGACCTCTTTTTGTTTTTTGATGAGATTATGAATTCAATTGATAAAGGTAACAATAGAGATATGTTCCAAAGGGGTAGCTGTGTTAGTCTAGTTCAGCAAACAAAACAAAAAGTCCCGTGGCACTTTTAAAGACTAATATTTTTATTTATCACATGAGCTTTTATGGGTGAGTTCCACTTCACCTGACCCTTGAAAATGGAAAACTTACAGTATGGGAGGGAAAAATAAATCCAATGAAGTGTGAGTGACAGGGTCAGGTCAGTCTATTTCACCAAATCTTCCAAATCGTTCCACTCTGAATCAAAACAACTTTGTTGATTTATTGAAACAGTCTCACCTGACCCTGTGAATTACATTTCACTGCATTTATTTTTCCCTCCCATACTGTAAGTTTTCCATTTTCAAGTGTCTGACGAAGTGGGATTTCTCCCATGAAAGCTCATATGATAAATACATTTTTTAGTCTTTAAGGCTATGTCTCCACTGGCAAAGTTAAGTCAATGTTGTTAAGTCGACTTTACAAGGTCGATTTTAATTCGACTTAAAGTCAACCTAAATTCGACCATGTTAAGTCGACCTAACAGAGTGGCAATACTTTAAGTCGACTTAAGAAAGGGCTTAAGTTGACTTAACGGTTTTAAGTCGACTTAATAAGTTCAATTTAGCACTAATCCCTGTCCACACTGGCTTTAAGTCGACTTAAGAAATTGACTTAAGGCATAAGTCGACCTCAGAGGAGTTATTAAGTCGACTTAAGCTCTTATTAAGTTGACTTAAGTAAGGGCTTAAGTCGACTTAATAAAAGCCCAGTGTGGATGCGGTTTTCTTTAAGTCGGCTTAAGCCTCCTTAAGTCGACCTAACTTGCCAGTGTAGACGTACCCTAAAAAGTGGTACAGGACACCTTGTTTGTTTTAATATAGCTATAGTATACTTAGATTTAGGAAAGGCTCTTTGTCATGGGATGCCTGGGGCATGATCTATTTAACTTTTTTGTTCAGTTTTGCAATGTAATTGTGTAATTTGATGCCAAATATGACATACCAGGTTCCTTTGTGAATGCGCATAACATATTGTACATAATTACCATGGTGCCATGTTTCCTACAGCAACCTGTGAGTACAGATGTGAAACATGTTACAGAGTTCAGACAATCAGGGCTAGATACTGGAGGTGAGAGAGTTCCATGACAAAGGCAGTGTATAAATAGATCTGCCTAGCTCAGGTGAGACAAAGGGACTCACACAGCAGCATAGAGAGCAAGAGACTGTCAGGAGTTTAAGAAATGAAGACAGACTGTTTGAGGGGAAAAGCCGCAGGCTTTTGCCTGGGTGACTCCATCTTGCAACTCTCTCCAACTTCAAGCGAGATCAAGCGTTGATGTGATATACCTCGACTTTAGCAAAGCTTTTGATACAGTTTCCCACAGCATTCTTGTCATCAAGTTAAGGAAGTATGGGTTGGATGAATGGACTGTAAGATGGGTAGAAAATTGGCTAGATTATCGGGTAGGTATCATCGGGTAGGTAGGAATCAATGGCTCAATGTCTAGTTAGCAACCACTAATGAGTGGAGTACCCCAGGGGTTGGCCCTGCCTGGGGCCGGTTCTGTTCAACATCTTCATTAATGATTTGGATGATGGAATAGACTGCACGCTCAGTAAGTTCATGGATGACGCCAAGCTGGGGGGAATGGTAGACACGCTGGAAGGCAGGGACAAGATTCGGGAAGACCCAGACAAATTGGAACATTGGGCCAAAGAAATCTCATGAGGTTCAACAAGGACAAGTGCAAATTCCTGCACTTAGGACAGAAAAATCCCTTGCACTGCTACAAGCTGTGGACTGATCGGCTAGCAGCACTGTAGAAAAGGACCTGGGGGTTATGGTGGATGGGAAGGTAGATATGAATCAACAGTGTGCCCTTGTTGCCAAAAAGGCCAACAGCACATTGGGCTGCATCAGTAGAAGCGTTGACAAATTGAGGGATGTGATTATTCCCCTCTATTCGGCACTGGTGAGGTCACATGTGGAATATTGTGTCCAGTTTTGGGCTCTCCACTACAGAAAGCATGTGGACAAATTAGAAAGATCCAGCGGAGGGCAACGAAAATGATTAGGGGGCTGGGGCACATGACTTATGAGGAGAGACTGAAGGAAGTAGGCTTATTTAGTCTGTAGAAGAAAAGACTGAGGGGAGCTTTGATAGCAACCTTCAACTACTTGAAGGGGTGCTCCAAAGAGGAGGGAGCTAGGCTGTTCTCAGTAGTAACAGAGGACAGAATAAGGAGCAATGATTTCAAATTGTAGCTGTGGAGGTCGAGGTTGGATATTAGGAAAAACTTTCTCAATAGGAGGGTAGTGAAGCACTGGAATGGGTTACCTAGGAAGATGGTGGAATCTCCATCTCTGGAAACATTTAAGGCTCTGTTAGAAAAAACACTGGTGGGATGATTTAGTGGGATTGGTCCTGCTTTTATCAATGGATTGGTCTAGATGACCTCATGAGGTCCCTTCCAGCTCTAAGATTCTATGATTCTATGATCTGGGCCCTGCCTTGTAATGGGCAGAGAATGGCTGTAGAACACAGAACAGCCAAACACCTTATGCATAATCTTGGACTATGAGGTCAGTTTAGGAAGGGATGTTAGATTAGTATGAGGTTTATACCTTTTATTTGATAGTGGTCACTACTTCTGACTCATTTATATTATGATTCTGCTTTGACTGGTCATTTTATCACTTGAAATTGTACTCTGATCAATAAACTAGTATTTGTTTTATCTAAAGCTGTGTGGTCTTTAGAGGGTGTGGATGTGGAAGGCTGGGCACAATCCACTTCTTTGTTAAGTGGATGGATTTGAGACTATGGTGATTGGGGGTGGGTCCCAATCCCTGTAAGACTGTGGCTTCCGGTGTACTATCTGGGGCTCGGGGTGCTTGCTCAGAGACTGACGCCTGTGTGGCTAGTGGATTTACATCCACTGCCTGGGACCAATTACACGCTGGTGGCTGGTATGGACTGACTCAGGAGTGAATGGTCACCTGGCAGGGCAGGGTGAATAGGGGCTCAGGAGTCAAGTTTGGAGGTTTACAGCAGCACACCAGACTGTATCTGAGGGAGCAGCCTGTCACACTCTTGCTTTAGGATTGCATGACATTCTGAGTAAAAAAATAGCACTATATAGTAGAAATAAAGCATATACCCAAGAGCTGGCTTGCAGATCTCCAAAATTCATTGTTAGTGGGGATCACCTCTGAATGGCGGTATATCTAATCAACTTCTGCAGGAATCAGCACTAGGTCTGATGCTATGTAACATCTTTCATCAATGAGCTAGTGGTAAATATGAAATCAGCGCTGATAAAATTTGCAACTGACATGAAGACTGGCAGAGTAGCAAACAATGATGTGGCAGGGAAGTCATACAAAGTGAGCTGGATTGCTTAGTAAACAGGGACCATTTAAACAAAATGTTTATTAATATATCCAAATGCAAAGTCATACATCTAGAAGTGAAGAACACAGGCCTTTCCTTTAACTGTGACTGTGAAAATAACTCAGGGGGCACAAATTCAACAAGAGCTCCCAATGCAATGCTATGGCGAATGAGATCCTTGGATGTATAACAAGGGAGTCATGAGTAAGAGCAGCAAAGCGATATTTATTTTTGTGTACAGCATCAGAAAGACAGGTAATGCATCCATTTTTGGTGCCCACATTTTCAAAAGGATGTTGAAAAATCGAGAGAGTACAGAAAAAAGGCACAGAATTATTCAAGGGCTGACAAAAATGCACTACCGTTAGATAGTTAAAGAGCTCAGTTTGTTTAGTGTATCGAAAAGAAGACTGAGAGATGACTACATTACCATGTATAAGCATCTTCACAGGGAGAAGACAGTTTTAATGGGCTTTTCAATATAATGGAGAAAGGCATAACAAGAACGCCTGGCTGGCTGCTGGAGTCAGTCAAACTCAAACTAGAAATAAGGTGCAATTATCTAACAGTGAGGATGATTAACCATACTGAAGTCTGTATCTCTTGATATCTTCAGATCAAAACTGTTTCACTTGCTGAAAGATATCCTTCAGTCAAACAGAAATTAAGCTTTACTCAAATAGACTCATAGGGTGCATCTACACTGGCAACTTAGGTCGACTTAAGTTTACCTAAACAAAGCGACGTCCACACTGGGCTTTTATTAAGTCAACTTAAGCATTTGCTTAAATCGACTTAATAACACCTAGTTTTAGGTCGACTTAAGCCTTAAATCGACTCCTTAAGTCGACTTAAAGTCAATGTGGATGGGGATTAGCACCTAAATCGACCTTATTAAGCTGACTTAAAGCGTTAAGTCAACTTAATAAGGTCGACAAGGATCTATGTCTACACTAGAAAAGTTAAGTCGACTTTGTTAATTCGATTTAATAAGGTCAACTTTAAGTCAATTTAAAGTTGACCTTATTAAGTTGAATTAGCAAAGTCAACTTAACTTTTCTAGTGGAGACATAAACTCTAAGGTCAGAAAGGCCCAATATGATTGTCTAGTCTGACCTCCTGCACAATGCAGGCCACAGAACCTCACCCACCCACTCCAGCAATAAACCTCTAACCTATGACAACATCATTGAAGTCCTCAAATCATGATTTAAAGACTTTAAGGTACAGAGAATCCACTAGCAATTAAGTCATGCCCCATGCTACAGAAGATGAAAATTCCCCAGAGTCTTTGCCAATCTGCTGTGGGGGAAAATTCCCTCCCTACCCCTATACGGTGATTAGTTAAATCCTAAGCAAGTGGACAAGACTCATCTGTCAGACACCCAAGAAAAAATTCTCTGTAATAACTCAGAACCCATCCCATCAATCATCCCATCTGCATATCTACCACCAGGAGCCAAAGACCAGTCAATTGCCAAACTAGGCTGCCCCATTATACCCTCCCAAGTTGTACAAGTTATTGGACTCAATGGCTATGTTTACACTAGCAAATTAAGTCAACTTAAATTAAGCCACATCCCCACCTGGCTTAATTTAAGTCGACTTAAGGGCTTCCTTAAATTGACTTAATAACTACCGGTTTTTAAGTCGACTTAACGCTCAAGTCGAATCCTTAAGTTGACTTAAATCTGGTGTGGACACACTAAGTCAACTTATTTAGCTAAGTCGACTCACTGGCCTCCAGACCTTCCACCCAGCACTCCTGGCACTAGGAGGGAAGGGAGGGAAGGACCTGCCCTGGGCACCACTGACCTGGCCAGGGCTGCCATAGCAGCCATGTCAGAGGGGAGCCAGCACCGCAAGAGGGCCCCATCCTGGACCCACCAGGAGATCCTGGCTCTCCTGCAGATATGGGGAGATGAGGTAGTACTCTCCCGGCTGCAGGGAAGTCAGAGGAACCGGGACATTTACATCTCCATCTCCAGGGCCCTGGCAGAGAAGGGGCACATCCAGGACACCCAGCAAGTCCAGGTAAAAATAAAGGACCTCTGCCAGGGCTACCAGAAGGCCTGGGAGACAAGGCTCTGGACAGGGGTAGCCCCAACCACCAATGTTCTCTCTAAGGTTTGGTGGCTTGTGTGCAAAATTTTCAAGGTGTGTGCAAAACTTTTTCTGAATAAAATTTTTGTGCAAACTCACATGACAGAAATTATAGGCATTAAATGAAGTTAAAGTGATTGTAAATAGAATTAATTAATTGGGATTAATTAGTAGAATTTGAATGAATTTTGAATTGAAATTTCATTTTTAGAAAGGTCTTTATTGAAAATTAATTTTTTAAAAGTTTTTTTTAGAAAGAAAGAAAGAAAGAAAGAAAGAAAGAAAGAAAGAAAGAAAGACGAGGCTGCTGGCGGGATGGGGGTGGGAGAGGGGGGAGCCGACCGTGGCCCCAGGAGGCCGATCCCGGCCCCGTGCCAGGAGGCCAAGGCCGTTGGCGGGGTGGAGCCAACCCCAGCCCGAGCCCTGGCCCCAGGCTGGGAAGTCGAGGCAGCTGGTGTGTGTGAGCCTGCCCTGGCCGAAGCCACCCCGCTGTCCCGGCCGCGTGGGGCAGGTCGGCCCGCACACCTGCCCCACCCTTGGGCCTGCCTTCTCCGCTCTGGAGGTGGGGAGGGCCAGCCCAGAGGCCGGGTGCCGGCCGGATCTGCCACGGCAAAGCTGCAGCCCCAGGGGTCTGGGGGGGCAGCAGGGGTTGCCGGGCTGCAGCTGTGTGAGGGTCCCTCAATGCTGCGCGGGGGTGCGATGGCCTTTGCGTGGCCGCATACCCGCACAGCTTAGAGGGAACATAGCACACCACCAGCTGTCGGTACTACCAGCAGCTGGATGCATTCTTGGGGCTGGCGGGCAGCAGCATGCCAGCTCACACCATGGACTCCACTGAGCCCCCGTCCCTCGATGATGGCAAGGAGGAGGGCTTGGTGGACGAGAATGTGATGCTGGAGGCAGAGGCGTCGTTGTCGTTGGGCTGGCAGGGTGCCAGCCCCGGGTAGAAAATCCTGAGCCCTGAATCTATTTTCCCCAGCAGGCACATGCACACCCAGACAGAACACTGCATTCTGCCCAGGGGCCCCAGCGAAGCCACAGACTCCTGCTACGGCCAGGCTGGGGAGATTCAAATCTCCTGCTCTGAGCATGCTCAGACAAAGCGTGCTCAGGGTGGGAGCAGCCTGGCCCAGAAGCGGCTCTGCCAGCCATTCCTGCAGCTCCGAGCCTCCGGCCAGGTAAGGGGGCTGGGAAAGGGCTGGAGGGAGGCCTGGAGAGGAGTGGAGGGGACAAGGAGACTGGCTGGGGGCTGGGTAGTGGTGGAGGGGACCATGCACGGCTGGAGTGGGGACTTTGTGGGGGGCTGGGGAGAGATGGATGGAGTTAGTGGCCTGTGGAGGGGGCATGGGGAGAAGGAGACTGGTTAGGGGCTGGGTAGCAGTGGAGAGGACTATGGGCAGCTGGAGGGGGACTGGGTGGGGAGCTGGGGAGGGATGGATGGAGTTAGAGGCCTGGAGAGGGGTGGAGGGGACATGGGGACAAGGAGACTGGGGAGGCGTGGAGGGGATTATGGGTGGCTGGAGGGGGACTAGGTGGGGGGCTGGAGAGGGATGGAGGAGGTTGGGGGATGAGTGGGGGTTAGGGACAGAGGGGCCTGGGAAGGTGTGGAGGGGGTTTGGGGGCTGAAGGAGGGTGGAGTGAAGATGGGGGAAGCTGGGGAGTTAGGAGGGCTGGAGTGGGGGTTTGGGGGCAGGGGTAGGCTGGGGACCACAGCCCTGGATCTTTTGGCTATCCAGCAACGCCCCTGGCTGGAGGAGGGAGAGACTAGCCCCCAGCCGCAGGGCACTCCACCAGCCCCGGACCCCAAAGCCTGCCCCGATGGCGGAGCCAGCCCTGGAGGAGGAGGAGCAGATTCCCCCCGCTCAGGATGCCCCCTGGGGAGGGGACAGAGTGCCAGACACCTGATACATCTGCTGGTGAGTGCTCGCTTCCTCTCTCCCTCTATCCCTGCGGGTAGGGCTGGCCATGCTTCTCGGATGGGGACTGTAGGGGGGGCATGGCCCAGGGACAGACAGGATTGGGGGGGGCAGAGGACCTCCCATAGGGGCAGAGGGGCAGGGGCCCCTGTTGTGAGTGGGAGTTGGAGCCGAGCGGGGCAGTGGTATGTCAGGTGATGGAGTGGGGGGACTGTAGGTGGGAATGCCAAGGCCAGACAGCATGCGCCCGTCACCTGTGGCACATGACCCCAGGAGAGATCCCCGGGGCAAGACTGCCTGCAGCTCGCCACCATGAGCATTGCACCCGAGCCGGGCAGCAGAGCATGGCAGCATGTGCCAAGGGGTCCCTGTCCCAAAGGACAAGGAATGGGAAGCAAGGGGGCTGGCAGGGGACAGCAGCTGCTGTCAGGCTGCACACCGCACCAGCTAACGGGAAGGACTCTCTCCTTTGCTTCTCTCCAGCAGCCCCTGGCGGGAGAAGGAGGAGGGCACATTGATCCAGGGATGAACACCTTGGGGACTTGGTGCTCAACACGGAAGACTCCGAGGAACCCCGGACGGCCTGAAGGGAGCGGGTGGAGGCCCACCAGAGGGGTGGCCGCAGGCTGCTCCAGCGCCTGGTCAACCTTGTGGAGCAGCAGACTGTAGCCCTCGAGCGGCAGAGCATAGCCCTCGAGCAGCAGACAGCATGCTTGGAGCAGTTGGTCGGGCTCCAGAACCCTCAGCTTGCCAAGGGTGCCCCTGCCCAGGAGCCCAGCATCCCTCGACTCTGGCAACCCAGGGCATGGGGTGGATGCATGCAGGCCCAGGATCCGCTTGCCCCTGGTATTGAAGATTGGGTTGGGACTGCAAGCTCTCACTTTAAGAGTGTGTGCATTCTTGGTCCTGCAGGCAGCTAGATAGAGTCTTGTTACACTGCACCCTTCTGGCAAGAGTATTTAAGGTTTTTATCTAGTCTCTGGCTGTATGTCATAGACATATCTGTTAGATTCTTCATCCAGTGTGCGCTGTGCTTCCCAGCAAGACTAGCGTTTGTTTAAGAATATGCCTAGTTATTCTTACCTCAGCGGATGGACAAGGTGACCTCTTGAGGTCTTTCCCAACCTGCATTGTTATGATTCTGTTTTTCCTCAAATGGAATAAGTGGACAATTTCAGTCAGAACTAGTTGCATCCACTTCACGTCAACGGCACACCTCACCCTCTAGGGCCCTAGACCTCATCTTGCAAAACACCTACATAGGTGCTTAATTTTAAACCTGAAAAAGCCCCACTGAGGTCAAAGTATGCGCTTAAGTGCTTTGCTGCTCTTAATATAAAAATAGACATACTGGACGAGTTCAATGGCCTGTCTAGCCCAGTATCCTGTGTTCCAACAGTGGTCAAAGCAAGATGCTTCAGAGGCAAGGAACAGAACATGTGATCATTGATCCATCCCGTCATCCAATCCCAGAGACTGACAGTCTCACAGACCATAGCTTTGTATTCCTGACCATCTTGGCTAACAGACATTGATGGATCTAATCTCAAGGACCTTATCTAGTTTATTTTGAACCCGCTATAGTTTTGGCCTTCACAATATCCCCTACCAGTGAGTTCCACAGGTTGACTATGCATTTTGTACAGAAGCACTTCCTTTTGGATGTTTTAAACCTGCTGCCTGTTCATTTCAGTGCGTGACCTCTGACTCTTGTGTTCTGTGAAGGAGAAAATAACACATCCTTATTTGCTTTCGCCACACCATTTACAATTTGATAGACTTTTGTCATATCCCTTTTTAGTCATCTCATTGCAAAACTGAAAGTCCCAGTCTATTTAATATTTCCTCAAATGGAAGCTGTTCCATACCCCTAATCATTTTTGTTGCCCATCTCTCGACCTTTTCCAATTCTAATATATCTTTTTTGACCTGATATGGGAAGATCTGCATAGAGTATTCAAGATGTGGGCATGCCAAGGATTTATCCTTTTTTAGTAACAGCCACAAATTTTGCCACCTTACTGTTAACCCCGTTTCCAGATCATTTATGAATCTGTTGAACAGTTCTGTTCAAAGTACAGATCTCTGGGGGACACCACTTTTTAACTTCTGTCCATGCTGAAGCTTGCCCCTTTTTACCTACCCATTATTTTCTATCTTTTAACCAGTTAGTGATCCATGTAAAGACCCTTCCTCTTATCCCAGGACTATTAAGTTTGCTTAAGAGCCTTTGGTGGGGGACCCTGCCAAAGGCTTTCTGAAAGTGTGTTATATCCACTGCATCACTCTTATTCACAAGTTTGTTGACCTCTCTCAAAGAATTCTAATAGACTGGTGAGAAATTATTTCTGTTCACAAAAGCCATGTTGACTGTTCCCCAACAAATCGTGCCATCTATGTATCTGATAATTGTGTTCTTTGCTATAATTTCAGCCAGTTTGCCTGATATTGAATTTGGGTTTACTGGTCTGTAGTTGCCAGCATCGCCAATGGAGTTTTTTAAAAAAAATAGTGTCACAAGAGCTGTCCTCTATCTGGTTCAGAAGCTGATTTAAATGACAGGATACATAGCACAGTTAGTAGTTCTACAGTTTCACATTTGAGTTTGTTATGCGGGATTCAAAAAAGGGGGAAAAAGACTCTGGACACCTCTTTTAGTATTAATCACTTTGTATGTAACTTTTATTAATTTGGTATGAGGGTACAAGTTTAGGAAAACATAAGCCACAGTTCAACGGTTGAGAAGACCATCTAATAAAATTGCACAATAAATATAGTAGGTAACAAGATGTATCCCAAAAATGAGGAGATTGAGTTCATCCAGGTAGGTCTCTAGGTATAAATACATATAGCAACAGTATAAAGCAGAAAAGTTTTAGCTTGTAATTAGAGCTCTAAATTAGGCAGCACAGAATGCAGCATAGAAGACAAACCACCATGCTTTTACACTCACACATCCATACTTGGAACACACTTATACCTGTCAGACGCAGGGCTTACTTAAGACTGGCCAGGTCAAAGTTAGCCCAGGTGCCAAGAGTTGAGGGGGTGAGGAAGTTGCGGTGCACACCGACCCCATTGTGTTGATGTCAGTCTTCCTCCCTCCTAACTCCCAAGTTGAGTTGGTTTTATGGATGAATCGATCAAGAGGACTGTACCGAGCCACCCCTTTTTATCCTCCTTCATTCCATTCAAAATTGCCTTTGACCGGTCACTTCTTCTGTCTTGATTGGCACTCCTGGGTTCTGGCCAGTCAGCAAGTTTTGGCCTTGGTCAGGAACTTGTACATGCATACCACATATGCATCCTCTACTTAGCCATTTGTGCTGCCCTTAGCAAGTTCAAGTTTAGGCCATAGAAATTGCCAGATAATCAAAATCTGCACTTCTTATACAATCAAAGCTGCTTCATCCAGCAATTTTATCTTGCGAGGTGAGGGAGGAAAGGGGGGAAGATTTTCTTTACTTTGATGGACCCACCCTCTCTTCTCTTAAGGGTACACTTGCACAAGCTTGCTAACCACAAAGCTGCTTGCCAAGCAAAATGCCAAAAGAGGAACTTTAACTTATGCTGTTGCCACAAACCCCTTAGTCATGGAGATTGTTTTCTCTTTAGCATTACTTAAACAAAGCTGTTAACATAGACCTTTTTTTTTTTAGCACACAGGGCTGATTCACTCTGGTAGCCCAGCTTCAGGCCCACTTAGAGTCCCATAGGTCCTTCAGAACTCTTGGGTGAATACTGTCTGGGCCTGGTGACTCATTACTGTTCAATTTATCAGTTTGTTCCAAAACCCCTTCTATTGACACCTCAATCTACTGACAACGCAATATGGGACAGTTTCTTAAATTTGTCAGCTAAAAAGAATGGCCCAGGTGTAAGAATCTCCCTCACATCCTCTGCAGTGAAGACCAATACAAAGAATTCATTTAACTTCTCCACAATGGCCTTGTCTTCCTTGAGTGCTTCTTTAGTGACTTGATTATCCAGGGACTTCACTTGTTTCACAGAATTCCTGCTGCTGATGTACTTAAAAAAATTTACTGTTAGTTTTTGAGTCTTTGGCTAGTTGCTCTTCAAAGTCTTTTTTGGCCTTCCTAATTATATTTTTATACTTGACTTGCTAGAGGTTATGCTCTTTTCTATTTTCCTCAGTAGCATTTAACTTCCATATTGTAAAAGATGCCGTTTTGCCTCAGCTGATTCTTTCCCTCTGTTGTTTAGTCGTAGTGGCATGTTTTTAGCCCTCTTACTATGTTTCCAAATTTAGTTTATATATTTAGTTTGAGCCTCTATTATGATCTTTTTAAAAAAAAAGTTTACAGGAACCTACCAGACATTTCATTTTTCTAACTGTTCCTTTTAATTTCCCTTTAAGTAGCTTCCTCATTTTTGTGTGGTTCCCCTTTCTGAAGTTAAATGCTATTGCGGTGCGCTGCTTTGGTGTCTCCTCTCTTCTCCTCTCAAGGATGTCAAATTTAATTATATTAGGGTTGCTATTACCAAGTGGTTCACCTATATTCACTTCTTGGCTCAGCTCCTGTGTGCCACTTATGATTAAATCAAGAATTATCTCTCACCTTGGGGGTTCCAGGACTAGCTACTCAAAGAAGCAGTCATTTGTGGGGACCGGAGACTATGTCAGCTAAGTACCACTAAAGACCAGGATTTTCAGAAGCATCTGATGATTTGGGTGGACCTTTGTTCTTGGGTGCCCAGGGTAGGGCATCTTAAAGGAGTCTGATTTTCAGAAATAGATGAGCAACCACCCAGTGCAAATCAGACCCCTTTCGTGTGTTTGCAGCTGGATGCAAAAAGCTCTATTTGCTTTTGAAAATCTTGACATATATAAAGAATCAATCTGATCAGATAAAGAGAAAAAAAATCAGTAACATTCTTCAGGCACTTCCATAAGAAGGAAGTATTGGTGACCTGACCTATAGTTGGTGCCCCTGGCTACATCTGGGTATCTGTCACTGGGTAACTTGAGGGGGTGGAAGGCCATGAGTGCCGATGAAGCCCCTTTGCTCCAGATTCAGACACAGCCAGTGACCATATAGGGAGATCGCTCAATTCCAG
This sequence comes from Pelusios castaneus, assembly GCA_007922175.1. Classification (NCBI taxonomy): domain Eukaryota; kingdom Metazoa; phylum Chordata; order Testudines; family Pelomedusidae; genus Pelusios; species Pelusios castaneus. The sequence continues at coordinate 98,038 of ML686139.1, read as the reverse complement.
GAAGTAAAGCAGATAACAAGCCTTGAAAGTACCAGTGGAAATCTGTCAAAGTTTGCTCTCTAAAAGAAGGGGGAGAGTATTTCCACCGTTAACAAGGGGAAAAGTATTGAAGTAAACAACCTGTCTATATAAGGGTCACTGCAACGGGGTGGGGTGCGTATGATTTGAGACGTGCCTGTCTCTGTGTGCCTGCTTGAGATCTCAAATAAACTTTGTGTGCTTCTCCGCCCTGGTGTCGTTATTGGTGCTACGCACTCCGGGCAACGTACCCACTGTTGCTGGCCCCGGCCCATCTCTGGGCATCCCTACCTGCAACAGTTTTGGCGACCATGAAGGGACCTTAGGGGCTCTGAAAAGCCTTGCCTGGACCCTTCCGAGAGCCAGGGCAGCTGCTACCGCTTCGACACTGACGCGCACACCAGCAGGTTGCCGGAGGACCTCGTCGCGTGCGACTGTCCAGCCCGGTGGGCACCTCCGTGCAACACACCTTCATTGAGCGGAGAACCACCAGCGTAGGGTCGGATGACAGTGTGGAACCGGTCCCTCACTACAGGTAGGACCAGCCCATGTATTGGTAAGTCCGTTACCCTGGGGACGCCCAGGGGTGGTCCCGGAAAGAATGGGACAAGGGAAAGAGGGCCCGGGGTATTGTACCCCCTTGGAATGCATTCTGGTAAACTGGAAATATTTGGGGTCAGACCCCCTGACTAAGAAACAGCTAAAAAGATTTTGTTCTGTGGATTGGCCACAGTATCAATTAGAGGATCAGGAACGGTGGCCCCTGGGGGGGGGGCTCCCTCAGTTATAACACAATTCTCCAGCTTCTTCTTTTTTGCCAGCGCACCGGAAAATGGAATGAACATATGTAAGCCACGACGATGCAGGTTTATACCCATGTCCCCTTTAATCTGGTAGACTTGGCCGCCTTCAAGGCACAAGTGGGGGACTTTTCAACAAACCCCAGTCGCTTTATGTCCATTTTGAGGGATGAGGCAAGTCATAAGCCAGACTGGGACGACTGTAATATTCTCCTGAGGTCTCTACTGTCTAAGGTAGAGAGGCAACAAATAATCGCCAAGGCCAGGGAAGAGGCACAGGGAAGGCACGAGGCAAACCCAAATGATGTCCCGACAGCCCCGAATCAGGTCCCCTTTTTGGATCCGAGGTGGGACCCTAATGATCCTCTCAGTTATACCCGTCTGTCCATATATAGGGAACTGCTCCTTCACGGCCTCCGGCAGTCAGCAGTTAGACATAACAATTGGGCAAAACCGTATGAGATAATTCAAGACCCCAAGGAGAGCCCGGTAGTTTTCTTACAGCGCATCCGGGACAGCATTAGGCAGAATACTAATGCCAACCCTGACGATGAGGCAACGGAGGCCATAATTAAAGGTATTTTCACCAGCTGAGCAGCTCCAGACATCAAGCGGAAGCTACAGAAGAAGGAGGATTTAATGGGCATGACCATGGCCCAGATCTTAGAAACCGCCAATCAGGCCTACTTCCTCCGAGAAGGCAGGAAGGAAAAAAGGCACGATATGCTGTGGTCTCCCTATACGATACCATTGAGGCACAGACCCTGCCGCCTGGGATCTCTGCACAGCTGGCGGAACTGATCGCGCTTACCCGAGCACTTGAGCTGGCCGCCGATAAGCGGGTTAACATCTTCACTGATTCCAGGTATGCCTTTGGAGTACTACATGCCCATGCAGGGCTATGGAAGGAACGGGGAATGTTACTAGCCCAGGGAAACCCCATTAAATACAGCCCACAAACCCTCCGCTTACTGGTGGCCGTACAATTACCAGCTGAGGTGGCAGTAATACACTGCCAGGCCCACCAGATGGAGGATCAGGACATAACTCGGGGCAATGCTCGAGCTGACCGGGAAGCCAAGCGTGCTGCCTCCGGTTCTCTTTCAGAAGAAACTGCCCTTGTGGGCGCTCTCATCCCAGCCCTAGAAGATCTCCCCCATCCGGTCTACTCATGGAGTGAGCAAGACCTGATTTAGACCCTCCAGCTTCAGGAGACCAATGGGTGGTGGCATACACCGGAAGGAAAGGTTCTTCTCCCGGGCACTCTTGTGCATAGTGTCCTAACTCAGCTACACCTAGCAACCCACGCAAGGACGGAGGCCCTAGTCCAGCTGGCTACCAAGTACTTTCTTGCCAGTAGCCTCCGCCCTCAGGCCTCCCGGATCGTGTCGGGGTGCCTTGTTTGCCAGAAGAACAACCCTCATTCTGGGGGGCCCCACCCGCCAGCATCAGTGGAGCAAACTCCCGGACCCGGCATTGTATGGCACAGTGGTCGGCAAACCGCGGCTCGCGAGCCACAAGCGGCTCTTTAGCCCCTTGAATTTGGCTCTTGCTGGTGCGAGCCGTGGTCCCTTTAAATGCAGACTGCTGCTGGGGAGAATCAAATCTCCCGCCCTGAGCATGCGCAGACAGAGCGTGCTCAGGGTGGGAGCGGCCTGGCAGCTCTGCCGGCCGTCCCTGTAGCTGCGAGCCGGGGCCAGGTAAGGGGGCTGGAGGAAGGCCTGGAGGGGGGGGGGGACGAGGAGAGTGGGTGGGGGGGACGAGGACACTGGCTGCCGCCTGGAGAGGGATGGAGGGCCCCGGTAAAGCCGCGGCAGAGCCGGCCTGGGGGCTGGCCGTCCCCGCCCCCAGGGTGGGACAGGCAGGGTCTGCGTGTGGCTGGGGAAGGGGGGTGGCTGCGTCCACCGTGTGCCTCGTTGCCGGGGCCGCCTCCGAGCAGGGGGCTAGGCTCAGGGTGCGGGGCTGGGATGTGGCTTTCCGGAGCCATCCAGCCAGCCAGCCAGCGAGAGAGAGAGAGAGAGATACAGCTAGCCAGCGAGAGATAGATAGAGGGAGAGATAGATAGATAGATACAGCCAGCCA